>CM077226.1:15434959-16009959 GCA_039654775.1 Spinibarbus caldwelli
TATTTCAGCACATAAAGGTATAAACCAAGAGAATAGTGTTAAACAGAAAGCTAAACTGTCCAAAATAATATCACTTTTTCTCTTTAATTCACTTTTCACACTACCATTTGTGGGCAGAGCCTTGTTTCATGTAACATATATAATTATATATGTATATAAACTATTCAAAAAATAATATTGTGAAATTGTTACAATAATATATTTCATTATTTATAATATCAAAAATGTTTTTAATGTAATTTAAAATATATTAACATAAAACTGAATTTTCACCATTAACTCCAATCCCCTGTTTCACAAGATCCTTCAGAAATCATTATAATATGCTGATTTGGTGCTCAAGAAACATTTCTTATATATAGTGTATATAAACTAAATCATGCCTCTATAGCTCATAGCTCTTGGTTAAAGGAAAAAAAAAGAAAAAAGAAATTAATAATTATTCTATATCGGTCACACTTTATTTTAAGGTCCAATTTTTGTTATTAACAAACCATTAACTATGGCTTTTGCCTCAATAAACTCCTAATTTGCTGCTTATTAATAGTTAGTAAGTTAGTTGCTAAGTTTAGGTATTGGGTAGGATTAGGGATGTAGAATATGGTCATGCAGAATATGTGCTTTAATAAACAGCCAATATGTTATTAATGTGCATGCTAATGAGCAGCTAGTTAATAGTGAGAATTGTTCCCTATACTAAAGTGTTACCTAGATATCTTTGATAGATTATTATCTAACATAAAATAAAACTTGCATGAAAAGTATTTAATTAAAAAAAATGTCTGTATTACCTAAAACATAATATTTATCTGTATGCACATTAAATATATAGGGGCAAGTGCTTAATATTATTAATATATATTTTTAAATATTTAGCTGCCTGTATCACACATTTTGGTTGCAGCCTCATGCAGTTTAACCATTTAACTCTGTTATCCAGTTTTTAGCAAGAAACAAAATATTTGTTTTCTTTAATGGGATATATAAACTTTAACATCAAACCATTAAAAATCTAACTTCTATCAGTGATCATTTATTTATTTATTTAGAAGTAAATAAGGGAAGAACAAGTACAAGTGAGAGAAAGAAAAGAAGAGTGAGCACAGAGTAGCAGGTGGTTAATCAGTAGTCATGACTGTTGCAATAAGACAAAAGTTAATGAGGGCTAAAGACTGACTCTGTTTCGTGAGCCACACAGAACTTCCTCCAAGCCTTGTCACCTCTTTCCTTACTACAATATAGAGTCAACAGATAGGATGAGAAAAAGACTACAAGCAAATAAATACAGAAGCAAACCCTATATTAAGCTGCCTACCTCGACAGCATTTAAAGAATCATGCTTGCTCTTGACATGTAGGTTTCATATAGGTTTTCAAAATATAGGCAAAAATATTATGCTCCCTTACAAGATACCTTTTTCTGGACAAATTCTAAGGCAACATTACATGTATCTATAGCAGACAAGAAAATAACTAAATATTGATATTAGTATTAATAAATGTTTTAGAAGTCATTTTCTTGTTACTTCTTGTTAACTAATGTATAGTTAACCTTATTGTTAAGGTTGTTAACATTGGAACCTTGAAGAGAAATGCTGATTATGAATATACTTTTATATATATTACAATATGTATGCTAATATGTATGCTATTTTTACACTTAATAGACTATCACGTGTTAACCTAGAAATGTTAACAACAATCAATTGTGAGTCAAATCTCACGTGAGGAGCACTATTTGAGTGTGCTGCCTATGAAGAGGGAAAATTAGTTTATTAGGCAAAGAGAACAAGGAAAACGTTACATACATATGCATAACTCCTTTTAAGCTTCCTTTTTCTAATAGTGCTTGCTCAGAATGCAGACTGTTATACGCTTATTATCCACATATGGGTGGCTTTAATTAGAGCATCATTCTGTGAGACACACCATGAGATCCTGGAGCATCTACTGTCCTGAGGCTTGTGAAGCAGCACAGTGTTCTATCATAGCTATTGAACACAGTCACATTGCTGATGACAGTTCAGGGTCATAATTAATCATAGTGGACAGACATATGGCTGGAGTTTTGCTCCCCTGCATTTCATTCTGGATTTTAAATTGCCGTGGAAGAAAGACTGAATGCTGATAAGGTAAGCATCGTTAAGCCAAGAAAATTATGTGATAAACATTTGAATTTGATTCAACAACTGTAAACAATTCTATTCACACTGTCACCAACACTCACCTTTTTTTTGTTCCAATCTCTAAAACTCCTTTGCAATACCAACTGGACAATCGATAAGATTTGTGATTTTGGTCCCATGCACGAAGTTGCTTATGTTACATAAAACCACGCTTACCATTTTGCCAAGCGACAATGAATTGAAAGGGTAACTGGCAATGGGTGTGTTTCGTGTAATGTCTTACCCCATTGAATTGTTGAGGAGACCGACAACATAAAACAAAACAAGCATAAGCATAAATAATAAGTGAGTCCTGCAGAAATGAGTCCTGAAACAAGTTGTGGGTTTTTTTAATGGCTTTAATTGCCTGAAATGAGATCTGTGTTTAATACAAACTTGAGATATTTTTATGTTTTGTTTTGCAACATAAAATTTATTAGTAATACCCGACTTGTCATTTCTTTAAGTTTTTAAGTGTCTTGATAAAGGCGGATGTTAACAAGAGGCTAAACGGGACTACAGAGGTTGTTGGGGACATTAAACTCTATCAAGCAGAACAGGTAAACTCATCTATAAGTCCACTTTTACAGCCTTGTTGAGTTTTAACTCGCACTATTGAAAACTAATCTAACTCAAACTTCGGTAACACTTTGTACAGGGACCAATTCTCACTATTAACTAGTTGCTTATTAGCATGACTATTATTAACATATTGGCTGTTTATTGAGCCCGGTCTCATGAAAATGCGTATAAATAGTACGCCAAATAAAAATGAAAACTCATGGTATTGATACGCAAAAATGGACTTTGGCGTATATATGATATGAATATGTTTGGCGTGCATAAAATACGCAGTTTTTGCGTGCATATGATACGTATCAACCCCAAAACCCTAATCCTACCCATCGCATAGCATATACACGCCAAAGTCCATTTTTGCGTATCAATACCAAGAGTTTTCATTTTTATTTGGCGTACTATTTATACGCACTTTCATGAGATCAGGTTGGTTTATTAGTACTCATAAAACACATATTCTGCATGACCATATTCTACATCCTAATCCTACCCAATACCTAAACTTAACAGCTACCTACTAACTATTAATAAGCAGCAAATTAGGAGTTTATTGAGGGAAAAGTCGTAGTTAATGGTTTGTTAATAGCAAGAATGGGACCTTAATGTGTGACCAAACATTCTAATTGAAGAGTCTTTGGAAGCTTTGTGCAAGTCATGTGACCATGGTGTAGTTGGTTTATAGCCTAACGTTAGCTTTTTACTTCTGGTAATCTTGTGAATTGTATTTAGGCTTCAAATTTCATAAATGTCATTTGTGAGGTTTATCTTGAACAATGAACAATGTTTATATGTAGAATTATAATGTTTGTCAGTCACAGAGCTTATTTTCTGCAATAATCTAAAAGCCAATGGAAAAAAAATCCAAGTGGGTTTTAGTTGATTTAATTGAATTCTTGACAAAAATGAACTGGTGAACTTTTTTTAACCAGTTCATTGAAGCAAACTGTCCAAAAGTACAACTTTTCAGAAAAGAATCAGACTTACAGACTTACCGTCACTGCAACACTAATGAATAAGAAGAGCAAAAGAAAGAAAGCTGGAAATCCCTGTGCCAATTCTCTTCTCTTAAACTTTTTTCAGTCACCTTTGTCAAATGGTGCTATGTAGAACCATAAAATGAACCTTATTTTCCTCCTTAGATTTTGGATGTTACTCCACTCTCATATGTTTGCTACGAATGGGAATTTACTACAATGGCAAAAGCTGTTTTGAATCACTTTTATGCTTTTCTGAGGTCAAAAAGACTCATGTTGGGGCTTTGGAATATTTCTTTATGGGGGCAAAAAGGTTGAGAACCACATCATCTTCAGGAAATACACGTTATTTTAATGTTGTTTTTTAATCTTTTCCCCAGCAAACTATGAGACAAAGAGGGAGTTAGAGAACCTATAAAGAACTATACAGGGGCTTAATGGGTTCTTTGGCAGTGGTGCTATATAGTACCTGAACCACTTTAAAGA
Organism: Spinibarbus caldwelli; assembly: GCA_039654775.1. Classification (NCBI taxonomy): domain Eukaryota; kingdom Metazoa; phylum Chordata; class Actinopteri; order Cypriniformes; family Cyprinidae; genus Spinibarbus; species Spinibarbus caldwelli. The sequence continues at coordinate 15,439,163 of CM077226.1, forward strand.
GCTGCTAGACTCGCTGATGAACCAATTTTTTTTGTGTTTGTGTGTCTGTGTTTATAGATCAGAATTAAAGAGACTTGGGATTGGCAACCAGCCCATAACCTAGCAATGTCCCAGCATTTGCATAAGAAAAAATACACACAATAACTTAGCAACTACATTGCAACTCAATCGAATTGTAGTGGTGAATTATTAATTTTTTTTTTTTTTTTTTTTGGGCCCTAAATAAATAGTCTTGGGTCTAAGGACAATGTGACCTGCTGTATTTGACAAGCAATGAAGACTGTAAAAATAAACAGTGAGTGAGGATGCTTAGTTAATGTCCTTTCTCTGTCTCATTTTCTCTTCCTCGCATTCTACTTTCAACCATCTGTGTTGGGTCCAGGTGTAGCGGCCTGATTCCGCAGGGTATCATTGCACAGTAAATGCTCGCTTTGGACCTCCTGGTGACTGAATTAGCCCTGTGTATATGGCCCATTGGTGTCAGGTGTGAGGTCATTATACGACCACACATGGATGGGACAGGTGTCTGAGAGGCTTTACACCATGGTTAGGTATCAATAATGAGCCCTATTCTCTCTTTACCAAAGCCTCCTGTGTGTGTGTGTGAGAGCGCATGTTGAGAACTCCAGCTGGGACCCACAAACACACATACACACGCACCAGCTCAGGGAGAGCACACAAACACCTGACAGATGCATGCTGGGAGCTTCATTACCCCTCAAACAAAGGACACAAGACAATTATAGGAGCATGGGTGCGTCCCTTACAGGCGAAACCTCCGCGTGATAGTAACGGCTCTGGGGCCAATGAGGAAATTATGCCAAGAAACTGAGCGAGTGAAGATTCCAGGTGCTATTAGCTCCATTTGGTCCTATTAGAGACAATTTTAAACCTGCTGTGAAGGGTTTGGTTTATCCTCATGGACAGAATTAATATGTCCTAGTTCTCCAGCTACTATAAAACATAGTCATTTATTTAATACCTTTCAAAATAAACTGACATGAGGCCCAGATGTCATCTTCAGGATTAATGTGTGCCTTTTGGGGGCAGTTCAACATTGAAATGTGATTGGCTGGAGACTTCCTTGTTAATTGGTTAATTTGTGGGTAGATAGTATAAAAGTTTGTTATAGTTTCCAGAGAAGTCCCCAGCTCCAACTTGTTCCCTTCTTCTTTTGCTTAACATTTACTAATATTTGTTTCCCCTTTGGATCATTATTTTCCCTTTATTGTTTAATCCTTGGACATGGTGTTTTCTTTGTAACTTCTAATTTTCCTTTGTAAATAAATAATTGTATTATTCAAATATTTTGTTTGCGTGTTTGTGATCCTCTTTATGTGACGGTCAGGAACGACCGTCAGAAATTTTCACTATTTTATTCAATATAGGTATTTTGAGGACACTTCTCACTATTAAGTAGCATGCACATTACAAGCATATTGCCTGTTTATTAGTACTTATAAAGCACATACTAATTCCTTATTCTGCATGGCAATATTCTAGATCCCTTACTTCTACTCCACACCTAAACTTAACAACTACCTTACTATTAATAAGTAGGTATTAATAATTAATACCTATTAATTAATAAGCAAATAAGGAGTTTATTGAGGCAAAAGTTGTAGTTAATAGTTAGTTAGTTAATAGTGAGAATTAGTCCCCAAACTAAAGTGCAACCATTTTAAATAAATAAATAAAACGAGTAATAAGAAATGTATTATCGTTCATAACTTCCGGAAAGAAATAGCGCAGAGTATACATTTGTTGATCACCAGTGTTTGCTCAAGCTTACATGACACTGTTTTCAAATATAAACTTTGTATGCTATTTGTCCGTTCATTTACATAGTCACGGGGGCCTGAAAACGCTAACTTTTGAAAGTGCACATTTTTGAAAATGATACCGTTAAAATTACAAATTACTATTAAATTACAAATTACTTGCTCAGTCTATAGATATGTGTGCAGGCACGTAGTGTTTCATTTCAAAGTGATATCACCAACTAGTGGCCTGGAATGCAAAATGCAGAATTTATAGTCATTTTTGCAGATTAGTGTGAACTTGGATCATTTTGACAATGTTGTCGTCTATAGCCGAAAACTAGCTGATTTTCGACTGAACAAAAAACTTGGAGACTTACAAATTATCCCAGAGAATCCATCGTGAACACTCTGGAAACTGCACAGCAATATGCTAAAACCACTCAGAACACCAATACCCTGGCAACCACCCACAATGATCTAGCACTGTTTTGTTGGGCAAGGACCAGTCTTTAGAGATTTTTACAATATGGAAAAATCTTTTCTAAAGAGTTAGAATGTATTAGAATACATTTTACCTAAGCACCAGGTGTTTTATACAAATGAGCAGTGTTAAAGAAGCTACTTTGAAGATGAATTTACTCAATTTACTCACTGAATTTACTCAAGGGTGGAATATGTTTTCATAAATGTACCGATATGATATAGTTCATAATTTCACAGAAGTCATATTTTTTGCTGGCACAAACACAATGGACTCTTTTCACAGACTGTGATGATGTGTTTACACAATTATTAACATAGTAAATCTAGCTATGTATGCTGCCTGTGTATTTCTAATACAAAGGCTGAGGGAGTGATGAAAAATTTGACATCTTTCTTTTGACCAACATAATATCTCTCTATACATACATACATACTATATAAAATCAATATACATATATAATAGCAAAAGAAAACATCCACAATACCAGTTCTATGACTTTCCAAGAGATGAAAAAAAAAAAAAAATATATATATATATATATATATATATATATATATATACACTGAAAAAAATGACTTATTGAATTTACTATTTTTTTTAAGGTAAGTGGTTGCAATCAATTTATTTTAGCTACATTTAAATAAAAAAATTTAGTTGAAAGTTAGTGAACTAAATTTGTTTATTTAAATGTAGCTAAAATAAATTGATTGCAACCACTTACCTTAAAAAAAATTTGTAAATTCAATGAGTCATTTTTTCAGTGTATATATATATATATACTTTTTTTTTTTTTTCCTTCATCTCTTGGAAAGTCTTGGAACTGCTATTGTGGATTTTTTTTCTTTTGCTATTGGGGCAAATTCGAACACACAAAAAAATATTATATGTTGGTGTTTCCATTCACCACTACTGAAGTTTACCCAACTATGATGACTTCTGCTTCTGAGAACCCTAGAAATGTGAAAATAGTCCAGATTGGGTTTTGTATATAGTACAGGTACAGTGAGTCATTTTCATGAATTTGTTCAAAAGAAATTAATTAGTGCAAAAAAGGTGCATGTGCAAAGCAAATTTAAAGTTTGTTGCTTCCCATCCTAAACACTGCAAATGATTTAACATGACTCAATTTGTGAGAGAAAAAAGGGACACAAAAAAAGTAATACTGACCCCTTTTTAAAGGTTTAACAAGTTGGCATTAAATGAAATTTTAAAATGAGTGCATCTTATTGTGAAAGATGAATCCATGCTTCTCTCTGGTGACGTATGGTGGACTTCTCCAATCATTTAGTCGGCTTAAACCATGTCCCTTTCTTATCTCAATCTATCCTTACCGACACGATGCATTATTGCTTTGAATGTGATCTGCATGATGCCCAGCTGTAGCATTGTGTCTATCTTTATGCATAACAGAGATGTGTTTATGTGCTCATCTGATTGGGTGAATTCATTTCCTAAGGACCACTTCCCATCAAGTGATCTGAAACTCTTTAGCCCAGAATGAGAGAGCACTCCTGCACACATTGGTTAGTTAGTCTGAGTATGTGCTATTATCATTGTTATAAACACTTCTCAGAACTCCACTCTACAAGAGTGCACAGAGCCTCAGATTGTTTGTATGTGTGTGTGCGTTTGTGTTTATTTGCATCTCTCAACAGCCTCACCACCCTCTTCCGCTCTGCCTCCGCCGCGCGCCGCTAATGCAACACAACATTAGCATAGTGTTTGATGTTGAGTTAGAAGACGTTTAGGCGCTCCTTGTTTAACAACTGTGTCAAGTGTTTGCACCGTCTACATGCTTCAATAACAACATCAAACAATACACAGTCACTGCAATGTTCCCGGTGCAGGAGCTGTTAGCTTTGTCTCCTCCATCTACGCCCTCTGAGGAAGAAATGGCCTCAGAGCGCAATGAATAATAAAGGACAAATCTCTTTGCCAACAGGGACCTCCATTACGGGCCAGAAGAAGACGGCACACTCGGAGTGGCCCGCTGCAGGGAGCTGCATTCATCAGATTCTACCTTCCCCATTTTATTTGTGTATCTGCTCTTCCTTCTTCAGTCAGATAAAAAGAGCCATCGGGTGGACAGGCCAAGTCTGATGAATACAGGAGGGAAGGAGGAGGGTGGGAGATTAGAGGCCTGGAGAGAGAGAGAGAAAGAGCTCGCTGGAAAACGAAAGATAAGCGGAAAGAGGTGAACAGGAACACTTGTCACTGCAGATGTTGGCCTTGATTTCGGCGAGAGGGAGGGAAGATGTTCGCGAGTGTGGCTGGACATAATGCAGCGGCCAAAAGTGTAAGGTCCCCTTTGCAGAACTCTGTGACAGCACTGTTCCCTAAAGATATGGAGTAACATGTTCATAAGGTCAGCAGACCAACAGCACTTCTTCTGCCAAATATTAAATGAATGTTCCGGATTCAATACAAGTTAAGGTCAATCAACGGCATTTGGGGCAATGTTGTTTACCACAAAAATAAATTTGACTAGAAGAACAAGAAAAGTCAGGGTTGATGAAATCCAGTCAGTTTAATGTGTCCAATATCAAGGTGTTATAAATCTGTTGAACACAAAAGAACATATTTTGCAGAATGTTGGTAACCAAACAGTTGACAGTAGCCTTTGAATTCCATTTTTTTTTTTTTTCATACTAAGTCAATGGCTACCGCTTGGTTACCAACTGTTTGGTTACCAACATTCTTCAAAATACCTTCTTTTGCAGAAGAAAGAAAGAAAGTCATTCAGGTTTGGAACAACTTGAGGGTGACTAAATGACTTAATGATCATTTTTGAGAGAACGATCCCTTTAATAGGAGGCAAAAAAAGTTCTCCGCACTTAACTTGTAAATACTTGTAACACTTAACTTATAAATAATCAGAAGTATTATTCAGACAGAGCGGTCATGTGCCCCTTCCGACTTTTATGAAATTTGTATGCACCTTCCAAAAAAAAATAAACAAAGGGGACAAAAAATGTTTGCCTAAAATGGAAGAAATCACACATTCACCTGTTTAAATGCCAAGTTCTGTCGAGACACTGTAAATGGCGCAGGCTGATAGGTCGTTAATGCAAACTGACGATTTTCACAACTTTAAACTACTTGGCAAAAGCTGACTGGTTCATGTTGCATACGCAGCCAATGAACTTGCTGCTTTACATTTAAATGGCCGTTTATCATTCACTAGAGCAGTTCGCAGCATCCTTTCAGTGTTACTCTGAAACCCTCCACCTTCCCCAGCTCCACCTGTATAGATCTGTTACGTGTTAATATATATGCTACTTGTGCAGCAGCAGTAGGTCTTAAATACTCACAGTGCCATATCGGCGTATGTATTAACAGTAGCAAGTTACTGTACTTGCTTTGCAGCAGCACCAGCAATAATCTACAACAACAGCAGCAGCAATTCAGCAGCGTAGCAGATCTATTCCGCCAAGACTAAATAGCATATTAAAACTGTCATATACATTACCATGCTAAAATCTTCAGAGAGTTGACATGATAGAAATTTGGTGAAGCCAACTGAGCTGCACCTTCCACATATGTGTATTTTCTTTCAGCTGAAAATAGTTATCATTTATTCACCCTGTCACTTGAAAACATAATAAAAATGGAAAAGGAAAACAAAAGGAGGTATTGTCAAAATGTTGTTTCCTAATGATGACAATGTATGGTGATCTCTGGGGTTCAAAATTTGCAAGAAGAATGGATGAATTTAATGAATCAGGTCAGCCACTTATTCACACAATTTCTAAATTATTAAAAATATTTTTCCTCATCTTGCCTAGAGCATCAAGTCAGCAAGGACAGCCACTGGTGACTCCTCAAAAAACAAAAAAGCATAATATTTTGCACATATATTGTTTATAACATATCATATATAGAATGCATACCAGTTAATATAGTTAATATCGAGGATTTAAAATTGAGATCTGTAACCCTTGGACACTTTTGGTCATGGAATAAACAAATTATGGATAACTGCTAGTAGTGTTTCCACAATGGCAACTGAAAATTGCATTTGCATGATGCTGCATCCACACCACTAGGTGTCAGTAGAAATCAAAGACCACTGTCATATCCGCCAGCACATCATAAATGAAAAATTAGCGACTCATCATTGAGACTTATTTTCTCACTTGCTTGGGAATGAGAATAAAACCACTGTGCGATCATGAAATACGACTGCAGGTGCGTTCCAACTGCCATGTCTATTTAGCCTTCGTTTCTGCATATCCGTGTGCGTGCCACTAACATGTCCTCGTAGTGGCACGAGGAGATGGTGGTGCCCTTTATGATATGAAGAGCAGGGAAAAGGTTATTCGCCAGAGGTTGATATGTGTCAATCACCCTTTGGAGGCTGTTTGCTGTCACTGCCTCCGCCGCTGCACACACTCTGATAATGCTCCAAATATCAGGTGAGAGGAGAGAGAGCTGGCAGAAAAGAGATTGCCTGACCTTATTGTTTGCCTCCGTCTCCTCTTTGTTCTTCACAAATAAAGGTTTTTTAATAAACTGAAAAGGTCCTCCGCCACAGCCTGGGGAACCAATGAAAGGGAGCACTGAGGTATGGCACAATGTGGCAGCACAGAAAGAAGCAGCTCATCAGAAAATAACAAAGGTGCAAGTTAAAGATAAGGCTGCTGTCAGAGATTAATCCCACCAGCCTTGATTGTTTTCTTTAATACCGGCCCTGCTACGGCAAGCGATAAGTTTGCTGAGTAATTTAGTTTTTTCCCTATTTTTTTTCTTTTCTTTTTTTTTTTTTTTTTTTTCCTAGAATAGGAGGCAGCGGAGAAGGATAGGACAGGAAATAATATTCAGGTGTGCCCAGTAATTGATTTTCTCTTTTTCCTCCCTCTCTCTCCCTCTTACTTTCCACCAAATAAAATGAAAGCCAAAAGTGCTTTCGTTCCACTTTCTTTTAGTCTTTTTTCCGCCCCTCACTTTCTCCGCAGATTAATAAACTTGCTTTATTCAAACCATTAAAGGATAAAGAGACTAGCTTGCGAGGCATTTTTTGCGGGGGATTTTTTTAAAGCAAACTGAAAGCAGACCACCGTCAGACGATATGACAAGCTTGAGGTGATTTTAGGTAAAGGATAAAAGACTATCTCTTTGTGATGAACGTGGCTCAGATGGTGTTAATTAATTACAGTACTGATGAAGAGAGAAGAAACTAAATTTGATGATAAATTTGCCTTATGTCTGACTGAATAAGTCAAAAAGCTCTGCTTTGAATTAAAAAAAAAAAGTTTGAGATAGCAGAATATCAAAATGTTTTATAATAAAAAGTCATGCTATATTGTCAGCTCTCCAGTTTTTCATATTTACTCTGATTACACAGCTTTTTGGAAAACTTCAATAAAAAATTAATACTTTTTTTCAGCAAGGTTGAATTAAAGATCAAAAGTGACAGTAAAGACATTTACTGTTTTAAAAAATGTATATTACAAATAAACGTTTCAAAGAATCCTAAAAAAAAAAAAACATGTACCATTTTTTCCATAATATTAAGCAGCACAACTATTTTCAAGATTGATAATAATAAGAAATGTTTCTTGAGCAGCAAACCTGATTATTATAATGATTTCTGTAGAATCATGTGACACTGAAGATTAGAATAATAATGGATGCTAAAAAATAAATATTGTAAACAGATGAATTTAAATTGCAACAACACTTCATAATTTTACTGCTTTTACTGCAAATAAATGCAGCCTTGGCGAGACTTAAGTATTAATATTAATTTTCAAATATTTTTGCAGTGTTGCTAGGCCAATTGTTTTGTACATTGTATTTGTTCATTTTTTGTTAGCTTACCCTAGTGAAAAATAAATATACTTAAATGAATTTGAAATACGTTTATTTCATGCTAAGTATACCACAAATACATTTTCATATTTATGTACTTAATAAAAATACACTGCAATTGTACTTTTAGTATACTAAACTGGTATACTTAAAGTCTGCTAAATTGGAACAAGTAATTTTGTACTTAATGCATTTTAATTGTGTGAAAGTAGTGCTAAAACCCAATTAAAGATATACTTAGTATATTTGATTGTGCTAATATGGAACTATTGCAAGTATACTTCAGGTACACTTTAAATATCTTGCATTTAAAGACCGATATTATTCAAAGATTATACAATCCCCATCAAAAGTGACATTTAAACACATTTTATACTTAATATTAAGAAATTTGCACTGTGCACAAGTAGTACGCCAAATAAAGTTTAATTGTAATTTTTATATCAGTAAGTCTCGAGTTAACTGTCAGTAAATATGTTAACAGTTTTGAACTATACTTAGTATGAAATAGATGTATTTTAAATATATTACTTTTTTACTAGGGAAACTTTAAGATAATACACAGTTTTGAAAGAATTTCAACTCATCTATACGTCCTATCGATATGTCCATGTATTTGTTTATTTATCAGATTTAATTTGCAAAAATGACCAGCAGACTGTACATTACTATGACAGATTGTCGTTCTCATTTAACAGAAAATCTAGAATCATCATCTGTAGAATTCTGGAATTCTGAGCACATGAAAATGCCTGACAATCGCAGAGCTCAAGCTGAGCTGCGTCTGTGTTTGTTCAGTCTAGCGGAGTGGTGGTCTCGTTAATGGACATCCGTCTTAGTGACAACTGCCATCCAAATGAGCACTGCCAGATCTTGACATGCGTTGACATAATCAGCCGCAGGGTGAAGTGAACTCTGGGAAACCGGCAGGCACGGGGCCCTGAGTGCATCTTTCATTTCTCATGCTATCTCTTCAGCGACACACATCTTATCATAAATTCTTACTCTGTTCACAATGCATCAGTGAATCTGCTTATTAATATCTACAGCCTTCTTTTTTTTTTTTTTGTTCCTTTATTGTCTCTCTATCTCTGTATCTCTCTCTTTCTCTGCTGCCTTCCCAGTATCTCCAAGGCTCTCCTGAAGATGGACTCACTCCAGGGCTGTTTTTCCAATTACAGAGTTCCCTCTGCAATGAAGGTCATCACAATTAGAGCAGCATTTAGCTTCTCCCAGTCAAAAGCACAGAATAGAGGATGCGACTGTGCCGAGTGACCGCTGGATTGTCATTGCAGCCCACTCAAGTGGCTCTTTCATGGCTGCAGGCAAATGCATTAGAAGAAACCTGAAGATTAGCTGTGGGTGAACTGAAAAGACATCTTGGAAAGAGAAAAAGCTTTCAAAATCAATATTAGCTAGCATCTATTATGCACTCAGCAGCGGGTTGTATAGCCTTGTATGGCGGCGCTGATGGAAAGTGGAGGGAGCTGTGTAGACTCTACTGTATATTACATTTCTTTATTATCACCATTACAGATAAACTCAAATGGATGTACTCAGAGTACTCAAGAGGTGAGGGCGCAATCTTCTCTTCTAATTTTCTGCAGCATGATGGAAATCATAGAAAATGCCTCTATATTATTTTGCAACTGCAGACCGTGAATGTTCATCAAAGAATGTACAGTTTGCATTGTCTTTGTCATTCTCACCCACATAGCCTATTCCTTTGTCTCTCTCTGTGTGTATTAAGTCCTTTGTGTAGTGTTTGCATTTATCTTTATTCACATAACTGTGTTGCGGAGAAAATGAAAAAATAAAAAAATCACTGATCCTCATATCCTTATTTCCTGTAGCATATTTACCAAGTCTCTGCACTGTGTGTTTGGAGCAGATGGTGAGGGACTAAAGCTCCATGGTGGATGGAAGGCGTCTAATTGCTTTAAGTAAATCGATACGGGACTGCAGCTAGCAGCAATCCCTCACTCTACATCAGCCTCTCACTGCAATTACCACATTGATTGGCCACTGCTAATTGAAGGCCTCGTTATTTCAGCTTTACGCAGTCATGGTGACAGAGTTCAGACCCCAGCAAAAATTCTTTGTTCTCCTCCTGAAATAAATATATATATATAGTGCTTAATGTCATGATGCTTATTTTTTGTGCAGATCTATACATTGTCTTGAATACCCTTCTGATATGAAAATGTTTTTATTTCTGAATTAAAATTCATTTGGATGTTTTTGAGAGGCATAAAGTCATAAAAAAACGTCAAGGTGATACAACAGTCCTTATATCATATTTATATAAATAAAAAAAGCTTTATAAAAAGAATAAACATTTTAAAAGGAAAGCCCTATTAAGTAATTATCTTTTATCTTTGTTTAAATTTAATATTCATGATTAAATATTTTAACTGTATACTAATATTTGAAAAACTGTAGTCTACCAAATTAAATTCATTTGGTGAAATAAACAGGTAGATGCTATTTATAAATAATTAATGATAATTATTTTATCTCGAAAAATATATCTACACATTCTGAAAATATAATAATTTTGCACACTCACAAGTATTCAAAGTGTAAGTAAAATAATAAATAAATAAATGATGAACATACCCCATGATATTTCTACAGCAATTAAATTTAAACTTGAAAATGGTATTAATATTTTGAAAATCATATGAAATGTACATGAATAAGAAGAGTGTGTTTTTTTTTCTTTATCATGGACACTTATTTACTATCGACCCTTAATCTAACATCTGATATTTATTATATGAATTTATAAGGTGTATTAGTATTGATATTTCTATTATCTAGGCATCTTTGTTTTTATTATTCCCAACTTAGTTGTATAATAAGCTTCAATATGATTCAATAAGCACTATTTTTTTTTTTTTTAGCTAATTACAAAATGACATTCAACATCAATTGAAATTCTGCTATAATTATTTTTACCCATCACTCTAAAAATATTTTTACTCTTTTAGCATAATCAAATCTCCTTAGCAGAATGGCAAATGTCAAAACACACCTTAAGAAAAAACACGTGTCATTGCCCACACACATTTCTTCGCTGTGCAATCAGTAAAATAGAGAGAATTTTCAGTGTGGAACATTTAACAATAGACATTCAATTTTGTGCAGCATTCATGGAATTACGTTGCTGTAAATTGTTCATTTTCAACAGGTTAGGAGAGATAAGCTGGCGGCCATGCCCACCACCACCATGACCCTTCTCTGTTGGCTCTCTTCATTTCCCATGAGCCCCGGTTAAAAATGACCTTCCATGCCTCTCCTCTCTGCTCCAAACCCCCTCGAAGAATAATAAGGGCGCCAGACACATTAATTAGACGCTCTATTTAGATAAATGTCTGCGAGCGAACGTGAGGTAGTTATTAATATTTCATATTAAAATAATTAAATTCAATTTTTCATTCGAGCGAAATAGAACATCTACATTAGGGTGCATTGCTTTCTCTTTTTACCTCCTTCCTGTGTGTGCATTTTTATTAAAGCCTTTTTTCTTCCACACACGTTTTCCTGCTCTTGTACTTGCAATGTTCCCTCTGCAACACTGATTGGGTCAAAGTGCCACATGGAGAGAAGGTACAGGAAATTACTGTTAATTAAAGAGCCGACAGCTCACATGTCGCTTGCTGCGTGTGTGAATGGAAGTGTGCTTTCGTGTGCGACATTGTGAATGTGTGTGTGTGTGTCTGAACCCAAATACATGGACCATCCTTGATCAAATAGCTAACTACATCTGTCAAAAGACATTTTCGCAATGGTACTTTGCGCAATTATTTCAATAAAATTCTAATTTAGCCCTATATTTCCCTCATCTCCGGTTTACGTCCCTTTTCCAATCCTGCAGAGTCTCATCTCATCTTCCGCAGCATCACATTGTAGAGCACTTTTGTGCCCCTGATCTCTTCAAGGTTCAAATCCATCAGCAAAAATCTTAAATGCTTCCATTGTCTCTTGTGTGGGAGGTCAGTTCTCTGTTTCACCTGACCAGAAAGGGCTAAATGGTTGCCAGGGAGACTGGAGATCATTTGTGCGTATGTGTGTGTGTGTGTGTGTGTATGCGTATGCACTTGTGTCTGTGTTCTCTATGTGTGTGTAGCGCTTCTAATGCTTCTATCAGCCTTTAGTCATGCTGGTGTTATTTGGAGCAAAAACACCAAGCCTGACAGTTTGTCTCTCTTCTATCCGTTACTCAATAGCATAAAAGGCACCCCTGACCTTTAAAAGAGAGAACTAATAGATGAATGAAAGAAAGCCAGGAAGTATGAGCAGTGAGAGCTGACTCCCTGGAAAAAAAAAAAAAAAGAAGCCATTCCGACACAGGAAGTACAATAGATGTGGAGCTGCAGCAATCAAAGAGGTGTCGCAGAGTGTTACACAGAGTGGAGCGCATAAAATAAATTCATTACTGCTGCAATAAATGGAGCAGAACACCTATACACTGAGAAGCAAGAGCACTGACTCTAATAGCTAATATGAAAAATGCAAAAATGCATACATGTAGTTTTTTATGAAACGCGCACATATTCAGTGTATAACAGTGTGAGCAAAATTTGGCCAATTTATTTGAATTCAACTTTAAATATGCATGGGGTCCAAAAACCTGTGACTAACTGTATGAGATATGCATTCATTTAATAAATAATTGAATTAATTTCAACAAATAAATAAACAATAAAAAAGAACAAAGCTAAAATTAAACATTCCATGGATGTCACATGCTTATTATCACAAATTAGCTTATTTGATCATATTTGACTTTTAAATACAGTTTATAAACCCTTGCAGAATTTTTGCAAATATAAGGGATAAAAGATATTATATTTTAGAATTTAGTACTGGCCTTCAGAACTACATAAGATATTTACATATAAGGCAAAATAATAACAATTCTCCTGTTCAAAAGTTCACACACCCTTGTTTCTTAATACAGTGTTTTGTCGTCTTGAGCATCATTGAATGTTTGTACCTTTTTTGAGTCCCTCCGTTTTCCTAAGTGTGAATAGCTGGATCTCAATATCATACAGCTACATTTGGGATGAGCTCAAATCTTCAGAAGATGTGGAAAAAAATCCAAGAATGTTCAGAACTAGGATTAGTTTTTTGAAGAAAAGTCAATTGTTTCACTACTCAATTATGCACTATTATCACAAAACAAATAATGATCATCATCGAAGTCACACACCATAATAAGAACCACTTATGAGATTCTGAACAGGTTCATTTCAACATGAATATATAACTTGATCAGTGCAGTATTACGTTAAGGAAATGCTATTTTTATGAACCCTCTTTATGTTTTTTAAATGATAAACATCTTTCAGATTCCAAAAGAGCTTTGAAAACATATGCACTTAATTTCTAATTAATTTTACAGTTTATTTCCAGTATATCTTATGCTTATTTCCAGGCTTAAACTGTGTTTTGAATCTCACATTTTTGAGTGGTCTCAGACATTAGAACCCACTCGATTTTTTTTTTTTTTTTTAAGATATCAAGAAAAATGATTAAAAGCAACCACACAATTAATTTATACAGTGATAATTTTTTTTTGCTACAGCAATCACCTGCAAACTGTGAAAGCACACCATTGTGGACCTACAGTTCGCTAAAGCTCAAATCTCCGATCTAAAATAACTTTTGGCCTTTCGGTCTCCATAGCATCTTTTCAACAAGATTAACGTTAATAATGTGCATTAGTTCATGAGTTGGCAGTTTCTGTAGATAAAAGGCTGGCTGATGATTAAGCAGATATGGGGAGTATTTAGCATGTTATTCTCCCCCTGCTCTCTTTTGGACTCTTCCTTGGCTCTGTGCCTAGTGAGTGTAATTTGGATGAGTACTGCTCGCTTGCCTTTGGGCTCATTAACAACAATATAAACAGTAATTACAGTGATCGCCTAATTAATTCATTGAAAAAGGGGCGAAAAAGGAAAACGCTGAATGGTTAAGAAGCAAGCGCAAATCTTTTGCCAAGATAACAATTTTATGGCAACATTGTTGACATAATTAGCAATTACACATGCCACAATACAACTTCAATAATTACAACACTTTTTTCTAGAATTCATTTATGTGCATTCTCCTCTTATTGTTTGTAGAGATTTCCACAGTGCCCATCATTTGTGCAATTGTCTGATATTCTTGATAAAACTGACTACTTACAATCTACTTCTTTTGTTCCAGAGCCAACAGTGCATTTCTGTCTGGGCATCTATGATGAGTCTGCAGTGTGTTTAGTCTGGAATGAGAGAAAAAAAATGTTCACGTGACTCAGCTCTTCATTACTGGTCTTAATTAGCTTAATTAGTGTAATAACTTAATTGTGGTTAGTTAAAAAATGATAAATACCTACCAGTAAAAGATGAAGCACTTGTAAGAGAAATTAATGAGCTTATATTTCATTAATACGACTTTGACTAATATTTTTCCTTTGAAATTTCATTCATCTTTTCTTTTTTTTTTCTCATTTAATAGTATCACCTATATTCCCCTTATGAAACATACTAGGAATATACTGCAAATATTATGCAATATTTTAATTAGTACATTTCCATATATGTGAAAATACTGCTTATATTTTTCAGTTTACAGCAATATATGCACAATATTTGCATGGACCATGTATGGTAATATATTGATAATTTATACATATAATACATATATAGCAATGTAGACCGCAGCACATTTTTACACATAATAATAATAATAATAATATATATATATATATATATATATATATATATATATATATATATATATATATACACGCACACACACACACACACACACACACTCAGTACTCTACATCTACATATTATGAAGTGTATTATTTAATATAAAATTGCATACATCATGATAAATAAAGTAAATATATTGTCACATTTTTAAATAAATGGAAAGAGGCTATTCTTTATGTATTATTCAATATAATATATTAACACAATATATTATACTGTATATTTTCAACAAACATTAAATAAATCAGTATATTGATTGTTAATATATAAGGAAATATATTTTCCTTGCATAAGAGTTACCTACATTGTGTTAATTTTTCACAGCATCTGAAATACAATTATTCTAATACCTTAAATAATATTAGCTTTTGATTACGTGGTGAAAGTTGAAAATATATTAAAGACTTGCATGGATAAATTAAGACGATTTTAAAATGAGCAGATTGCTTCTTCAGTAATTAATCTGGAATCTAGACGAACTGTGAGAATAAGCTTCTCAGCTGTTGATCTGAGACTGTTTTAAGCATTGTTTTTAACGCCCTAACAATGTAAGAGCAAGATGTTTTAGTGACAGACATTGATCATTGATCAGCAGTGAAAGTAGACAGGCAGAAAGCATGAATGAGCTCCTGGGCCACATGGAAACCAGGCTGTAGTGGTGCCAGCTGACTGGTCGCCAGCAATGGAAACTTCCCACAATTAACACAAATTACTGACAGTCTGCCAGCTATCAGCGCCTGGCATCAGCCTCGGGCCTGGCAGCCATGCAGAAATAGGAGGTGGGATCATATACAACAATGATAATGTGTGCTTCTGTGTGTTCATCCATTATCACCAGTGTCACTGCCAATATGTGTCTCATGTCTCTGCATGTCATTTCTAAGTGGCACAAGAGTGGTGTGTGTGTGTTTATAAAAATAACTCATGCAACATTTGTTTGTTAAGGTTAATCGCTCTCTAATGTAAGTTTTGTGTATATTTTAAACAGGCCCATCTTCAAAAGGCAAATCTAAGAGTTTATTACCCTGAAGTCCACATGCATTTCAGATCCGTGTGGTAGGTTGTAGAAAGTGTTATATATCTTCTCTTGCCACTGTTATCTACTTATCATTCATATTGTCCAAATCCATCTAGTCTGTAAAAAGAAAAAAGGAAGGATGTGATGTGGCACAAGGGTTTAAAATGATTTATTTTCCCATTCTGGATAATTGCACATGAAAAACAAGCACAGACAGCTGCAGATTTCAACTGTTAGATTATAGAGTTATAGCGCCATCTAATGTTGAAAAGAGAACAGCACATTTCTAGCACCTTGAAACAGATCACAAAGAAAATGTTTAGATTTATGAAAAGTTTGGGATGTACCTTCCATGCCAAAATTAACATAAACAATATTTTAAAAAACTAAAACTATTCTGTCAGAGATGTACAAAACTGTCACTGGTACTATGCACTTAAGCAATAATACCTTTAAGTTACTAAGTTACTGTACCATTCATGGGTAAAAAAAGGTACAACGAAGTACTTTTCAGCTTTTGTACCTTAGGGTACAGTGCCAGTGACAGCTTTGTGCCTTTTTCTGAGAGTAATTTGCACATTTGCCTGTTACTTAGTCTTCTACACAAAGAGATCTAACTACAGAAAGAGTACTATATGACTAAATAAATGCATTTCATGAATGACATCCCAGGGCTTGCAAGACAGCAGCTCAATAATATAAAAAGCTGTAGGAAAAATAACCAAAACTGTAAATCTAAATACACATCCATGGAATCTGGTGTAGCGTTAAGTGGTTCGGGCTGAATTGCAGAAATCTGTGGAGAAGAATAAAATTCAACTAGATAGTAAAGTTCATAGACAAACTTTAAGTTGGCTTGAAAAAACCTAGCCAGAAAGTTTGAAGTAGTTTTAAAAGCTTAAAGTTTGAAAGTTTTCAATTTTAACTAGTTTGGAGTTTAAAGTAGTTTTAAAGTTTGAAGTTTTAAAGTTTTGAAAACCATACAATTTACCAGAAAAACAGATAGTCACAGACAGACAGACAGATAAACAGATTTATGCGGTTGCTAGCAAGTGACTAGCATGTTGCTAGCATGACTAGCAAGTGACTAGCATGTTGCTAGCATGACTAGAAAATGACTAGCATGTTGCTAGCATGACTAGCAAGTGACTAGCATGTTGTTAGCATGATTAGCAAGTTGCTAGCATGTTGTCAGCATGATTCGTGAGTTGCTAGCATGTTGTTAGCATGTTTCTAGCATTTTGCTAGCATGACTAGCTAGTGACTAGCATGTTGATAGCATGATTAGCAAGTGACTAGCATATTCTTAGCATGATTAGCAAGTGACTAGAATTTTGCTAGCATGACTAGCAAGTGACTAGCATGTTGTTAGCATGATTAGCAAGTGACTACCATGTTTGCCAGCATGTCGTTAGCATGATTAGCAAGTTGCTAGCATGTCGTTATCAAGTTACTAGCATGTTACTAGCATGATTAGCAAGTGACTAGCATGTTGTTAGCATGACTAGCAAGTGACTAGCATGTTGCTAGCATGACTAGCAAGTGACTAGCATGTTTGCTAGCATGTCGTTAGCATGATTAGCAAGTTGCAAGCATGTCGTTAGCAAGTTACTAGCATGTTACCAGCATGATTAGCAAGTGACTAGCATGTTGCTAGCATGACTAGCAAGTGACTAGCATGTTTGCTAGCATGACTTGCAAGTGACTAGCATTTTGTTAGCATGATTAGCAAGTGACTAGCATGTTGCTAGCATGTCGTTAGCATGATTAGCAAGTTGCAAGCATGTCGTTAGCAAGTTACTAGCATGTTACAAGCACGATTAGCAAATGACTAGCATGTCGTTAGCATGATTAGCATGTTACTAGCATGTTGTTATCATGTTTCTAGCATGATTAGCAAGTTACTAGCATGTTGTTAGCATGATTCGCAAGTTACTATCATGTTGCTAACATGATTCTAGCATGATTAGCAAGTTGCTAGCATGTTGTTAGCAAGTTACTAGCATGTTGCTAGCATGATTAGCAAGTGACTAGCATGTCGTTAGCATGATTACCATATTACTAGCATGTTGTTAGCATGTTTCAAGCATGATTAGCAAGTTACTAGCATGTTGTTAGCATGATTAGCAAGTTACTAGCATGTTGCTAACGTGATTCTAGTATGATTAGCAAGTTACTAGCATGTTGCCAGCATGATTAGCAATGTAATAGCATGTTGTTAGCATTTTTCTAGCATGATTAGTAAGTTACCAGCATGTTGCTATCATGTTTTTATTTTAATCCAGCTAAAACCAGCTAAGACAAACCTGAGCTGCTAAAAAGTGGCCAAAACCACTTTAAAATCAGTTGATTCAGTAAAAAAACAGCTGAAAACCAGCTAAGACCAGCATGGCCTTCTAAAAAGTAGCCAAAACCACTTTAAAACCAGTTGTTTCAGTAAAAAACCAGCTAAGACCAGCCTGACCTGCTAAAAAGTGGCCAAAACCACTTTAAAACCAGTTGATTCAGTAAAAAAAAAACAGCTAAAAAACAGCTAAGACCAGCCTGACCTGCTAAAAAGTAGCCAAAACCACTTTAAAACCAGTTGATTCAGTAAAAAAAGTTAAGACCAGCCTGACCTGCTAAAAAGTGGCCAAAACCACTTTAAAACCAGTTGATTCAGTAAAAAAAAAAAAAAAAAACAGCTAAAAAACAGCTAAGACCAGCCTGACCTGCTAAAAGTAGCCAAAACCACTTTAAAACCAGTTGATTCAGTAAAAAAAAAACAGCTAAGACCAGCCTGACCTGCTAAAATGTGGCCAAAACCACTTTAAAACCAGTTGATTCAGTAAAAAAAAAAAAAAAAAAAAAAAAAAAACAGCTAAAAAAACAGCTAAGACCAGCCTGACCTGCTAAAAAGTAGCCAAAACCACTTTAAAACCAGTTGATTCAGTAAAAAAAAAAACAGCTAAGACCAGCCTGACCTGCTAAAATGTGGCCAAAACCACTTTAAAACCAGTTGATTCAGTAAAAAAAACAGCTAAAAAACAGCTAAGACCAGCCTGACCTGCTAAAAATGTGGCCAAAACCACTTTAAAACCAGTTGATTCAGTAAAAAAAAAAACAGCTAAGACCAGCCTGCCCTGCTAAAAAGTAGCCAAAACCACTTTAAAACCAGTTGATTCAGTAAAAAAAAAAAAACAGCTAAGACCAGCCTGACCTGCTAAAATGTGACCAAAACCACTTTAAAACCAGTTGATTCAGTAAAAAAAAAAAAACAGCTAAAAAAACAGCTAAGACCAGCCTGACCTGCTAAAAAGTAGCCAAAACCACTTTAAAACCAGTTGATTCAGTAAAAAAAAACAGCTAAGACCAGCCTGACCTGCTAAAAAAGTAGCCAAAACCACTTTAAAACCAGTTGATTCAGTAAAAAAAAAAACAGCTAAGACCAGCCTGACCTCCTAAAATGTGGCCAAAACCACTTTAAAACCAGTTGATTCAGTAAAAAAAAAAACAGCTAAGACCAGCCTGCCCTGCTAAAAAGTAGCCAAAACCACTTTAAAACCAGTTGATTCAGTAAAAAAAAAAAAACAGCTAAGACCAGCCTGACCTGCTAAAATGTGGCCAAAACCACTTTAAAACCAGTTGATTCAGTAAAAAAAAAAAAAAAAAAAACAGCTAAAAAAACAGCTAAGACCAGCCTGACCTGCTAAAAAGTAGCCAAAACCACTTTAAAACCAGTTGATTCAGTAAAAAAAAAAAGCTAAGACCAGCCTGACCTGCTAAAATGTGGCCAAAACCACTTTAAAACCAGTTGATTCAGTAAAAAAAAACAGCTAAGACCAGCCTGCCCTGCTAAAAAGTAGCCAAAACCACTTTAAAACCAGTTGATTCAGTAAAACAAAAACAGCTAAGACCAGTCTGACCTGCTAAAATGTGGCCAAAACCACTTTAAAACCAGTTGATTCAGTAAAAAAAAAAAAAAAAAAAACAGCTAAAAAAACAGCTAAGACCAGCCTGATCTGCTAAAATGTGGCCAAAACCACTTTAAAACCAGTTGATTTAGTAAAAAAAAAAAACAGCTAAGACCAGCCTGACCTGCTAAAAAGTGGCCAAAACCACTTTAAAATCAGTTGATTCAGTAAAAAAAACAGCTAAAAACCAGCTAAGACCAGCATGGCCTTCTAAAAAGTAGCCAAAACCACTTTAAAACCAGTTGTTTCAGTAAAAAACCAGCTAAGACCAGCCTGACCTGCTAAAAAGTGGCCAAAACCACTTTAAAACCAGTTGATTCAGTAAAAAAAAAAACAGCTAAGACCAGCCTGACCTGCTAAAAAGTAGCCAAAACCACTTTAAAACCAGTTGATTCAGTAAAAAAAGTTAAGACCACCCTGACCTGCTAAAAAGTGGCCAAAACCACTTTAAAACCAGTTGATTCAGTAAAAAAAAAAACAGCTAAAAAACAGCTAAGACCAGCCTGCCCTGCTAAAAGTAGCCAAAACCACTTTAAAACCAGTTGATTCAGTAAAAAAAAAAAAACAGCTAAGACCAGCCTGACCTGCTAAAATGTGGCCAAAACCACTTTAAAACCAGTTGATTCAGTAAAAAAAAAAAAAAAAAAAAACAGCTAAAAAAACAGCTAAGACCAGCCTGACCTGCTAAAAAGTAGCCAAAACCACTTTAAAACCAGTTGATTCAGTAAAAAAAAAAAAACAGCTAAGACCAGCCTGACCTGCTAAAATGTGGCCAAAACCACTTTAAAACCAGTTGATTCAGTAAAAAAAAAAAAAAAAAAAACAGCTAAAAAAACAGCTAAGACCAGCCTGACCTGCTAAAAAGTAGCCAAAACCACTTTAAAACCAGTTGATTCAGTAAAAAAAAACAGCTAAGACCAGCCTGACCTGCTAAAAAAGTGGCCAAAACCACTTTAAAACCAGTTGATTCAGTAAAAAAAACAGCTAAAAACCAGCTAGCTAGCATTTTGCTAGCATGACTAGCAAGTGACTAGCATGTTGTTAGCATGACTAGCAAGTGACTAGCATGTTGCTAGCATGACGTTAGCATGATTAGCTAGTTGCTAGCATGTCGTTACCACGTTACTAGCATGTTACCAGCATGATTAGCAAGTGACTAGCACGTCGTTAGCATGATTAACAAGTTACTAGCATGTTGTTAGCATGATTACCAAGTTACTAGCATGTTGCTAACATGATTCTAGCATGACTAGCAAGTGACTAGCATGTTGTTAGCATGATTAGCAAGTTGCTAGCATGTTGTTAGCATGTTTCTAACATTTTGCTAGCATGACTAGCAAGTGACTAGCATGTTTTAGCTTGATTAGCAAGTGACTAACATGTTGTTAACATGATTAGCATGTTATTAGCATATTGTTAGCATTATTAGCAAGTTACTAACATGATTTTAGCACGAGTAGCAAGTTACTAGCATGTCACTAGCATGTTTCCAGCATGATTAGCATGCATGTTTCCAGCATGATTAGCATGCATGTTTCCAGCATGATTAGCATGTCGCTAGCATGATTAGCAAGTTACTAGTATGTTGCTAGCATGT
Organism: Spinibarbus caldwelli; assembly: GCA_039654775.1. NCBI lineage: Eukaryota > Metazoa > Chordata > Actinopteri > Cypriniformes > Cyprinidae > Spinibarbus > Spinibarbus caldwelli. The sequence goes on from CM077226.1 coordinate 15,460,562, forward strand.
TTCCAGCATGATTAGCATGTTGCTAGCATGTTGTTAGCATTATTAGCATGTTATTAACATGTTTCTAGAATGATTAGCATGTTTCTAGCATGCTCAACATGTTACTAGCATGTTGCTATCATGATTTAGATTAGAAATATTAGATAGAGCGGAAGCTTAAAAGAGTTTAAATTGATTAGAAATAGTACATAGAAGCGAAGCTTAATTGAGTCCAATAGGCTTCAGTGTGTTTACATTTGAAAGTTTGACAGTTTGGTGTTTGAAGAGTCTTGGCTCATCTGAACATTCCGTCAGTGTAAGTCTATGGGATTTTTTCCCAGTTTTAAACGTCATTTTTAGGAAAACCATGAGTCGGATCAGTTAGAAAAGATACAGCAACCCGAGTCAGACCAGTCTGAAGGTCTTTTTCAAGCCAACTAAATGAAACGCCCATCTTTTAAGCATTGTAATTAAGATTTGGGTAACACTTTACAATAAGGTGTCATTTGTTAACATTAGTTAATGTATTAACTAACATGAACAAACAATGATCAATACATTTATTACACTATTTATTCATCTTTGTTAACGTTAGTTCATGTTAGTTCATAGTGCATTAACTAATGTTAACAAACACAACTTGAGATTTTAATAATGCATTAGTAAATGCTGAAATTAACATTAAGATTAATAAATGCTGTGGAAGTGCTGTTAATTCTTAGTTCATGTTAACTAATGAACCTTATTGTAAAGTGTTACCAAGATTTGTGTGGTCATTACAGCTTATTGTTATAGCGAGGTAAATGTTGGAACACAAACCTATCACTTTTTCCTGATTATTTGAAGCTAATGTATGTATAGACACTTACTCTAAAGTCAGGAGCCATCACTTTTAGCAGTTATATAATTGATTAAAAGTTTATAGCTTGTTATAAAAGTGCAAGAAATCTAGAATTTATTTTAGGCTTTTTTTCTATAAATATATATTTTCCTTTAAATAGTTTTACTGAATAAAAATGAAAACTACATGTTTGTGTTTTCACTGTTTTGCTGAATAAGAAACATCTTCTAATGAACCTATGGCAGCAGGTCTGTTATGTTTACATTTTATGCAAACTTGCTGTTGCTTAAGTGTACAGAACGTTCAAATGATGGCTCCTACAATAAAATAAATGAACAAATAAAAAGCGATACTGCTTTCCAAGAGCAAAATGGAAGGAATAACTGAAAAGTAAAGTCCTGTCACTACTTATCAAACTCATTTGACTTTTTTAGTCAGTCAAACTCAATAGGCAACAGATGAGAGGAAGGTCTACCATATTTCATAACAATACTCCATATGATTCGTGTGCGATATTCCAATTTTTTAAGTCATTTGATTGCTTTTTTGTGAAAAACAAACCGTACTTTAAGACGTTATTCAATCAAAATATTGCCATCCCCCTCTATCTATTCTAGAAACATAATAAGGAGGACCTTTTTAGTTGCCTAATAATTTTTCTCTCGTTTTTAATTTAATATCTTTAGTATCCTATAGAATTTGTTGTTACTGTAACACCACTAGATGTCAGTAAATGCATAAATTTGAGAATATTTCTCAAGGTTTCACGTTTGACTCTTGCTATGTTGAGTAGAATAGATATATTTTATATAAAACATAACATGCATAATGTGAAATCAAACAGTTTCTTCTTTTATAAACTGCATATTTAGTCTTTGTTATCATATTAAATACTAGCCTATAAGTCAATTCCATCACGTGGAAGGAATGACTAATATTAAGACTTGTTATAGACATCTAAAAACATACACCCGCGAAGATTCAGCAATATTCTCCGAAATATACAACAAAATAAAAATGTATAAATAATGATTGAGAACAATGATTAAGAGGAAGGCGTGCCGCGCGGATGACGTCATCAAACAGTGCTCGTGCCACATTCCCCAAACGGCGCGAGAGACCGTTTTCGGTTTAATTTCTCCGCTGTTCTCGGTTTGTTATCTGCCGTTGTGTAGGACTCTACAGCTGGTTTTGTTCCTTGGCTTCCTCCAGTCGTCTGCAGAAAGTTTGTTATCGTGAGTATAGTTTTCTTAAACTTTTCTTCAAGTTTGGCGCTGTTTGCCGTTGGTTCTTTGAGCTGTGTTTGTTTTGTTTTGTTGTTCAGCTCGTGACTGTGTTTCTTGTCTATGATAAACAACGTAAAACCATCTAAAGAGGATGATAAACAACAGAGTTTCTTCGCTTTAATAGCCGATAACGTCGTGTGGTTTCTTGACACAACCCGTTGTTTTTACGCTGACATAATAACGTTTTAGCCTGTTAGCTTGATAGTAGGAAGTCTCCTTAAACCTCAGCTTATTTAGGTCTTCTGAACGCTAAACCGAAGGTAAGCTCGTTATGCTCATTTAAGCTGCTCTTCCAGCTCCTGACACAAAAATTTTGACTGGTTTCTGTAGAAAGACTAGTTTGTCGAGTATTACCGTTAGCCACTAACAAGAACAGATGATCCTGAGTGTTTTTTGATGACTACTGTTGTCTTTACTGCCACACATGAACTCAGAAATGACTGTTTCTCATGTGAACTTTTCACCTGCTGAAGTTTTATTGAATGCCTGTTGTAGATGTTGATACATTATGAGTGAAGATTGTGTCTTGGATTTTCTCCAGTATTATCATTGAGGATAGATCTCAGATGGATGTCGTGCTTTACAGTGCCATCCTTCAGAGCGTGTGAAGTATTGACACTGAAATAGCTTTTAAGCACCTTTAAATATCTCTCAAGTGTCATGAACTGAAAGAGCCAATGTTTTTGTCTTTGTTTGAGATTGCCAATGATGCTGCTTAAAGCAGTTTTGATTATGAAAAACCCTCTGATGATACACTTTTTGAGCAATTTTGCCGGGCAGCTTTTTTTGAGCAATATTTCTTGGGCACTTTCCCACTGAAAATGGGTAACAAATTTCTACTTCAGATCAGTCATGCACCCTGTGTCTCCTCTGGTTGCCCGTTAACTGCAACATTATACAAAGTTGCCCTGTGTATTATCAGCCTAAGAGGTACTGTTTGTGAACTTGTTAAATTCATTCAAGAAGTCTTGAAATAGGTATGCATGTTGTCATACTTAATAGGAATAACCTGAATGCTTAATTTTGAAGTTGTTCGATTTAATGCATGTGCCTTTTTTTCTACCAGTGTTTGAAGAGTTCATCCATGCCTATTACAGGTCCTAAAAAAAGATGAAGTCCTTTGGTCTGTGTACTTTCATGACTGCGGTTGAGGAGCCCAGATCTGCCTCCTTCCTCATTTTCCCACTAATGCAGACCAGATGGAAATTAGAGCCACTGATGCAAGCCAAGAGATAACACTCACAACCGTGTGTTCCCATGCCAGATGCCCCCCCCCCCCTAACAAACACACACACGTCTGTGCTATCTGTTGGCCAATTCTACTAATGCATATAATTTGCAATGAAAGAGAGAGAGTTGGCATTCAGGATCCAAGCCGGCTGACCATCCTTCTGTCTCTTTGTGTGAAGAAGAGCCACTTAGAATAATGCATAATATGTTATGGAGGTGTGGCAACCTCGCAGACATGAAGCTTCACCTTACAGACCGGCATGCGTGACAATGCCGATTATGGTCAATGACATGTAAATGTATGGTCTCACAAAAACTGACAGCAGTATTCCTATTTTATTGTCAAATCAGTCTTAATGGATGGAAAAATATGCTGAAAAATTACTTGCCTTCAGGCCATCCAAGATGTAGATGAGTTTTTTCATCGAAATGGATTTGGAGAAATTACATCACTTGCTCACCATTCGATCTTCTGCAGTAATTGGGTGCCGTTAGAATGAGAGTTCAAACAGCTGATAAAAGCATCACAGTAATCCACACAACTTCAGTCCATCAATTAACATCTTGAGAAGTGAAAGTTGTGTGTTTGTAATAAATCCATCTTTAAGGCTTTTTAACTTTTATCTGTAACTTCTGGACAAAATACCAGTCTATAATCCATAACAATACATCCCTCAGTCCATCCTCTCTTGTCCTCTCACATTAAAAGCCACCAACGTGTTTGTTTAGAACTGTTTTTGCTTGTAAACGGTGCTTGATCTGTGCACGTTTCTCTCCTGATTCAGCCAAGACAACTTTTTCACTTGAGAAAGCAATATTATGGATAGAGGACTCGTATTTTAGCCAGAAGCAACAGTTTGAGGTTAAAATATCTTAATGATAAATTAGTTTATTACAAACACACAGCTTTTCACTTCACAAGATGTTAAATGATGAATTGAAGTTGTGTGGATTTAGGCCTAGTTGTGGGTTATTGTGATGCTTTTATCAGCTGTTTGAACTTCTTATTCTGACGGTACCCATTCACTGCAGAGGATCCATTGGTGAGCAAGTGATGTAATGCTAAATTTCTCCAAATATGTTAAAGCGATAGGTTACCCAAAAATATTCAATTTTTCATCTAAAAATTTTTCCAAAGTTTCGTTCTTATGTTGAACACAAAAGAAGATATTTTGAAGAATTCTGATGAGCCATAGAGTTGTTGGGAAAGAAATACTATGAAAGTCAATGGGGACCATCAACTGTTTGATTACCAGCATTCTTCAAAATATCTTCTTTTATGTTCAAGTAAAAAAGAAACAAATACAGGTTTGGAATCACATGAGGATGAGTAAATGATGACAATTTTTATTTTTGGGTGAACTGTCCCTTTAAGATGAAGAAACATCATTTATATCTTGAGGGTGAGTACATTTTCTGCAAATTTAAATGAGTAAACTCATTCTATAATATATTGTATTTCATACAATGAGGTGTTTATTGAGCCAGGTTCAGTAAACATCAAAGGGCTGATGAAGGTTTTATGGCAGATGTACATACAAAAGCAGCCAGAGCTGTAGGTTCTGTTGTTTTATTTTTTTTTGTAGCTGTTGAACAAAAGAACAATGAAGGGATGTGTCGAGGTTTCTGTTGCTTAGAAACAAGAGCACCCACCCAGAAGACACCAACCTCTTTTTTTTTTTATCAACATTAACCCACCATTTCAATAAATAGTTTGATCTTTTTTCTGCTCTCATTTCCATAATTCAAACCCCAGTTGAGATACCTTGCATAAAACAAATGGCTTTGCTAATGAAAATTCTTCTGCTGTCTTTCAGGTGAAGAGTTCCCTGGACAGCAACTGAAGAAAGCAGCCTGGTCAGCTGGTCAAGCCTGTTAATCTCTTCTGGCACTTGGTGAGGATCTCTGTTTCTTTAAGAATAGCTTTCTTGATAAATCTATCTGTAAGTCTATTACAGAACATTTGGTGGGTTTTGTTTTAAACAGAAAACAGTCTGTGGTCGTCATCAAAACAGGAAGGAAGTGACCTTGAGGTTTATGTTGTTGAATTACTTGAATGGTTGCATTTGTTTTTAGTAAGTAATGACTCTTACAAGAACATAACTTAGAACTTTCTATAAGCTGCTGTTGCCTAGTTACAGAGAGGAAATAAAAGCCCACCTGTTTCACTCAAATCAGTACATTTCTAGCATGGTGACTGCCTATTGAGAGCACTGAAATGACAGGTTATGATGTGAGGGAGTATTCATTTAATATAAGGTCAAGACATAACCAAGAACTTCTCAGTAACATCCAAACAGATTTAGGCTGACAAAAATTCATTGTCATGCTATTTATATGCAGATCTTGAAATTGTGAATAGTGGACAATTAATGGCCAATCCTGACTGTGTCTGATTTCATGTTCTCAACTGAAAATCAGGTGACTTTCACAGGAATTTTCTTCTGAAAACCACTGTGGTGTCGCTGCCCAAATCATGCTGCTATGCCTGAATGAGCCTAAGCCTATGCCTACTGGCTCTCATATCTGTAATCATAAATTGTCTGGAGAGCTTGAAGTCTCACGTCTGCTGTATTTTCACTGGCTGCATGACTGTATTCCGGTTTGCATCCTCCTTTTTCCCAATACCCTGCATTAGAGTCTCAGAACATGTGGTTTGGATGACTTTTTTTCCCAGCTTTTAACATAGGCCATCCTTTAGGTCAGTGGTCCTCAACTCCAGTCCTCAGGACCCACTGCTCTGCACATTTTGTATGTTTCTCTTATCTGACACACTCAGTTCAGTTCATGGATCTCTCTCCTAATGAGCTGATGATCTAAATCAGGTGTGTTAAATAAGGGAGACATACAAAATGTGCAGAGCAGTGGGTCCCAAGGACTGGACTTGAGAACCACTGATCTAGGTTAAAAAAAAAAAAAATTAAAAATTACAAAAAAAACACGTGAACTTTTGTGATGTAAAGACGTTTTAAAAAAGGTTTGGCAGAATAATGAGATGTACATAACAATGGCAAGTATAACATTCACATCACAGGGTTAACCATATGCGTGAAAACTCCACACATCTACCAGAACTACTACTACTGAATCAGTTATCTTTAAAAAATAAAAATAGATAAAAAAAAAAATAAAACAGCATTGCAGTACTGTGATTTCAGCAGGCGAATTCATTCTCAAGTGAGATGTTATGGGAATGTTTGATGTGTAAGCCCAAAACGTGGAATCCAAACAAAATGTGCAAAACACTGAAACATTTACATTTTATGTACAGGTGCATCTCAATAAATTAGAATGTCGTGGAAAAGTTAATTCAACTCAGTAATTCAAATTGTGAAACTCGTGTATTAAATAAATTCAATGCACACAGACTGAAGTAGTTTAAGTCTTTGGTTCTTTTAATTGTGATGATTTTGGCTCACATTTAACAAAAACCCACCAATTCACTATCTCAACAAATTAGAATACTTCATAAGACAAATTAAAAAAAAAAAAAACATTTTTAGTGAATTGTTGGCCTTCTGGAAAGTATGTTCATTTACTGTATATGTACTCAATACTTGGTAGGGGCTCCTTTTGCTTTAATTACTGCCTCAATTCGGCGCGGCATGGAGGTGATCAGTTTGTGGCACTGCTGAGGTGGTATGGAAGCCCAGGTTTCTTTGACAGTGGCCTTCAGCTCATCTGCATTTTTTTGGTCTCTTGTTTCTCATTTTCCTCTTGACAGTACCCCATAAATTCTCTGTGGGGTTCAGGTCTGGTGAGTTTGCTGGCCAGTCAAGCACACCAACACCATGGTCATTTAACCAACTTTTGGTGCTTTTGACAGTGTGGGCAGGTGCCAAATCCTGCTGGAAAATGAAATCAGCGTCTTTAAAAAGCTGGTCAGCAGAAGGAAGCATGAAGTGCTCCAAAATTTCTTGGTAAACGGGTGCAGTGACTTTGGTTTTCAAAAAACACAATGGACCAACACCAGCAGATGACATTGCACCCCAAATCATCACAGACTGTGGAAACTTAACATTGGACTTCAAGCAACTTGGGCTATGAGCTTCTCCACCCTTCTTCCAGACTCTAGGACCTTGGTTTCCAAATGAAATACAAAACTTGCTCTCATCTGAAAAGAGGACTTTGGACCACTGGGCAACAGTCCAGTTCTTCTTCTCCTTAGCCCAGGTAAGACGCCTCTGACGTTGTCTGTGGTTCAGGAGTGGCTTAACAAGAGGAATACGACAACTGTAGCCAAATTCCTTGACACGTCTGTGTGTGGTGGCTCTTGATGCCTTGACCTCAGCCTCAGTCCATTCCTTGTGAAGTTCACCCAAATTCTTGAATCGATTTTGCTTGACAATCCTCATAAGGCTGCGGTTCTCTCGGTTGGTTGTGCATCTTTTTCTTCCACACTTTTTCCTTCCACTCAACTTTCTGTTAACATGCTTGGATACAGCACTCTGTGAACAGCCAGCTTCTTTGGCAATGAATGTTTGTGGCTTACCCTCCTTGTGAACGGTGTCAATGGTTGTCTTCTGGACAACTGTCAGATCAGCAGTCTTCCCCATGATTGTGTAGCCTAGTGAACCAAACTGAGAGACCATTTTGAAGGCTCAGGAAACCTTTGCAGGTGTTTTGAGTTGATTAGCTGATTGGCATGTCACCATATTCTAATTTGTTGAGATAGTGAATTGGTGGGTTTTTGTTAAATGTGAGACAAAATTATCACAATTAAAAGAACCAAAGACTTAAACTACTTAAGTCTGTGTGCACTGAATTTATTTAATACACGAGTTTCACAATTTGAGTTGAATTACTGAAATAAATGAACGTTTCCACGACATTCTAATTTGAGATTCACCTGTATGTTTTCGCTATTAAAATCCACAAAATTCAGTGGAAAATAATATATCTCTGCAAAACTGAGTTCTTCGACTGATGTTAAAAATCACTCTTGACATAATAAATGTTTATGTATTTGTTTTACAGATACATTGCTCATAGTAAAAACACAGTGAAAATAGCGCTCTGTCGAGAGGTATTTTGCAATTTGTTCTAAGATGAGAAATGGCTCGCAGCATTCTATAAATAATCTTAAGCCCAATCTTTTTTCACATTATCTCAGGACAGAGGTATTCAAAACTTGGCTCAACTCTATAGCTGATCTCATTTAACTCAGTGGTCGTGTTATCGCATTTCTGATCTAGCCCACACAACACTATCCCTGCCCAGTGGGTTGGTTGGAAAGGTTTTTTCGCTGAGGCAGTGAAATGCTGTTTTTCTGTCCATGTTTAAAAGACTTGGCTCAGTCGACAGGCCTCAGGTTATTTCAAACTGAAAATGCAACGTTTTGTTGCTACGGGTACTTTATTGTCATAAGTCCTCTATTGTCTGATGTTGGCTGAATTCCAGTATTTCACTGATGCCCAGACTAGTGCTAAATGCACTCACTTTGCTTTATATGGTTGACAGAACTTCATGAAGAACTTGCAAGTACACTGAGAACCCTAATAAGTTGACTGAACTAAATTAATTGAGTAAACTTGTTGCCTCAATTTAATTGAGTACTGGAGTCTCCCAAAACTTGCATATTTAAGTTTATTTAACTTGGCGGTTTTGCAGACTATACTTAAATCGTTCAGTTCACCAAACTTGGCGCTTATTTAATGTACTTACACAATTATGTTCACTTAACTTGGTATTAATTTCAAGTGTACTTATATATTCAAGTTAACTCAACATGGAAATGTAACTGAAACTGTTGAATGATGTTCTTATTTTTGACTGCAAGTTTTGTGCACACCAAACTGAAATAAAACAATGAACAGCATAATTAATCTGACTTTTTATTGACAAAATGTCACAATATTAATGAAAATACAGTACACGTTATATACTGTAATGGAAATGGGTCATAGCCACACTGTAAAGGTAGTAACAAAATTAACTAGTTCAGTACATCAATTGCACAAATCAATGCACACATATATACTTCACTCAAGTATCACAATTATGTTAATGTAAAAGTAACTACACAGCAAATTTAAAAGAGTGAGTTTAACTCCCTCAGAGTTAAAATTAACACTTACCCAGAGTATATATGGGAATCACTGCTAAAGTGTTAAATTAACACTTTTGAAAGAGTTAACATTTTTAACACTCTGACAGTGTTAACTAACAAACTCTTAAAATGTAAAATATTAACACCAGAATTGATAATGAAAACACCAAAGTTGGTGTTGAAAGTTAACACTTGGATTAACTGGTCAACACTGCACCAGTGTTCAGGTGAAAATATTAAAAAATAAACTCACAAAACAATACACGTTTACATTTATTTTATTGAAACGTAAATCTTTTTCCCTGCATCAAAATGTCTTCACACACAATGCATTTCAATACATGTAAAGAACATGTTCTTACAACAATTAAACATCATAATGTAGAAGCAAATCAGTGCAAAGACACAAACATTCTTATTTGGTCCATATGTACTCTTAATGTCATAAGGTTTATAATGCTGACATTTAGGAGGTTAAACAACAGCATTCCATTCATTACCATAAAAGCTGAATGCATGTTAATGCTCACTAATCAAAGTCTGTGCTGGTGTTTGGACCTCCTTGGAGAGAATAGACTCATTCTTTTTTTTCAGCACGATGAGATGCGTTTCTCTGCAATTTTCAGCTAAGCAAGATATCTACTCCTATTTGCAGCATCACAAAACTGCCCCTGTAAAATTGAAAAATAAATAAATACAAAACCAAAACAGGATCATTTCACATCCATTTATCAAAACTATTATCAGGTGAAATGTCAGAGACAAGTATGAATTGCAATACAAGAAGTTCACCCAAAACTGAAACTTCTGTCATTTATTTTTCCTCATGTGGTTCCAAACCTGTATGACGTTCTGTCTTCTGAGGAACACAAAAGGTTATATTTTGAATAATCTACAGAAGAAATACATGGGACCAATCTGATCCTTTTGCATCTTTTTTAAAAGTTTGATATTGATTGGCATATAGTGACATTATAAGGACAAGCAGGTCTGAAAAAGAAAGAAGGGCATACCACATTAGAACAACACAAGGGTGAGTAAATAATAACTTAAAGGGTTAGTTCACCTGAAAATTAAAATTAACCCATGATTTACTCACCTGCAAGGCATCCTAGGTGTATATGACTTTCTTCTTTCAGACGAATCCAATCGGAGTGATATTAAAAATTTCCTGGCTAATCCAAACTTTATAATGGCAGTGGGTGGGTGTTTCTGTTCAACAGTCCAAAAGAAGTGCAATAAAGTGCATCCATCCATAATAAAACATGCCTCACACGGCTCTGGGGGTGAATAAAGGCTTCCTGTAGCGAATCCATGTGTTTTTGTAAGAAAAATATCCATATTTATAAATGTTTTATACTTTTCTCTAGCTTGCGCTAAATGTTGTACGTGTAAGCCCTTCCGGGCGGATAACGCAGGACGTCAGTGTAGTGCATGCACCGGTGAGAAGTGACGAACGCGGAAGAGCAGAGGAGAGAGCAAAACAAACGAATCATGAATTGGAAATACAAAACAAGGATTTGTAAAGAGAAATGTCAGAGGATTTCGATGTAAGTCAAGAAGAGAGTGGTTTTTCTTTGCTAAAGTAAGGAAAATTTGCTTCCTTTGCTCCTGTAAACAAACGTTGGTTCTCGCGAGACTAGCATATTTCACTGGAGCCAAAACTTCACTAAAGTCCTGTGTCATCCACCCGGAACGGTTTGCGCACACAACAGTTAGCGCAAGCTAGAGCAAAGTGTTTGTTTTAAATATGGATATTTTTCTTACAAAAACACATTGATTCGCTACAGAAGGCCTTTATTCAAAAAAGCATTTAATTCACTGTAAATGTATTTTGTAAAAAAGTCAGTCGTACTAGAAAATGGGTCTTCTAACGACAATTCCAAGTGCATACTGATCTCTCTGCATTGAGGTTGGACGTCTCCTATCAAAATTAATGCACATAAATGGGACAGCACATAAATAAATGACAGTCCAAGCATATCAAAAACTTACAGTTGATATTTATTTTTTTAGAAAGAAATCAGACTCTTTATTATTATTGTTTTTTTGTTTTTTTTTAAATAAACATGACAATCAATAATCTTAAAATGTGCAATTGTGGCTTACCCACGTATTGGTGGCTTCATACTCTTCAAGCACATCATCTCCTTTTGATTCTTCTGTTAAGCCAGTATGAACCATCTGTAACAATATTAAAGAACTAGTTTACTTAAAATTAAACTAAACACACAAAAAATTAAAAATTAAACAATTTAATGCTTAAAGATTCACTCAGTATAAAGAGTTTGAGTTTACTGAAAGTGTTATTTTCAAATTAATTCAATGAAAACAGCACTCAAATCCAATATTAAGGACACATCAACATCATGAAAACTCAATTCATGCTTAATGAAATCACAAAAAATTGGTCATGAGACACACAAGAACAAATGACTTATATTGCCATTTAGATTTGGGCAGTTTACAGTGTTTTGATTTGAAAAAATGACGTTGCAATATACATACTGTTTTATAAATGAGGTAAAACACTTTTGGCATTTCCCTTCAAATTCAAATGTCATCTGTGAGAAACGTTTCGAATCGTTTAGGCGCGCACATCTATAGATACTGTCATAAAGTCATTATTTTATAAAATACATATCGTAAATGAAGTAAAACACTTACTTTTGGTGTTTTCCTCGTTAAATCCAACTTCCTCATCTGCTCCGGAGCATCACGAGTGAACGAAAATATCTCTGAGAAAAAGTTTGAGGGCACAGCAGATAAATATCACTATAAATCAATATGATGTTATAAAATACATATTTTAAATGAGGTAAAACGCTTACTTCGGGTGTTTCTGTTAAAAGCGGCCTCCGCGTCTGCACTGCATAGCAATATAAACCTGTGAGAAACGGTTAACATTAGGCTCGTTTAGGTGCGCGCACAAAATAAATATCATCATAAAGTAATATTATCTTATAAAATACATATAATAAATGAGATAAAACACTTACTTTCTGTGTTTTCCTTGTTAAAACCAACTTCCCCGTCTGCTCGCACCGCGAGAGAAAGAAAATCTCTCTCTGAGGAAAAGTTTAGGAGAGCACAGCACATAAGTATCGCTATAAATTAATATGATGTTATAAAATACATATTTTAAATGAGATAAAAACACTTACTTTTGGATTTTCCCTTTTAGAAAATTCCTCGTCTGTTCCGCAGCGCGAGTGAAAGGAAATGCCATTGATAAAAGTTTATGCGCACACAACACATTAATATCATTATAAAACAATATGATATTACAAAACACACTTTGTGAGTAAGATTAAACACTTTATTTCGTTGTTTTCCATCCTAATATGCTCCGCATCGCGAGCAAAGAAAATGGCGTCCGTGAAAAATATTTCAGACGGATTAGGCGCGCACACGAGAAAATGTCCCGGATGTGACTAATAACACTCAGCACCGTTAATAAGGGTAATTCTCCGTATTTACACCGGCCAGAGGGTGCTGTTTACACTAGCTAGTGTTAATCCTTTAAAATTCAACACCACAACTTTAAACTCTTCACTCTAAAAGTCCTTAACACTGGGATTTCAACACTGGAGATTTTACTGTGTACAATTGACTGTTTAAGCTTTGTGCAAACATAGTGAACTAAAATAAAACATACTCAACATATAGTGCCTTTCACCAAAATTTCACAGTATTACAGTACAAACTATACTGTAGTGGAAATATTACTGGGTCACAACCACACTGTAAAGGTGGGTAACAACAGTTAAAATGTCCAAAATTAACTAGTGCACTTACATCAATTGTACAACTCTGTGCACTTAATTACACTTTTTACGCCTCACAATTGTTAATGTACCGAACATGTAGGCTAAGTATAAGAATTATATATTTAAGCTTTGTGCAAACACTGCAAACTAAAATAAAACATACTGAACATGTTCAGTGTCTTTGGCCCAAATGTCACAATATTACAGCACAAACTATACTGTAATGGAAATATTACTGGGTCACAACCACACTACAGAGATGTAACAATGGTAACAACATCCCAAATTAACTACTGCACATCAATTGTAGAACTCTGCATTTAACAATTTAAACATATTTTTTATTCTTCATAAATGGATAATGGAGTAAATCAAGGGGGGAAAAACCCAAAACAAAGAGTGGTGTTAAAGTATCACAGTGACGTTTCTTAAGCAAAAAGCTGGTTTGCCAGAGACTGCACTCTAGGCTTGAGAGCATTCTGTCCCATTGACATTAGTACACACTGGATGAAATCAAACGTGTTGGCGAGTGATTTTGGGTAATTCAGGTCTAGTGCGTAAATCATACCGAAGAGAAGACAGATTGCCTGTGGGAGGTCCTGCATTTTGTCCATCACCACTTGGCCTTCAAGAATTATTCCAATCGAAGTAGTCAAATGCAAGGAGTTGGGGGGCTGAAGATCAGTGTCCTCGAATAAGATCCCCACTGGCACATCAAGGATGGTGTTGGGATGATCAGACACCTAGTGAAAAACAAGTATAAATATAGTATTTTGATCAGGAATCAAAGGTTTATCATCAATGTATGTTTATCAGAATGCGCACTAGTTTATTTAAAAAAAAAAAAAAATCACTAACCCTAATCCAACATTATACTGACATGTATACATTTGAATTTATGTAAATGTAGATGCTTCCTGCAAAGAATTTGGTATACACTTTTTAAAGTATGCATTATAAGTGACGTTTAATAAAAAAGTTGGCCACATTTGTATATTAAAGAAATACTTCACCCAAAAATGAAAATGTACTCACACTCAGGCCTTTCAATATATAGATGAGTTTGTTAAAGGCCTTCTGAAGTGACTCGATGGGTTTTGGTGAGAAAAATATTGATATTTACAACTTTTTAAAGTAAAATGTCCAGCTTCCGGTGGACCATATTCAACTTACAAAAAAAAAGTGCATGTGATGTGACGTATGATGTAGGATTTACCTTAAGTGTTTTGAACTGCGAGAGGTGTTACAGTTTCTTCATACGTTGAATACATAAGGCAGTCCACCGGAAGCTAGATATCATATTTCACTTCATAAAGTTTTAAATATGGATATTTTCTTACCCAAACACATCAATTCACTTCACAATACCTTTATTAACCCCATGGAGCCGTGTGGAGCAGTTTTATGATGGATGGATGGATGGATGGAATTTTTTGAGCTTCAAAATCTCATGCCCCATTCACTCCCATTATAAAGCTTGGAAGAGCCAGGATAAATTTTATTATAACTCTGATTAGATGGCTTGAGGGTCAGTAAACCATGGGGTAGTCATTTTTGGGTGAACTATCCCTTTTAAGAACAGATGTACTTACTAAACATGACTTGAAGAAAGAAGAGTCATCATCAAGATGAAATGAAGATGATAAATAATTAGGAAATAATGAAGAGGCTAAGAAATAGTGTTGATTTATGTTAAAGGAATAGACCACTAAAAAAAAAATGAAAATTGTCATTTACTCATGCTCAGATTGTTGTAAAACTGCATGATTTTATTTCTTTTGCTGAACACAAAGATAATATTTTCATTTATGATGGTAACCAAATAGTTGCTTGTTCCCATTTACTACTTTTCAGTAGCATTAGTCAGTGAGTACCAGCAACAGTTTGGTTTTTCATTTTTTGGTGGACTACCACTTTAAGAAAACCTGAAACAATAATTCACTGATCTCGTATGAATTTCTATATTTCAGTTTTTGTTTTTCTTTAAATGTGTTCTGCAAAAGTACTCCATCATGCCAACCTGACATTGCATAAGGGAGACTAAATGAGAAAATTGTTTATTTGAACAGTCCTTTTAAAGCATTGAAAAAAGAAAGGCGACTTACCTGAGGCTCATGGAAGAGGGCAGGCCAACGTTCAAGCACATCACTGATTGCGGGTGCAGACTCAACAATCTCTTTGCGCCTAAGCGCAAAAGTCAGGTCCATCTGTTGTGGCAGAAGGGATGAACTGAGTGTTCTCATCTTCATTTCATCTTGAATTTCTTTACGAACCGATTCAAGGCTGTCATCATTATGTCCTTCTGGAAAGTTTGGCAGAAAGTTGATTTCACATTTCTTTGGCTTCTTTGTGTTTTCTTGAAGGCATTCCTTCAGGGTTGTTCATGCCTCTCCTTCCTCCATTAATGGTTATATCAGGGTATCCCAAGTTTCTCATCTTGGATCTAAAATTCCCCATTTTGAATTTTAGACTGTTCACAATATTATTTAAGATATTTGATGAAATCCGAGATGATTTCCCCCCTCCAACGTAGCGGACACTTTCAAGTCCCAGAAAGATAGGAAAGACATCGTCAAAGTAGTCCATGTGACTACAGTGGTTCAATCTTAATTTTATGAAGCGACGAGAATACTTGTGTGGAAAAAAATAGAAAAAAAAAAAAAAAAAAAC
Source organism: Spinibarbus caldwelli (assembly GCA_039654775.1). Taxonomy (NCBI): domain Eukaryota; kingdom Metazoa; phylum Chordata; class Actinopteri; order Cypriniformes; family Cyprinidae; genus Spinibarbus; species Spinibarbus caldwelli. Next base: position 15,476,387 of record CM077226.1, read on the forward strand.
TTTATTCAACAATTTCTTTTAAATTAATAATAAAGTCGTTATTTCTATTGGTTTTTTTTGTTGTTGTTGTTTTTTGTTTTTGTTTTTTTTGCACACAAAAATACTCATTGCTTCATTAAATTAAGGTTGAACCACTGTAGACACATGGACTATTTTAACAATGTCTTTATTACCTTTCTGTGACTTGAAAGTGTCAGTTTCATTGCTGTCTATGGAGGGGGGGAAAATCACCTCAGATTTCATCAAAAACATCTTAATTTGTGCTCCGAAGATGAACAAAGGACGTACGGGTTTGGAATGACATGAGGGTGAGAAAGCAATGACTGAAATTTCATTTTTGGGTGAACTAACCCAGCAATGACAATTTTTATTATTAGGTGAACTAACTCCAAGTTGAAATGGCCATAAATACCATATGAAGTTTGATGACAACCCTTAGGAATTTAGGACTTCACTGCAACCAAAAGACTAGAGAAAAAAAGAGAGAAAATGAAAAACATGAAACTTTGGATCATTCACTTAGCACAAGATATAACGTTTAGGTGTCACCACCATCCTGCCTTTTACAGTGTAACATGATAGAGGGAAAACTTCATTGAGCTCTGACATCTGAATCACACAGAGGGAAGTAACATGGCTGCTGCAAAGTTCGAATGACCGAATATGCTCAATGTACCAAGCTGACATTTGTTTACAGACAAACAGAATCTCATAGTTTACTGCTACAATCTGTGATATCATCTTGAATTCTGGGAGAGCAGAGCATGACCCAGCAGAGACGACCATATCTGCACGGTATTCAATTCCATCAGCTGTCACAGAGGAAGCAATCAGCACTGTCTTTAGCTGTGGTGTAATCTGATGGAACACCTGCTGAATATGATCAGGAAATGAAGTAACCAATGCGGTTTTGAGGGTCTAAAAAATGAGCTAGAATCCAGGTAGTACGCCATCATTCTCTGATGTTGGACAGCCAGTGTGAGGGCAACATTTTTAAAGTTTTGAGATTCCCGAATTACTTTTTTTTTTTTTTTTTTTTAAATTTGTGTTTTCCCTCAAAGCACATTGTCCAAACATCAGACAGTGGGCCAAAGGCTTTAATCAGCTGGAGGTAGTGCTCAACGAAATGATGCTTTGGTTTCAATCTAAAACCAGGGAATGTTGATTGCAGCAGTTCTCTGTGCTCTGTTATTTTGCACTTCTGTATGTTTTGATGCCACAGCCAATTCAACTATATCTTTAAGAAGCATCAATTTCCCATGAAGTATCTCCTTCTGGGAAATCATCTCCAATTAAAAGAGGAAGAAGTCTAAGCAAGGTCCAATTTTTGTGGCCATTGCCACCAATTGTTCCTTTGGTGGCAAAAGCCTTTGGAATTTGCTGAGGTCTGTTAGTTTTATCAGAGAAAGTGTAAGCAAAGTTCTTAATTGCATGGTTCACTGACTCGAGAGAGATGTATTTCTTTTCAATCATCTCTGAAAGGCAGAGACAGAGTTCAGCTGGCACCATGCTCTCTAGCAGATCATGTAAAATATCTGGTGGATAGCCAGTGACAGCATGAAAATGTTGCAAAGCATCAGTAAGTGGATAGCTTCCTCTCACTCCATACAGCTTACTCAAAGAAGGATCCTGCTTGACCTCCTTAACATGCCTATCATGAGTGTCTTTAGTGCGAGTTTCAATGTTGCTGGAACCTACCTCTGTGTGCTGAACCTCATTTCTTGTTCCCATGCAAAAACGGCAGAATCTCTCCGCAGTAAAACCCTCAAGGAATCCTGCCATAGAATGAGCACCAAGGTTATCAGCTGAAACATATAGGACAGTCCCTTTCACAGTTGCTCCCAACTGATCAATGAATAAACCAGTCTGCTTCAAATGAACAAGGTCTTTAAAAGTGGTTGCATGACTTTTTCATAGCCATACTCCTTTACTGTACCAGCATTGCAGAGAAGACCAAGTTGGATAGATCGTAACATTGACCTATGTTTTACAGGTATGTTTGCCAACACCCAGTAAACTGCACAAATTTTGTGTTTACCTCTGGATGTCCCTAACGGATTGGCTACCTCAAAGTCATCAACATAGAATCCTAGAGCTATTCGAAATTCTTCACTGTTGAGAAGGCTATTGTCTTTGAAGTAGTAACCATCATTGTAAGAACTGTACATGATGGGTTCAGATTCTGGCACTGAAAGTGCTTTGTCCAAAATGTCTGGCTTGTTTAACATTTTCTGTAGCATAGGTAGGATTGGTACATATACAGCAGGTTTTGTTTCCCTATCAATCATGTATTCTACTGGCATAACCAAAGGAAACTCAGCTAAAACATAGGAGTTTCTTCTTTTAATTGTTGACAAGCATTCACCAGAGTCACAGCATTTGGAAAAAACATTGCTTTCTGAAACAGCATTTACCACCTCTGCAATAAGGGACTCATCAGCATTTGGAAGACACCTCTTCAGAACACTTGAAATAGTTTTGTTCAACAGTGGCAGAGACAATGCATGTATCTGATTCAATTGCTGAATGATTTCTTGAATAGAACTTGCTGGAATATGAAGAATGCTTTGCATCTTTAAAAAAAGGCCAGCCAAATTGTGTTCCAACTGATTTTCTAAAATCGGAATGAGTTACATCAGCAGAATCGGCCAATTCACCTTCATTACCCTCTTTCAATTTCATCAAAAGAAATCTGTTCTTGTCCTTAACTCTCATCACTTTGGCCAGAAACTATTTCTGGCTTTATCATTCTCCAGTCATGTCCACTATGTTTCTTACTTATATGTGCATTAAAAGTTGCATAAACACTGCTTTGAATCTTGCAATGTTTGTAGGGACACTGTATCTTTTCATTTTTACTCAAATGTCTACTACACAAGTGCTTCAGAAAATCTGCATCGGGGCCGGGCTCAGAAAATTCACAATGCTGACAAGTAAATATAAGTGGTGCTATTTCCCGATTGTGTCCCAATCGTGTTTTTGTATGAATTTTTGCCAGATGAACTTTTAAACTACTAATGGAATTGAACGTACAAAGACAGTCATTGTGTAGGCATGGAAAAGGTACAGTTTTTGTATGACCACTAGGGGTGGGAATCGCAGGGTACCTCACGATACGATATTATCACGATACATGGCTCACGATAACGATAATATCATGATACAGCGATTCTGCGATAATCGATATATTTCTAGAAAATCCTATAATGATATCACGATATCGGTCTAAACAAAATGCCTGTGAAAAGGTTAAGTGCAAGTTTTCTTTCTTTATTCAAGTCCAAACTGTTAGAAAACAGCAAAAAAAGTTCTGTAAATCAATTTGAACATGTTGAGTAAATTAATAATTTTATTCTTGGACTTATTAAAAGGTTACACTTTTCTTTTTCTCTGTGTGTAAACAAACATTTAACTGCTTAACTTATATAGCCTCTCTCTCTCTCTCTCCATGTAATATATATGTGTATATATATATATATATATATATATATATATATATATATATAAAACAAACAAACCTGGTACATTTCAAAATTTACTTGGAGTGCTTTCTCAACCTTTCTACTCCTCTCATCATAAAAACGGAGCCCCGCACGGAAAAATAGCCGTTCACATCGCGTCTTTTGCGCACTCAGGTTGGTTATTTCAAATGTAGACGCGCGGCAAGCACACACACTGCACACTTCTGCGCCGCATTACGGCTCTGACAGTGTTTTGTCTCGTCCTCCATGCCATAGGTGCAGATTTATGTTTCTGCTGGTCGGTGCCCACTGTTCACACTGCATAACGCGCACTTGTAATATCTGTGAGAGAGGGAGAGCATCCAGTTTTGTTCACATAAAACTGGACGCACCGGCGGCGCTCTCTCTCTCTCATATAGTGAGGGAAATCCACCTGCTATCCAAGCGGAGAGGTTAGGCTACTCACGGACTGAATATGCGCTCTGCAATAATAACGTGATCAGTGCCTATGGTCCACGCTGATAACTGTTCCGGGGCAGTTTTTTAGTTTTCATCTCCATAAACGTGTATATATAGCAGTAGAGCTAATACAGTGGCTGAAAATCTGTTTATCATTCGGTTCCTCGTGCTTCCCCATCTTCATAGAGAACGGCTTCATAGTTGCTCAGAGCGCTCTTGGAAAGAATGTGGAAATGGCGCGGCCGCGATTTCCACACATTTTTAGACGCTGGGAGCAGGAAAATGTATTTAGAGCACCTTATTGTATTAATTAAAATATCGATATTTGGCGCCAGATATCGATTATCGTATCGCATGGAGAAGGATCACGATATATCGCCATATCGATGTATTGTCCCACCCCTAATGACCACCATGTTTCAAACGATAATGTTTGAGAAGTTCCCCTCTTTTTGCAGTCAAAAATGCAATACTTACATTTCCACATGTCCTTGTCTCATGTCACCTGTAACAAAAAAGTTGAAAATATTAAGTTTAACAAAGTCAGTGCAAAAATAAAGAAAATTACACCGTAATAAAGATGGTAATCTTATAATGTTATCCAAAAATAAACCTAAATGTGCAAATAAAGGTCTCTGGCTCTAAAAAGTGACAATCATCCTGGAAGGTACATCAGATAGATACAGCTATTAAATAAGTAAATCACTTTGTAGCCAATTATTGGTGACCAGTGTGAAGATGGTCTGTAATTTCACCATCTATGAAACATCACTAGCCTAATTAGTCTCCGCTATAGTAGCAAAACTAGCGATGTTCTTATAACACACAATTAACCTAGAATTCCTACTTTACAAATGCACTGTACAAGTCAAAATATGAAAAAAGTCGACTTCTCAGTCATACCTTGAGAACATTATCCTCAAAATATTGTTAATTAATGGTGACACTGACAAAGTTTGCCCGGAAAAACTAACCCGCATGGTCTAATGTTAACGTTAAGCAGTAGCTGCCATGTTCTTTCTCTCACAGAAAAACGATTAGGTGACTTCAAATATGTACACCTCACTGGTAAAATAAGAAATAAGTTGTCGTTTCAGTAATCATACGATCACAAAATCATTTAAATATCGTTAAGTAATGGCAAGTTTGGCAAAGTTTGAGCGGAAGGAACAACGTTAATTGATCTCAGAAGTGGCTGCCAAGTTCTTTCCCACAAAAATACATGATTACACTATGATTAAGTGTAGTAAATAATATGTTTCAGTATTACAAATCAAATAAAGAATCATTTGATATCTCAGTTATCATACCATCACAAATCCATATCTTTACTTGATGGCTATGCTGGTAAAGTTTGACCGGGAATTATGGCTGCGTTGTCTTTTATTATAGAAACTTACCACAAGGATTTAAATAAGCATATTTCACTCAAAATAACTTTATCACACAAAATAACTTTATATCTACATAATTTTACTTACCGAACATAGAAGAAAAACTTCCGTCTTGAAACAGCAACAGAGCAGATGAGGGCAAAAGGACCAATTTTGTAATGCACCAATCAGTGCATTAGTTCTCTTGTTGCTAGGCAGAACTCCTTGCATGGCCAATCACATTAAAGGAAGAACAGCGTAAGCATAGATACGTGAGCGTAAGCTTATGCACGTAAGCGCGGGCGCCACCATTTTAGAACTATAATGTGTCAGATTTCCGGTAAAGCGCTTCCGCTAATAGTAGCTGTATTGTGATTACGTAGTTTTGCGTTCACTGTGCAGATTTTACAGGCTAGTTTACTATATGGACCACATAAAGACTGGTGTACTTTTGTGCAGTTAGGGGGTGTCATAATAGCTGGTTCAAGCGTAAAAAAAAAAAATACCTGCAAGACATTTGTTTTGACCATAATCCACGCACCAGAGCTGAATGTGGATGTGGGGCACCCTATGATTTGCACGCCCCTCTGAAGGGAGAAGAAGCTCGTCGGCTTTGGTTAAAAGCCTTAAACTTAAAGAAACCACCGAAATTTCCGTATGTTTGCTCTTTCCACTTCGTTGATGGCATGGCAGACCCACGGAAAATCATCCATTCCCCGAGAAACGATGCTCCAGTTAAGACTCCGAGGCGACGTCTCATCAGGATATCCACAAACAGGTATGATACAGCTTCTTGTTAAGTTACGTGCTCTAACAAAAGACATTGTTTAAACTATTTCTTTATCGATGACACTCTATTGGGCACGAATAATATTTAGTGCTAAGCTGAAGTTGTTGATAAGAGTAGAAAACTGTTACAAAAAAGCGCATAGAGGGATAACTAAAATTTTAAATTCTGTCATTTACTTACTCTCGAGTTGTTCCAAACCTGTTCATTTATTTTTGCTGCTGAACACAAAGGAAGATATTTCGAAGAATGTTTGTAACCAAGCAAATCTTGGGTCCCATTCATTTCCATAGTAGTAAGAAATAATACTATGGAAGTGAATGGGGCCCAAGAATAGTTTGTATATTCACATTATTCCAAATATCCTCCTTTGTGTTCAGCAGAACAAATAAATTTATACAGGTTTAGAACAACTCGAGGTTGAGTAAATGATAAAAAATGTTCATTTTTGCGTGAACTATCCCTTAAAGCCAGGTACTGTGATTGTATTGAATAAAAATACCACTGTACTGTGACTGGAACACCATGGTGCCATGTACAAAATACTTTTGTTACTTTTTTGTAAATAGGTGTTGGAGAATTTATCAGTTTCTCCTGAGCATCTGACTGACTTCAGTGTTGTGTTTTGCAGATGATGAGCAAGGTGACCATAAGACCGCACAAACGGAGCCATTGCAGCTGCCCCTTCAATACAGTGATGCCTGCACTCAGTGGGAGGTCCAGGCACTGTTGAACACTGGCTTCACCCTTAGTGACTTTAAAGAACATGTTAAATATCTTCCGCAATTCTACACTTTCAATTTTAAGATGCACATAATGGATCAAATTCTGATGACCATGATGAAGCTGAACTTGAATTTACTTTAAGGAGATCTTGCTGAATGCTTTGTGTCCCAGAGTGTAGTAAGCCGAATTATCTCCTACTGGATTGATACAATGGAGGAGCACATGAGAGTCTACATTCCATGGCATTTTATATGAAATACATTGTGTAGTTGTTTGGAATTATTCAGTGTGACCATTAAATATACCGTTTTTTACTGTTTTTCAAGATCTTATATTACTTCTTTCTCCTTATACATGCACACACACAAACACACAATTAAAATGTCAAGATGCAGTTTATTTTGATTTTTTGTTCTCCATTGAAAATTATACGGTTTAGCAATGCCAGGTAAAATCGTCAATTTGTCACTTCAAAACTGATGGAACAAATAGAAAACATCCTGAATAGGGGTGTCAAACGATTAATTGCATCCAAAATAAAGAGTTATATAAATAAATAACAATAATTATATATAAATATATATCCAAATTGTGCAACCCAGTGTCACAAAAACACTTGCGTGTATATATATATATATATATATATATATATATATATATATATATATATATATATTAAAGTTCATTTGTCAACTTTGAAAAGTTTCTTCTAAAAAGCTTTTCCTACACTGAGGCCTTTTTCACGTGACCATGACTGAGAGTTCATGTCATCGATCCAGGGGCTCATTTGGGTCCAGTATACATTTTCTCTCACAGACATAGACGTGGAACGTGCTCTTCAAAAACAACATGCAAAAATTAATCTGCAAATTTTTCCACAAACAAAACATCAGGTTACCGCAGGTTGTTTTCATGCCTATTAAACCTGACCCACATAGAAAAGGACAGGTGTTCGGAATAGATCTTGAGCAAATATTTTCCACATATTTGAGGTGAACAAAAACAGATTTTTCATTTCTGTTTGATTTCTTTCTGTACAATGGTGCTTTGAATACCACTTTTGCATGGCTGCATTTGATCAATATTTATTTAAAATATCAATCTCAATGTCAAGACTTTTAATAATAACAATGACTGAAACAAGTAACTAATTGTTTCAATATTAAATAATAAGACATGAATTTTACCGTACTATTGACGTGTGTTTGTGTGAGTGATTTTTAAACCAAAAGATCATTTTACAAACACCTGCTGACTTTAGTACCTCAAATTTAATACCTCTAAATCAGGGGTGTCAAACTCAGTGCTTGGAAGGCCACAGCCCTGCAGAGTTTAGCTCCAACACACCTACCTTCAGTTTTCAGGTAATTGGAGACCTTGATTAGCTGGTTCAGGTGTGTTTAATTGGAGTTGGAGCTTAAGGGGCTGTTTACACCTGGTCACTTCATGCGTTTTGTCTGATCGGATAGCTATCCGATCTTGAAAAGACCAGGTGTAAATGCCCTCCGAAACGCACTCGAGACGGATATAAATCCGATTGCTCAATCCACTTCAGGAGGTGGTCTGAGCCGCATTCCAGACGAAACTGGACAAGTGTAAATGCATCTGGTTGTTGAAACCACATATGTAAATTTTACTCCTTCCAAAATGTTAAAATAATAAACGTGTGAGAGCGTGTTATAGGCTATATGACATTATAGTCAGATATGACTGCGCTAATGCAACATGCATTGCCGCGGACGAGCAGCTGAGTATCTCTTCATCAAGCTGATGCGCAAACTGCCGCGAATGAAACCAAAAGTAAGACTCAGGTGGTCAACACACAATCATCTTCATTAAAGGTAGTAAGACAAACTAGGGCTGTGCAATATATCGAACGCGATGATCATGCGCATCTCATCAGTAAAGCCAGTTCTGTGATTAGCAGTAAATCTCCATCACCTGCTTTCAAATAATACACAGAGCCCTAGATCACTGACGAGCTACGCAATATCGCGTTCATTATCGCAGATGAATCGCCTTCGATTATAAACGCGATATTGTGTAGCTTGTCAGTGAACTACGGCTCTGTCCGCTCCATTTGATATATCGCACAGCCCTAAGACAAACTTATCTTTCCAGTGCTGATGCCGCGCGCTCTCCTACTGCAGTCTTTGATCTTGAAATGAGCTGATAATTATTAAAATGCAGCGCTTATCTTTTGATTTCGCTGACGTGAAATATTTAAATATAGCGCGGGAATTGAAAATCGGATTTATATCCGTTTTGCGATGACACATTTATGTGGCCAAGTGTAAATGGAAACGTTTTAATAAATCAGATAGATATCCCATCAGCGAAAATGCATGAAATAACCAGGTGTAAACAGGCCCAAACTGCATGGCTGTGGCCCTCCAGAAACTAAGTTTGACATCCCTGCTCTAAATCATTGGGGGTCCTAAGAGTTTGACCAAAATGGTCATGAAAATGTTTGCAATTTATCTTGTGAAATCACGCTGCAGTTTTATAGTGGGACTGTAACTTTACAGACATTTAACCAGTCATGCCATCTTTTGAGCTGCAGTGCGTTGTGAGCGTGAGAGACCCAAATGGAGAAAACTGTTGTAATTGACCATTCGCAAAGACCCACCCTCCTTAGTTACTGTTGCACTCCCCGACAAACAATGCCGCTCTCACACTACAAATTGCGTTCTCACGCAGTGAAAAATACATCACAGAGCAAAGAGGAAACTGACAAAACGCCGACAGACAAGACAGAGCAGGTTACTTCTGGTCAGAAACAAGGTCTCAGTACTCTCAGCTTTCAAATTGTCATTTTTAAAGAAATTCAAACAATAAATAGTAATACCGTTTTGTGGCTCTTTAATGTGCCGTGACAGATCACTGTATTGCTTCAGTTCAAACACGTGAACCGATCGTCTTTTCATATATACATAAAGCACGAAATTAACATGAATAAACATCAGAAAGTATTTTATTTCAACCACGGAACACACCATTTTTCAAGTTTAAGTCCACTGAAGTTAATCTACTCTCCTGTCTGATTTGTGGTTAAGGCTAGAAGGGATACAGCTGCGGCCAACATTATAACGTGAAACCTATGAAAATGGTTTTAAAAAGCACATGGCGCCATAGTTTCGTCACTTTACAGTGTCGCAGTGACCGTCTTTTTGCAGTAAAGGACCTGTCATAGTTTGACGAGTGGGAAGGTGACCTTAAGCGACGTGAGGTTAGCTGCATTGAAAACAGATGAGTGCACATATGCATAAACAGCTCCCGATCGGGGTGAAGTTCACGGGATTTTGTCCACAGAATAAGAGCACACGTTTTAACATTTTATTATTTAACACTCAGTATTTTAACTTAAGCGCTGCAAAGCCATGCTTACAGCGCTGGACATGATAGGTTTTCTGGTACGCAAAACAAGTACTTTAAAGGAATTCTTTAGCTTATTACCGTTACTGTGGCAGCCAACAACAGCACAGCTTAACCCTCCGCACATTTTAATATTTAGTTATATTGAAAATTTTCTTTTTTTACCCCTGTTTTAACATGGATTTCTATGGAGACCGGCCGTAGCTGTTGGGCAAGATGGCGGATAGCAGCGGCGGCACATAATATCCGTATTCTGATTGGTCAGATCGCCTGTCAATCAAGCTCTTTGAGAACAGTTAATTGGCTGTCTTTTGTGATTGATTGATCTTGCGTCATGGCCCATTTTCATATTTTGTTTGAACAGACAAATTGCCTGGCGCTGGAATCTGGCCTGGTAGCACCTGGTCAGGACACGGTTATTAGTCCTTGAAAGGCATGCGGTTTCCATTGCTTCAGTCATCTCCGTTATTACATAATCATCAGGGTGTTTGTTTGAGAAAATCTGTGTTTATTGATGCAGACTTTCTGTCTCAGTGATGTTCACATGAATTACACTCGGAGCCACATCCCTATTCTCACATTCAAATGTCAACTCACACCAACTGTGTGGAATCAATGAAAACTCTAATTCAGCGTGACCAAGTGTTTTAAAATATAATTGGTGTTCTGTAAAGAATTGGTAGAGGATTTAATGGTAGAAAAGGTCTTTTTACATGTTTTGATCCACGATGAGAAAGCTCTCTTCTGCTCATGTTGAACAGTTGCAGAGAACAATGAATCAAGAGTGAGATTGCAGGATAGTGCCCAGCTCTGTGGGAGGCATACAGACAGCCATCCGTCGATAATGTTTTATCAAAGCCTTGAGCTGATGCCGTCATTTCTTGAATAATGATGTCTGTAAATGTCATTATTCTCCAGGTGGTTGGCTGAAAGGAAGTCAATAACAGATCACTCAGCCTAAGCACAAACTCTGTGATCAGACACATGCCACCAGAGCGCTGCCTACATGCTGAAACCAATCAATCACTGGAGCACATGGCGTTGACTGTTGGCAGAACCTGGGCTTGATGTCTTTGGATATTATGTGGATGGAATGTGTGGTGGAACGCTTTCAGTACTGACACTTTTTCATACGACGTCAAGAATGTTTGGACTGCGTGATTAAATAACTGAAATAGAATAGAACAATTAATGATAGTATTTAGTGTCAGGAAAGGTTTAATGGCTGTATGGAAATGCCTTTGGTAGCTACATCACTTAAATAACGGGGTTATATTATGATTATTATATTATTTTCTTTGATCTGTTGAGGTAAGAGTTCATTGTACCACACTGAAGACATACAGCACCGTTCCACTATGGGCATCCTGAGTTCCAATCCCGCCCCCTCTCTCTTTCTTTTCGCTCCCTGTCAGCTCTGATCTGTTCCCATCATAATAAAGGGAAAAATTAATCTTTTTTTTTTTTTTTTTTTTTTTTTTAAGACCGTGTTTTTCTGTACCAGTGGGCACATAGGGCTTGTTTGATGAGTGGTGTTTTGTGAAACTGAGCTGTTTTGAAAGAGTCTGTGGTATGAAATGTTAATAGCTTTGGCAGCTTTCCCTTAAAATGTTTAAGTGTTTTTCATTTTTTGGACTCTCTCAGCAGTAAGAGATTTCTAAGTTACATAATGTGTGTTCACAAAAAGTTTGATAGAGTGTAACTTCGGCTCAATTTCAGCTGTGTTGATTAAAGCTGGCCTTTTCACTGTTACTCTAGGATGGGTGAAACCAGTAGTGTGGTGACAGCTAGCGTGACATACTGTTGAGACAAAGTTGAGAGGGGTAACTAAGTGGTGCTGACAGCCCTGGCTTCACATTCCACATATGACAGGTTCTAGCTTTACCCTCCTGAGCTGGCGAAAGAGTCCTGGGGCATAACAGAAACATGTTTCTGGCAAAGGTCATTACACTCAGATGGCACTCAGAGTCTGCTACTTGAAATAGATTTTATACTTGTATTAGCTACACTGATTTAACTCTAAAATTCAGGAGTAAGTTTTGGATTCTAGTAGTGGGTGGCAGCAAAACCATAGGCTGATTTGTAAAATGTTTCCTGTATAAAACAAAATATAATCTTACTGAGTGTGATCAACCTGTTAAACCAGTTTTGGATACTATCAAATATCTAGAAAATAGGTCTTGTTGTAAGAACTGTTTATAGGGAAGTACAATTTAAAGCTCCAGAGCTGTTATGTAAGACCTGACAAAGAAACGCTGGCCTGCAACACAGTCCAGCGATGTAAAAACACCAACCTCGTCCATTATGATAAAACCACAGCTTCTCTTTACTCCCACATTTTAAAAGTACTTGATGCTTTTCCTCCATTAATGCCAAATACATTTGCTCACATACTCGCACCCCCTTTTGCACTCATACGTCATTCTTTCATAATACATTTGTCATTGAGTTTAGTCTAGGGGTGGCTCGATACCACTTTTTCAGAACCGATCCCGATCCGATACCAAAAATTCTGTGTATCTGCCGATACCGATATCAATCCGATACCTGGGCAGTTTTTTTTAATCAGTGTTGAATTTTTATACCTCAATGTGTGTTGACCTGATCATTACTTTTTTTGTGTTACACACACAATCTACTAAATATAAACAACTTTATTGTTAAGAAAAACAACAAATGAATACATATATAATTATTATAATCTATGACAAAAATACTATTATAAACTAGGTTAGTGGATAATTCAGTAGCAAAAGTTACTCTAGAAAAATCATGAGTGCACAATTTTATAAAATCTAAAATTAGTGGGAAAAAACATTATTTAGTGGGGAACAAATAAAAGTGAATAAGTGTAGAATTAAATCTAAAATGATAATGTAAAATGATATACATTTGCTCTTTGTATTGTTGTAAAATACATTCATGAAAAACAAGTAATATATATATATATATATATATATATATATATATATATATATATATATATATATATATATATATATATATATATATATATAATATAAATATATACTGTAAAATTAAAAAAATGTTTCTTTTAAATGTATAGCACAGTAATGAGGCAGAAACATATGATAGATAAGACGAACAGGAAAGGCTATTAATAATCTTTCATTGTGCAAAAGTATTATGATACGAAAGGCTCCAAATACAGAGTGGCACAAAGCGCTTATGCGCATCCCGTGCGCAGAATGATGCGCTTGAAGCAACACGGAGTCTCAGCGCACAACGCTCCGCAAGTCCGCATAGAAAGGTTCAAAGCACAAAGTGAAGAGATATTAATGCGTGGTGTATTAAATCTGTGTGGTAGTTTGAGCCTTTTCTTTTAACAGTTTTAAATTTTAGTTACTGTGCTCGTTAAGAACATAGTGCTCTCTAGTCCAGTTTTGTGATCTAACAGACTCCAACAAGATTTTGAAAACAGCACGAAGATAAAGTCCTGCAAGACAAAGTCCTTTTATGCAAAACCATTTATCTTTATTTACAGATCAAGTATAATATTAGGAACATAGAATTATCTTGGAGAGAGTTTCATTGTCTTGACTGTCGTAACCGAATACGACACAGTTTGAATGCCGAATGGAGGACTACACACAGCCACAGCGGAGAGAAGAGTTTACATGAACTTGACTTAAATGTTCATCTGTACCTCACATTAAACTATGTAACGGCTTCAGAACACTTGAAATATAGTGCACGAAAACTTTATGGTGTTCTATAATGTGTTTGTGGCTTTTGTGGGGCATAACAATAGCACAATAGTATATGCACAATATCGGATTTGGATCGGTCTCGTCTGACCGATACCCATTCCGACAGAAAATGACTGTATCGGAGCGATACCGATACTGAATATCAGTCTTGTTTTTTCCTGTGGAGAGAAATTGCTTTTTAGAAACAAGCAATTGGCAAGAGAAGCCTAAAATGTATGTTAAAAATCACATTCACCTTAGAGGTGTAGAAATCTCTCTCAAATATCAAACCTCCATAAACACATTTTGCTTTAAAGCCTATATTCCACTTATTAAAATGTGACATATCAAGCCACCGATCAGTAGCGCACTGCAAATGCATTTTATGTGAAAGCACAATGGCGCATGCACTGTTTATGTACTGCAAATTTGTAAACCAGGCGTAAGAACTCCAGAATTTCACTTACAGAGGCAAATGACATTGAGAAAAAACTCTCAAAATGATTTGCCATGTGTGGGCATAGTTTAAGATGGATTGACAAGCACTCAAGATTTTCAAATCCAGAAGTCATTGGCAATTTTTAACATGCCTGTCCGTGTGCATTCATCTAAATTGAATCGTAAGAGGCATCACCCACGCGGCTCTGTTGACAGAACAGAACCACTGCAGAGGGATGAATCACTCATTCTTTCATTGTTTCGTGACCAGCTGCACTCTGGGTAAGGTACGGTGGTGGAGGGGGGCTGGTTAGACTCCACATGGTAAACAGCAACACTGTAATACATCTAGTGCATCTCTGCTTCCCTCCCTGCCTGTCTATATGAAATGGGAGGTTTTGCTGTGTGAGTGGGCAAAGTCGTGACAGTCGTCTCTGCCGTGAGGAAGAGAACTGAAACACTCGTAGGAGTGCAGCTGCCCACACACATTCGTATAAACCTGCATGCGTCCACGACTGTACAACCTGTATACCTCAACATTCACCCACATCTCCATAGCAGGTGTCCAAGGAGATGGGCATGCAACGGTTCATTCTGTAACACCGCATGCAAGTCTGTTGTGGGTATGCTTGCATGTAGGCCAAATATCAGTACAGAAATTATGTAATTCGTTCCATTACTTTATAGTAATGGAAATCGATCCAGCACAAATGTTAGCATATTATTAATTTATACCATTTAGACTTTATGTAACAGTGTGGCATCTTGGTTGGTCCTGCACCTTTAGTTTCACTTGTCTGACTATGGATCTGTGGCGTAACTATCAGCAGTGTAGGCAAGACACTCACTGTTCTGCGTTTTCTTCATATTTATGATAGTAAAGATATTGCTACTATATTTGAGCTATGTGAAATATCTTTAGGTTTTCCATGTTGCCTTGCTGTAATAAGCAAATTTTTTTATACCTGAAAATGCAAATGATGCAGATATGGTTGAGCTTTTATGTGGTGCTGAATTCCTTTGATGGAGAATGTCTGATTAAAGTCAAGGTTGAGAAATGTAAATGAAAATAAGGCATCACTGGGCAATTCCCAGAACTCAACAAATGAGGTATGGCTGTCTTGTTAAGCAAGCTTTAGGACATCTATTGGCGTCACATACAATGATGCCATTGCTTCCTGAACATTTATTTTGATTACTTTAGTGGACACTTTTATCCAGAGGGACTTACAAATTAGAAAAGATTCAAGCAATTTGTCAGAGGGGCCAGCAATATTCATAGTACACAATTCTGAGTTTTAAGTGTTAGCTAGGTTAGTACACAAGAGCAGAGGAGAAATGCACAAGAGAAAGGAGATTTTTTATTTATTTATTTTTTTTTTAAAGATAAATTTGAGTAATAGCAACTGACTTTTATAATTGTGGATTAGTTAAATGCTTGCGGAGGAGGTATGTCTTCATCCATTTCTTGAATGCTGTGATGGTCTCTGCAGATCAAGTGGAGGTTGGCAGCATATTTTAAGTTGCAGTTGCTGAAGTCTTCATGTTGCAGTTCATAAATCAGTATCACATATGCATTTTTTAAGCTGTGGCACAATCTGTTTTTTCATCTATAGTATCTGTTGTTTTACTATTTTTGTCCCTGTTCTGTAAACCTTTTTGAGAGTAATTGAAGACACTGGCCTAGTAGCATTTGGATTTCTGTTTGGAATATCTGAAGTCCCATTCACACGTGCAGCGACAAAGCAATCTTATAAAATTATTTTCAATGAGAGCTTGTTACTTCCTGCAATGCAAGCGTCAGTGACCTCTGGTTGATTAGATGTGGGTGTGTGCACATCTAGCAACCTTTTGGGGGAAACAACCAATATGAGAGAAGGCAAAGTTGCTGTGTATTTTTGTATTATACAACCTGTACAGCATTGGCTTTGAGTATCATTTAGTTGGTCTGCGGGCATGTCTTTTTCTTTTCTTCAAGTGAAATATTATGGCAAACCACTTTAAAGGGCTCTGCAAATAGTGGTTGTGTTCTGTTTTGCATGGTCTGTTTGGTAACTAAGAGGGACTTATACAATGGCCTGTTTCCATTTGTGTTCATCACACTAGAGGCCAAAGTTTTATGGACAAGCTTGCTATTAATAGACATTGTTATGGGTCACACAAAATTAATACTCAGTGCTCTGATAGTGGTCATAACGTGACCATGTAGTCTGAAGAAACGGATTCAATAACAGTTTGCACGTAGCCTTAATATTCGGTTTTCCATTTCAGTGATACATTTTCAAGGTTAGTTCAGTGAGTGTAAAGAGCATTTGTGTGGAAATTCCTTTCAGTGCATAGAATACAAGGAAACTATTCCAGTGGAAAACTAGATTGTATGGTAAACCTATGACTGAATGAAAATGGTGTGGTGTGAAGACCAGTAGAGTCAAAGAGTTTGCGGCTGTCACCTGAGGAAACATCTGCACTTTTTATTAATTTTTTTTATCTTATTTTATTTTTTATTTTTATTTATTTATTTATTTATTTATTTATTTATTTATTTATTTATTTATTTATTTATTTATTTTTGAGTGGTACATGTGAAAGCTTCAGCTTGTTGCATGTGTCCTTTTGAGGGGTGTATAAATAGATCACTGATGCTCTAAAGCAGGGGTGTCTAGTCCTGCTTCTGGAGGGCCAAATTTTGGAAATTCTAGAGATTTTAGCTCCAACCATCTCCAACACACTTGTCTAGAAGTTTCAAGTGAGTCTGACTGTTTAGCTGGTTCAGGTGTGTTTTATTAGGGCTGGAGCTAAACTTTACAGGACAGTGGCCCGTCAGTACAGGTTTGGACACCCCTGCTCTAAAGCCTTAAAGTGCCCCTATTATGGATTTTTGAAAATTACCTTTCCTGCAGTGTGAAACACAGATTTAAGTGAATGAAAACATCCTGCAAAGTTTTAAATCTGAAAGCGCACCGTGTATAAAGTTATTGTCTCTCAAAAGAAAGAGTCGAAAGACTCTGAATCATTGAAACAAGTCGTTTTTAAAACGAATCCCAAGCCATTTCATGTTGACATCAACATGAAACATTAGCATATTATCCGCCCACTTGTTGCACATGCAGACTAGGGCTGAACGATTAATTGCATTTGCGATATCGCGATATGAAAAAACGCGATTTTTCAACCGCAGCCTCTGCGATTACACTCTGTCACGTCACGTGACACGCGAGAGTAAAGAGGTGTGTTCGACTTGAAGATCGATCAGTGAATGACAACAAACTACGGCGAGAGAAAACATAATATATTAATATTAAGACCCTTTCACGCGGCAATCGTGAGTGTCATCGGGAATCGTGAGCAGCGGCAGCCACGTCGGCTTTAACCAATTACTGAACAGAATATTAACACCCAATCATAGAACATTTCACTGAGCTCATGTGTTGAAAACATGATGATATATATATTCTTATTTATTTATTTGCAGTCTGTCTAAAGTTAACAGTGTTTAAAAAGTGCAATCCACATGTTTACACGTTTATTACAGTGACTTTGAATTACCTAAATACTGAGTGTGGTAAAGCAACAGATTTGTTTTTATATTTCTGCAATCTACTTTAGTTTGTGTGATTTGTTACTGACTTTCATGATGTTTACACCAGACTTATTTGTCAGTGCTTTATGTTGTCATAATTATTACATGCTTACAAAGCTGGAAGTTCAACAAATCAGTCAATATACTACTGTGATTTTAGTTGTTAAATAATGTCATTCATATCAATTCATGCATCACCTAATTTCATGGTAACATACAGGCCTGGCCTACAGAAAAGAACATTTATGTTTAATCCATCTAATGTTGTGTTGGTCATACTATACAATGATTTAAAGATATTTAAAAAATAATTGCATATTAAATCGCAATCCCAATATTGGTTAAAAAAAAAAAATCGCAATTAGATTATTTTACAAAATCGTTCAGCCCTAATGCAGACCTGGGAAAACTTTTTCGCGTTGGTTTGAATGAAAATGCAAATTCATTCTTTGCCACTAGGTGCCGCTTTTGGAGCGTTAAAAGCTCACAAACACTGCTTTAAATGAAATCGACCAATCACCGCAGATTAGCGTAACGCAAAGGAGGGGTTTGGAAAAATTTATCGTTTTGGAGTCATTGAGCAAATAAGGTAAAAATAAATACATATTATAAGAAAATTAAAGTGTTTTTTGACCTTGCATGCATGTCGGCCTGTTTGTTGGGCACTCCTAAAACCAAAATGTGAACCTTTCATAACCCATAATAGGGGCACTTTAAGCGGTAACCTATGCACTTTATCCCCATTTTCACTCCTTATACTGTATCTGATACGACATCCTCTTGTGAGGAGGAGAAGAGGAACCACTAAACTAATTGTTGTGTTTTAAAATGGTGGCTGAGAGAGTGCAAGTCCCTCTATTCAGTTAAACCCAATTTTGTTTTTAATAGAGCCATTGTCTGTTGGCTTACTCCTAGAATGTAAAAGCACATTGGGTGAACCAGTCTGAAAAATACTTTTTGTGTGAGATTTTTGCTATAGTATCACGCTCTATGATGCCATTGTTGTCAGATTTTATTGCTATTGTCTATTATTGAAACATGCTTGATTTGTCTCTTCACATATAAGTAGAGAAGAGTTGTACTTTTATGTCTGTACTATAATTGCTTTAAAGGGACTTTGACCAAGCCCTACTTTGTTTGCACCTACATTTGTACCTATGTGTTTAACTTCCTGAATGCTTATATTCTGTTCAAGTTAGGTTTTATATGAAAATTGTTACATACAATAAATTGCTTCTCAAGGTGTCATCACACCTTCTGTGTCTGTGCAGTAATATTATGAAAATCTTTTCAGGGCTGGTGGATGCCTAAAAATGGTCCATTTGTTAGGGTATCTGCTATTTTTTTCTTTTACAACAGTGCTTCCTTTTTATATCTAGTCAGTCATGTTTACTGATAAGTCTGTTATCAGGGGGGTAAAGTTAATTCAGGATTTCAAACTTTCACTGTATCTAGCACAATTGCAATGTACAAAGGTTTTAAATGAACAGTTCACCCAAAAATGAAAATTACCCCATAATTTACTCACCCCCAAGCCATCATCCAAGCCAAAGAGTTGTTTTAAAGTTTATCCTGGCTCTTCCAAGCTTGGTAATACTGGTGGATAGTGGCTGTTATTTTGAAGCTCCAAACATCACATATCCATCGTAAAACTAATTTTAAAATTATAAACTCAAATCCCTGACTTCCGGCAACGGTCGTATGCGCGTTTGTGAGAGAGTCGAGTTCCGGCTTCTTGGCTGACCTCTGACTCGAAGTATGACGTAAGCCGCATTTGTTTTTATAGTGAAATCTTCTGACCTTTTTTTTTTTTTTTACTTCTCGTTTTCGACTTTTAATTCATTACCGGCGTTTAGTATTGCTCTATCCTCGTTGGTTTATTCTGACCTGAGCTTACGCTACGAATGCGTCTTACGTCATATGTCGAGTCCGAGGTCAGCCAAGAAGCCGGAACTCGACTCTCGTGAACGCGCATACGGCCGTTGCCGGAAGTCAGGGATTTGAGTTTATAATTTTAAATCTAGAAATATTTTTGTTCCAAGAACCCATCGATCTGCTTCAGCAGACGTGTTAACCCCCCGGAGGCATGTGGGTTAGTTTTACGATGGAGATATGCGATTTTTGGAGCTTCAAAATAATAGCCACTATCCACCAGCATTACCATGCTTGGAAGAGCCAGGATAAATTTTAAAACAACTCCGACTGTGTTCGTCTGAAAGAAGAAAGTCATATATACCTAGGATGGCTTGGGGGTGAGTAAATTATGGGGTAATTTTCATTTTTAGGTGAACTGTTCCTTTAATGCTGATTTCTACTTCCTGTGCCCCATCTCTTTCCCAGAGTTCACTCAGGTGAGCGGAGATGTTCCCTTGCTCTGAGATACACTAACCCTGACCAATGAGCTCATCTCTCAATGTTGTATCCCCCTCTCCCCAACTAATAAATCAGAAGCTTAGTCTTAATGATTGTTGATCCATTAACTGTAAGCACAGTTTGGTAAAAGCCTTGGTAAAACATCCCAAACCGAAAATAGTTAAACTGTTTCCTTCTTTTTCAGTTAACACAATTCACTCAGTTGAACTTAAAGTGCCAAAATGGAAGAGAAACCTTGTATTCTGCAATATTGATCAGTTTACTAAGCCACCAGCTTTTTTTCTGTTGTATTGAAGAATGAATTCCTGTTTATTAAAGGGGTCATCGGATGCAAAATTCACTTTACAAGTTTTGTGTACATAAATGTGTGTTGGAAGTGTGTGTACACATCCATCCTATAATGATAAAAATCCACCCGGTGTTTTTTTTTTTTTTTTTTAAATCCCTATTTTAAAATCAGGTTGTTCTGAGATTCCTGTCAGAATTACGCAGTTCTGCACAGGCCACTTCCACGATAGTTGATTGACAAGGCCGTCTTATATTAGACCCGTCCTGAGTGAGCTGTCTGCCATTGTGTCAACTCCAGTGCAGGGGAAGACAAGAACGTCTCCGATTAAACGATTGAGGGATTTTGTTGTTGGATGTAATAATGAATATAGCAGTCATCATTTACTCCCGAAATCTGAGCTGCTGAAGACGCAGTGGATTAACGTTACTTTCGTTTTTAAGGGAGTGCGCCGATTCTCGATCTGCCTAAATTTGTCTATGTTCGCGCGAATTGTTTGTAATCTAGCTTCATCTACAGAAGAAGCAAGTATAATGTTTTTATGAATCTTTGCAAATTGCCTTTCCTAGCCAGTTTCGCGGCTAAAGTAATCAGTACTGCTCGTCACCCCATGGAAGAGAGGGGTGGGGTCAGCAGTGCTCATTAGCATTTAAAGCAATATGGACTAGAATGGCTTGCTAAAAACAGCTGATTTTGACATGGTAAAAAAGGTGTTTTTTACACTACCATTGAGAAATTTTAACCAAAGTATGTTATAGACTTTTAATTAAGACCCTAAAAAATCATATCAACTTGTGGAAAATGGGCATCCGATGACCCCTTTAACCAAATATAGTTTTGAGTTTTCCATTGTTTTGTTTTTGTTTTGTTTTGTTTTTTTGTTTTTTTTTTTGTTTTTTTTTTATTGGTTTTCCAATAACAGAATGCCTTTGATAGATGGTCTGGTTTGAACCAGGTGCCCAGATCTCCATTTACCTTCTCCACTTGCTGACTTAGATAATGATCATTCATGCAGGACACTGTCTTAATGTGCTTGTGCATAGAAAATAGGAAACATCTTGGGATGTAATGTTGTTTTCATGCTTTTGTGTAGCTTCCAAAACCCTTAGGTTACAACTGAAAAAGGTTAAAGGCGTCTTATGATGTTGCTAAAAAGAAATTATAAACTATTATTATATTATTTTGTGTATTTGGTGTAATGTAATGTTTACGTGGTTCAAAAAACACATTTTCCACATACTGTACATTATTGTTGCTCCTCTATGCTCCGCCTTTCTGAAACGGGCCGAGTTTTACAAAGCTCATCGTTCTGAGAACCGAGGTGTACTCTGATTGGCCAGTTATCCAGTGCGTTGTGATTGGCAGAATACCTCAAGTGTGTGATGGAAATGTTATGCCCCTTACCATGTTGTGTGTATATATGCACAAACAGCTTTTAACACTCCAAAGACAAAGGAAAACATGAAATCGTATCATATGACCCCTTTAAATTAATTCAGGATAAAGCTAAATCATCTGAATAAGACTTGAAATGCTAGATATTTTTATTCTTAAGTCATTTGTTCCTGTCTGACTAAGTTTCACCATATCCCATTAATCTAAACTCTACTAGTAGTTTTTTGTAGTCCAAAGGATTATTTTGTGCAGGAGTGTGTGATGTGCAACAGTTCTGCTGTTTAATTCAGTAAGCACTGCTGTATTTTTGTGGCTGCCTTATCTAATGCTCTGCCGTGACACTTTAGACAAACGTTCCTGGGTTATCTTGACAGGCAAATGTAAGAAAACCTGTCTTCCGCCACACTAAAATTCATTCATGGTTTATGCAAAGCACGAAGACTAAAACAGTAAAAAAGAGTTCTTGCACAGGAAGAAGATACTGTATGGTATGCATCGAATTTCATTTCAAAACATGTTTTTATGCATTATTTATTTAACATTTTAACTTTTTTTTTTTATTATTGTCCTGTTAAAAACTAGAATCCATTATATATTATTTTCCTTTTAATCATGTTACATTGTAGTAAATTTTACTTGGCCTTTTAATTGTCTGTGATGTTGTCAAATATATGTATTAAATACCTTAATTTTGACTTTTAGTATGAATCCAGAGAGTTAGACCTCTTCTGTCTAAGTATATGTTTTGTTTGTTAGTTTCCAAAACCTAGTTCTTTGGGAAATTGTTTAATTCTGTCCTCCAGACTGAAATTAAAATATTTTAATATTATATTATAGTTTACTATATTAGTTGAGTAGGACTACACTGGCATACATTGAGGTAAGAGGCACCTACACAGGAAAAAATGAACCCATCAGCCAGTAGAGGTCTTTAAAGTAGACCAGAAAAAGGGTCTTAATCTTTTTATTTACATTTTTGCTTTGCATCGATCACAAATATTAGCCACAATATTTGAAATTAGACAATGACAAAGAAAAATCTAGTACAAAATTAATTCTGGCAGAATTGCAGATCTCTTTTCGCTAAACTTTCTTTATCCATTGTTTGTGGCATACATAACTTATTTTTTCCTTGTATGGTCTTGAACAAACATGTTTGTTTCTCACAAGCATCCTCTCCCCCTTAGTTTACCCATCAGCCCTTTGGGGGATGCTCCCCCTCTCTCTTTGTGCCAAAGCTCTCCCCCCGTGGTGCTCTTATTTCCTGACCTTGCCCTTTTTCTTTTGTCATCCTTTCTTGCCTCATTTTAGAGGCTTGGTTACCTCTATTCAACTAGCTACCAGATGGTATTCAAATTAGACCCCTTGCATGAAAGCAGAGTTTTTCCACACTCTTGGGCTGGAGAGTGGGCGGGTTCACCCTGAAATAGTGACCCAGAGACCCCTGTGCTTCTCTTTCCGCTGTCTGTAAAGGAATCCAGAGACGAGGACTCACTCCATGGGTGCCGGGACAGTGCAGCCCAAAGAATTTTGTGTGTTTCTGGAAAACACAAATCAAATGTGCTGCCTGGTTTTCAAAGAAGTTATGTTGAAAGGGTAACTACAAAACTGCTTACATCCTAATGTTAGTTTAATTGGGTTTTTCATCCCTGAATGATGGTTAGAGTGAAAAATGTGCTGGAGTTTTATGACAAGCACATTATTTTTTACACTCTTCATATCTAAAAAGCAATATTTCGGTTTCTAAATCCTGCAAATCTTCCCCTAAATCTAGTTTGGGAGAACTTGATAGCGCCAGCACACGTAAACAATGTCAAAATACTATCTCCTATCCCTGTTTAATATATTTTACGTAAGCAATTTGTAGGTTGATTTAAGAACTGGCTCTCTGCATTGCAATTTGTTTAAGTAAGTGACATTTTAAGGGTCAATCAGTGGCATGAGTTTGGAGCAGCATCCAAACTTATCTGTTTGTCCAAGCAATGGAAGATGTGGGAAAACCCTGTTTGAAATTGGTTATTTTGTGTAATAACTGAAAAAAATGACACATTCAAATAATAAACAAATACAAATTGAAGTAAATACTAAATATACACGCCTTTAAAAAGCAAATGTTTTAGAAAGGTTGACTTTTTCGCTTTTGTGTCACTGTTTCTGTCATTCAAAAGTGTTTTAAAGTCCATGTAAAGTCAATATTAAATGTGTGTTCTGAGTTTGTCACACCACAGAAAAATGTTATTAACCACCCAGCCAAATTTGAATGCTAAAAAAAACTGCCAAGTAAATAAAATAAGGTATCAAAATCATGAAAAAATAAGCCATATTCTCTGCTCTCAAACGCTGGGGGCGTGTCCACTGGCGGCGCTGAAACCACGCCCACTTGCGGCAAAGCTGCTGTCTCTCTCAACCGTCTTCCTCTAGCAGCTTAATTTAAATAAGGAGACCGAGCTCAGTTGCTTTGTAAATTATCGCAATCACATATTAACGTGACGAAGGCATAGCTAGATAGCAAACTGTAGGCTGTAGTAACTAACGGTAATAACAGTAACTAGCGATTGAGCGGACGAACCACTGATGCTTATGCGTTCTAGTTATTATGTGTGTTCAACTTGAAGCAGCACTGCGCAGAACGATCAGTGTTTGATATCAAAGTACCGCGAGAGCGATTTGAAAGCATAATGAGCGTCTGCTCTCTATAGCTCTCACTGTACTTTGATGTCACACAGCGATCGGTCTGTGCAGTCAGTGCTGCTTCAAGTTGAACACAGCTCATATAGTGTTGCGGGAGGGGCGGTGCTCGGTGGCTGCATTGCGTCATCGAGTCCCGATTTAGCCCCGCCCAAAAAATCCTAATCACAAAAATGGTGAAAAACTGTTTAATGGTATAACTCCACCATTAAATACTATATAGTTCACAGTCTTTGTAACATGTTTCAGCAATGCATTTCTAACATTTATAATGTGTTTACAAACAATTCTCAGGATTGACTTTACACGGACTTTAAGCAGCCTTTTATTTATGCTGTTGCTTTATTTGTGATTTTCGCTTTGTGATATGGTGATTATTCAGAGCTCATCTTTTATTTGTTGTTTTTGGTTGTCACCATTAATGACAAAAAAAAGTGTTAAATACTGAGGTGGGTGATTGGAAAAGATGGCCTGCACTTGATGATTGTCTAGTTTATCAATTAGTTGTTGCAGCTCTAGTTGTAGTTCTTCTTATTTTGAGCTGGATTACAACCATTAAAGGTTCACTTTCAGTTTAAGGAATTTGATGACATACCAATTGTCATTGCATCACACGATTTTCGTTCTCAGGGAATTTGATAACGCAGTGGGATTGTAATGTTGACATCATGAAGCTGAAGTCTGTTTATGTTCTTCCTTCCTCTGTGGTTCTGATTACCAAAGAATGTTAATAATCTGGGTCCAAAGTCTCATGGGAACCATTGACTCAGCACCAGTGTTCCTGCCACGATTGAGGGAAGTGTGTCTGAAGCTGCTGGAAACTCTACCACAACGCTGCTTTTCATACCTCAAAGCTTCTTCATGCAGCGCATTACACTGTTACAATCTGATGATTGTTGTGGATTCACATTTCACATACTGTTGCGCACTTCATGTGGTTTCTTTTCACCGTTGAACGCAGCTTCCTGTCTACACTGAAGCTTTTCTTCCAAAACACTCGCTCATTTTGACTGGTTTTTGTGAGAGTCTCTTTCAGCGCAGCTCTGACAGATGACCTATTGAAATCACTATAGAACTGTCTGCCTGTTGCCAGGGCAACACTAGCTCGCTTCTGCTTTTTATGCGCTCACGTGACTGGCTGTTGACGTCATTGTGGGAGGGACGCTGCCAGAGTTTGGTCCACTCTTGACTGCATAGGGCTTCGTGGAATCTTGAGGACTTGTTGAATAGAATCAGTTAGTCTTAGTCTTGGTGGTCTCTGCTAGCTGCTAGCATCATCCTCATCGTTAGGTATAAATAGCCAGGTTATGGACTGTTGAAGGCAGTGGATAGCAGGGAAAAAATATAAATAGAAAAAGAGGTAAGTCATACTCCTTATATTTCTTTTGTAGAAATGCCCAATGTTTTTTATTGATTATTTCAGTATGTGATATCACAGAAGAGGTGAGATTTTATTGGTTCAGCTGTGCAAGATGTCAGTGTGATTATTCGTGCACAGCTGTTGCATGCTCTCTCACTCCGTCACACGCTAACAGCGCACTGGGAGTCTATGAATAGGAGAAAGGATGTAGTTAAGCGTTCCCTTTCTATCATTCACTCCCCTGTACACAGATTGTCTCCTCCAGTGTTTCCCTGCCCTTTCAGGTCCTATCCATCTCTCGCTATCGGTTGGTTTGTAGGCTGAATGAATTGGAGTGAGAGAGTCCAGTTATCACTACACCACCAGCTCTGAATTTTGTCATATTGTCATAGTGGAAACAGCTACATTAGAGAGCCTTATGGGAAAGGTTTGAGAGATGAGGGAGCTGGCATAATCTGTCCAAATTCTTCCTCTACTCTTCCCCAACTTTTCATTTTCACCTTCCCCCACACTTTCACTCCTCGCTTAACTCATGCATGTGGGTGAGTGAGTGCATTAAGAATGCTCTCTCTGAGGAGACGCACTTGCACCGTATACCAGAATAGCCCCATCCCCCCTGTCGCATTGAACGTGGGTGGAGGGTGATCTATGGCAGGAAGAAAACATTTATTGCTAATTGCTGGAGCTTTTTTGAAGGCTCAGCGGTTGGCTTTATTCAAAAATAGTTGTGCTATCATTTCAAACCCAAGAAGAGCTTGTGTCAGAGAGTTTTCTAGCAGACTAAAGCAAAAGATCATTTTCACTTCAAATGGAAGGATCATCGTATACATCACTAGCTGATTTACTAGCAGCTAATTTAATGTATCGACCTACCTGAGGAGCCAGACCCATGCTCGGCTTGACTCCTGTTGTGTGACATATGGGTTATTAGATGTTATCGGATCCCTGAAGTGATGTGGCAGTATTTCCTATACACACTCGTGCACACACGGCCTACTGGTAGTTCAGAAACACATGGCACCAAAGACAAACACACTCCTGCGTTGGAGGCCTGCTGGCTGTAGGGATGAGAGACACTGCTGGCAGCTTGTTCAGCACGGCCCACGTGTGTGGGAGGAGATTATCCTCGCCGCAACAACTGCTATTGTGTGTTATCAGCCCTGTCTGTTATTACAGCGTGTGTGTGTGTGTGGTGTGTAGGTGGTGCTTGTGTGTTGTGTGTATCTATTAAACAACTTAAATACACAGAGGCTTGATGATGAAAAAAAAATTGTTAATTTGGCACTCTAAGTGCTGTTTTAATAGCATTTTCAAAGTCAGCATCATTCTGATAAGCACTTAATGCCATACTGCATGCATCTCAAACCTACGCTACTAGTGTTTACTAAAGCACTTTCATTTTTGAGAGTAAGTAAAATCAATTTTCCCATTTTAAGCCCAGTGAAATAAAAGAGAGTTCACACAGAAATAAAAATTGTCATTTATTCACCCTAATTTACTCACCCATCCTGTATCAATTTAGTTCTTCTGTTGAACACAAAAGAAGATATTTTAAAGAATCCTGGTAACCAAACAGACGGTAGCCATTGACTTCCATTTGTATGAAGAAAAAAAATTAATAAATAAAAAATTGGAAGTCAATACCAGCAACTGTTTGCTTAACAACATTATTAATAATATCATCTTTTGTGTTCAGCAGAAGAACGAAACTCATACAGGTTTTAAGCAACCTGAGGTTAAGTAAATAATGACAGAATTTTCATTTTTGAGTGAATTATGACTTTAAGGCCTATTCACACCAAGACTGATGTTTGGCATGAAAATTCGGACTGATATTTCGCATCGATCTGGATTCTTCTTCTGTTTATTGTCACTGCCAAAAATTCTGTTTGTGATTACTAGGGGTGGGAGAAAAAAATCGATTCACCTATCGCGACTCTTTTTAAAATGATTTAAAAATCTATTGGTTTACCTCAGAATCGATTTTTATTTAATAATTTTATTTTTCCTAAGAGGTGGGGGGGTTAATTCCAACAGAAGGTGAAATGTATAGGTGTGTTCAACTTGGAGCAGCACTGTGCAAACAATCACCGTATGACATCAAAGTACCGCGAGAGCGATTTGAAAGCATGTGGAGCCGTAATTATATATAGATCAGTGGGAGCCGTCTGTTCTCTATAGCTCTCGCGGTGCTTTGATGTCATACAACGATCGGTCTGCGTGCAGTGCCACTGCATTAGATGATGTCATATATGTTTAAAGCCGGCGTGAGAAAGCAAAACCATGACGGAGGCAGAGGATCAAACCTCTTCCAAAATTCTTTCTGCACCTTCACGTTTTAAATCCCAAGTGTGGAAACATGACTAAACATGCTGGGAAAACATGACTAAACATGATTAAAATGGTATGCAAAGTAACATAGCACTTTATTTTATTTCAGAAAGTATTTTTTCTGCTCATTTTGTTGAACGTTTGACTATTAAATTCATGTGCAAGTTCAGGGTTTTGGTACTTTAAAGTTTCATGGTTCAAGGTACTTTAAATATACACTGTGTATGTGTATGCTCCTGAAATAAAAGTTTAGAAAGATGTGATACATTGTTTTTGTTAATATGACTCCTATACAGTCTCTTTTAAGGGTATAATCAACTATTTTCCATTGTCTAGTCTTTAATAAGTAAACAAAAATCACAATAAATTGTAATATCGAGTCGCAATAGTGACTGCTAAGATGTTTTTTTTTTTTTTATTGTGACAGTTTGTATATTAAGTGTATCATTCAACTTTTTCCCATGGTCTAGAATTAAAAACAAAAATCGCAATCTAAATTATTTAAAAAATCGCAATACATATCGTATCGGCACCCAAGTATCGTGATAGTGTCGAATCGGGAGGTAGGTGTATCGTCCCATCCATATTGAGTATGTTATACTATATTGCAAGTTATAGTTTTATGTAACAGTAGTGGCTCCAGGCAAAATTAGTGGCTTTTCATCCAAAGTGACTTTCAGTTAGAGATCTGCACTAACCTGCATTAACTTGAACCTGACTCTAAAATGACATCTGGTCACCTGACCTAATTGATACTGTCACACTTTAAAATTTTAAATCACTCACTCTCTATTCATTTCTTTGTCCGCTGATTCTTACAGCTTTCTTTCAAAGAGTGTGTCTATGCATTTGCGCAAAACAAGTTCAAATTAATATTAAAGATCCACTGAAGTGCCTTGAAACGCGCAGCATTATTCATTGTGTTGATGTAGTTGACCCTTCACAGGGAGCTTGATTGACAGGTGATCTGACCAATCACAATGCCAAATCAGCCGTTTTTGTCTGACAAACCAGACTGGAGAGTAGATTCAAGTCGGTGGACTGGAACTTGAAAAATGGTGTGTTTTGATGTCTCTCCATGGTTGAAATAAAATACTTTCTGATGTTCATTCATGTTTATTTCATGCTATAACTAGTAAAGGGGAAGAGATGATCGGTTTACGTGCCGCTTGAACTGAGGCGCTACATCGATCTGTCATGACACATTAAAGAGCCACAAAACAGTATTAATTGTTTGAATTTCTTAAATTACAAAATTTGAAAGCTGAGACTTTGTTTCATACCTCAAGTAACCTGCTCTGTCTTCATCTGTCGGTGTGTTGTCAGTTTCCTGGAGGTTTTTTTTTTCACTGCATGAGAACATGATGTGTGGCGTAAGAGCAGCATGGCTTGTTGGATATAGCAAAAGTAATGAAGGGAGGCAGGTCTTTGCAAAGGGTCAGTTTCATTTGCAACAAGAAGACAGGGCAGGACATATCGCAGCTCTCCCCCCTTTGTTAAATAGCCAATAGCATTTAATTTATATCACAGCTCGGCCAGAGCTGTTGGTTCGGTTGAGCTCAGTAAAGCCGCATTTGACAGCTTATAATAGCCAGTCTAATAGATTCCCCCTTTAGATTCCATATAAAACAATAATGCAAAGTCGTGATCACAATCATGCTGAGGGTGTGTAGTTTAAAAAGTATGTAACTGATGTTGGTAAATGGCACCAGTGTTATCTCCTCCACACTTCAGTACTGTTTCTAATGCTGAATCTGTCTAGCTGTTTCTCCTCATCCCTTCCATATCGCTTTAAAATATAGCATTCTGTGTAGAACTCAAATACATAGGTCTGATACGTTTTGTGGTCTGCTCTGAATCGCACATATGATCCGCTCCATGTTATGTTTCTGGAGTGGAGCATTCTGGACCAGAGCAATTTTGTCATTGTTTTGGAGCACACTAGTTTACAGATAACCTTAAGGCTAACAAATTTATACTAAAAGCCAAAAAACAACTTGATTTCATGGGGACTTTAAGTAGAAAAATATTTTATTTAATAACCTGACCTATTGCAAACTCAGCTGAAATGAAAAATTGACCTAAACCTAAACTAATCAGATCCTGTTCCTGTCAAGCTTAGGTTCGGTGGCAGACCTCTACTTGTTAAACACTAATTGTAGGGTTTAAAAAACAAGCCATGTTGCCTGTGACAGACTTTTTCGCAACCGCTCCCTGTTAGAGAATATCTAGTGTTTTAACGATTGGTAATTTCGTCTACCCATATGCCTTGAGTAATATTGTTCTTATGCAACTCTCATGCAGAAGATATTAGCAGAAGATAAGCTTATTTAAAAGTACTGGGAAGTTCTGTTTTTAGTTTGGACTGTTCACAGGCTCTGTAAGAAACTGGTTACAAGCTCATTGTTCATTCTTAAAATATGAAATGGAGGGGCAAGGCCTAAGGCAGCACTGGACTATTTAAAAATCATCCAGAATGTTACCAATATAGAAGATCTGGCCACACAGGATAGCAGATTATTTCCTTCTGTAGTTTTTATACAGTAGTGGTGTGAATTTGTAACCTAAGAAAGTTCCACATATCTATGTGCTATAGATGTTACTTAGATAAAAGAGCAATACAAATGGGTGAGAAGTTTAGACTATTGAGCTTTAGAGAAGTTAGAAGAATTGTAGGCTGTCTCTGCTAAGATCTTCTTGTCCAGTGTTTCTTGTTCAGTTGTATTCAGATTGTTGAAGGGATTATTACAGTGAAGCTGACTACACTGCAATGAATATCTTGTTTACATGAATATCTTATTTTACATTACATACAATTAGCAAAAGTGCAAAACTTAGTAAGCTTAAATGAAATAAATGTCTTTAAAATGGCCATAATGTTCATGCTCTCAACAAACATGTCTGTGATTGTCTACAGTGCTCAACACTTTTCACGATCAGTTAATGACAGCAGCTCTCATCTCAATTATTTTCCAATTGTTTGTGCAGCCATACAGTGAAGTGATATGAAATGCATAGAAGTAGCACTGATGTGTATGAGATGAGTTACCCTGATAAGCTGTGATTACTGACAAATATTTGACAACTGCATGCCAGAGAAGAGCCCTGTATATGTAAGGAATAATTGATGACGGGCCATTGAATTATTAGAAAAATAACGCATACGTTACACCTCGGTGTGCATTAATTTTCTAACAATTCAACGGCCCCGGAGTCAATTATTCCACTTATACTACGGTTGCCACACCTCAAGACATCGATCAGATGATGTATTTCAAGGTATTTGTCTGGTTTTTGTACTTAAAACGCTATTGTGAGTAGGATTAATTTCTTCCGCATCTCATCCATCGCATCCGTTGCTAATTCCAAAACGTCATTTTAGACCTTGTAACGAGGCTTGAGACGTTGATAGCAGATTAATGCAGTTTAGGGCTGTCAAAATGACTGAAAAGCTAAATTCGAATTTTCTACTTAAATATTATCAAAATTCAAATTACATTCGAATTTAAAAAGCAAAATTTCAGTTTAGGGGTAAAAATCTTTTGGTTTCTCTCCTGAGGCCACAAGAGGACGCATCGAGCAAAATATTATGCACGTTTCTTCAAAGCGTCATAAAATAACACGACTATCTTTGAAAAAAAGTGCATAATGTTTAAAATAATGTTTATAAACCATATATAATTAATAAAGTTGCTTAAACAATTAGAAAAAAAACAGCACCATGCATGTATAGTTTAATACAAAGGACCGAAAACCAAGTAGGCTACATTCTTCATTTAAAAACTTGACATGCAGTGGGATGGGGAAAACCTGCCATAAAGTCTTGAGACATGTTTTTTAAAAGTTGAGCTTACATTAATTTTACATGGCTTTCTAAACATGCGTCTCTCTTGTGCGAGACGTGAGTGCAATGGTGATAGATGTCCCTATAGAAAATGCGATAAATATGCATTCTGTGGGAACAGCTTGGTTTCAATTTCGCCGTAAACAATATCATCTCCACACTGATGCTCTCGTTTTCCGCAATCTTCTGAATGAACAACGTAGTAGCGCCGCATCTAGTGGGTTCAACCGGATAGGCTAACAAAAGCATTAAAATGCAATGACAGCGACATCGTCGTCGCATCGCGTGTGCCACTGATAAGGCTGCCTGACACACACCTAAAATTCGAATGCAACGTTTTGCATTCGAATGTGGATTTTTTTTTTTTTATTATTATTTTTTTTTTATTTCAACGAATATTCGAAATTCGAATTTTTTTGACAGCCCTAATGCAGTTAACAACTAAGTTATTAGAGAGAGAGAGAGAGCATGTGAATTACCTCTGTGAGTCTGTGTGTCTCTCAAAAGTGTTCAGCTAATGTCTCCAACTTTAGTGAAACTTTAAGTTCATTTTCTTCACGAATAGCGCCGTTGTTACCTCGCTTGTGAGAAGTCAGTTTGTAAGTTGTTAAACATACTGTTACTGATAAAATCGTCAGAGTAGTGCTTACAACATTAGCGTGTATGTTAGCGTGTGTGCAAACTGTATGTGCGTGTGTGAGGGAGAGAGAGTATGTGCTTACGTAATTTTGTGGCAAAAACATGGAAATTATCTGTCGTTTTTATAATTGGTGCTTACTATATTTATTTATTTGTTTGGCCAGTGTCATTGTGGGTTTTGGTTATTTTGCTGTTGTAAGACCTTTGAAATAACTGAAATCATTTGGCGAAGTGATATGGACATGAACTTTGTTAGCATGTCTACTGTTTCCATTTCAATTCCTTTCAGTTGCTGAAAGTGGAGGAAAGAAACTACACTCTGTCAAATAGCTTGGATTTGCTCTCAGTTTGAAACAAATAGGAGTCATTTTTTGCCCTGTTTGTGTCCGGCTCATTCTCTGCAGGGCACCTCATGTCAGAAAATATCCTCCACCATGCTGAGAGCTGGACACAGCTGTTCTTGTTTTGTTATGCTCTTGAGTGTTGCACACAGCTTTTTTCTCTCATACATTTTGTACATTTCCTGTAGAGATGCTTTAATTTATAGAAATGTGTATAGCTTTATGCCTATTGCTAGATCTTTTTAGTAGATCATCTTTCTTTTTTCTCTTAAAGATAGAGTGACCTAAATTAGGGAAACCTGAAATGATTAAATTATACCTTTGTTAATGCCTTATTTCTGGTATTTCTCACATCAAATGCATTGCCATTGCTAAAAATACTGTTCTCAGAAAACTTGGAAACGGATACTGTTGCATTCCTCCTTAGTTTGCACTATTTATGATGTGTTAGTTGGAAGTGTTAATAGTCATTCTGTTTGTTTCCTTGGCTCTCCTCTCTCAGTGGGAAACTTTTTTTTCCTGCACTATTGTTTATTTGTTGGCACGCCAACATGAAATGCCTGTTATTATATTAGTCATTCTTTAGGCCGGTTCCTTGGTTTCAGTTCCCTTTTTTTAATTGTGGTCTCAGTCTTATTTTTCTGAGCTCCAAAAAAAAAAAAAAAAATCTGACCTTGATCAATTATATAAATACTCATGGAAGGAAATGCAGAAAGGTTCCTAGTTTAGACTGGTTGTGTGTAGTAATGGATAATGAGGACAAGGCCTGCACTGATGGACAGCACTCTTGAGTCCTGGTTCCACTTTACATCCACACAACTAGATGATTTTGCTGCAGAAGTTCTTGTTAGTGTGAAATAAAATCACTCATATCGTGATATAAGCTTTGGGTCATATCGTCAACCTCCTCTTCAGCATATCTAGAAAACTTGTCATATGATATTTCCAGGCCTTAAAAAAACGCAATCTTAAAATTCCTTGATATTTACACTATTTCCATGACCGTGGGGAGCTTGAGCTATGGAGAATAGCAGGGCTCTAGAGTGCGACCTAATTTCTCAATGGTGCGACAAAAAAAAATCTGAGGTCGCACCGGTTCGACCAGCCGTTCGAGGGGGGAAAAAAGTCTCCGCGACTCTGAAAGTCTCCCTGTGGTTCAACAACAGACACACATTAGGCCCATATCGTGGTCTAAACCTATCAGAGATAGTGAAGGGCGGACCCCCCTCTGGTTGGCCGTGGTCCAGATATTCCTGTACGTGTGTGTACTTTTGAAAATGCGTGTGCTGCAGTCAGAGAGAGGTGAGTAGCCTAGGCCCGCCAGATAAACAGAGTGGATGTAGCCATGGATGATGAGAGAAGAACTTTTGCATTAAGAATGTTAAGTTAAGGTCTGATCCGTCCGAAAATCATAACCAATGCTCTGACACGGAGCCATCAACCTCCCAGGTTATGTCAAGTCCTGGTCCGGAGACGGCATTACAGGGCTCGACAATAAGGACTGCCCGATGGCCCGGGGCCAGCGTGAAAGACGTTCGGGACATTAGACGGATTTGTCACTTGCCTGATCGGGCCACTGCAGCGTCGTCACGAAATTTTATCATTTGCATGTGTTTTTAAGCCTTGTTAATTTAAAAATTCAAGCAATTAAAAAGCATTTGGGCTCAAAAACAACTCCTTTCAGTACTTGCGCGCTGTGTTCTGTTCTGTGTGAACAGCGCGCGCACAGACAGCCACGTCTCTGACACGCGCGAGCCGCCTGAACGGGCAAATACATACAAAAGTATGTCAAAATACCCCTCTTGGCAAGTAACTTTAACAATGATTAATCTATACTGAATTTATACACTGGAGTACAGATGCACCTATCGACCGGACACTCTTTGTTTTATTTTAGAGCATCTTCTGTTCCGTGCTTACACAATCTGCACTGCAATCATTTTCCCAAATGTCATTTGTGTGGAAATATTACGTTATTATTATAATTAGTCTGTAAACGGCCGTTAACAAAGGCCAGAGAAGATGGAAACAAAAAGGAGAAAATACTGTAGCACTAGCAGGCAGAACAAAATCTCTGTTCACGATGCGTGAAATATAGGAAGAAAATCCAAATATTGAATTTTATATGAACGTGTTTCTGAGGGGAACTGGCTGTTTTCAGAAATGGCGTTTTCTTTTCATCTTGTCTCCGTACAATGCATATTAAATTGGTGTTAATACGCGCAGCGCTGCTGTTTTATACAGTGGTAACCAAGGAAAAGCTGTATCACTGTTCCATGAGCACCGCCTGCTGTCACTGTCAGAGAGTGAAACTGCGTCTCATTCAGCCCGTCTGCTGTTTCTGTTTAGTGCCGATGTTTTATGTAACTTTAGCATAATTTCACAAAGCTAAAGACGGGTCGTTCTGTTTTTGCTTCAGATTTTCAACTTATACAGTCTAATATAAATCAAACTTTTTTTTTTTTTTTTTTTTTTGTGGATTAATCCATGACTAAAATGCAGTGGCTGCCTCTAATTTCAAATTGCTATGAAAAACCGAGGTGCAACACAGAGTGAAGAATATTCAAATGTTATTTTGTGATTTTTTTTTTTTTTTTTTTTTTTTTTTTTTTTTTTTCTGTAGCTGAACATCTACAAACATAAAAACCTAAAGCATCATTTCATTTCTGTCTTTGTGCTATAGGCCTATGTTTATTTGTGCTATTGTAATTTGTTCATTTGTTCTTATTTACTGGCTGTCACTTGTCTTTAATAATGTTTAAACTTTATATTTATGTTTATTTTTGGCTAGTGATTTTTGCTGTGGTATTGAAATTGGAATAGAGAATTGTAAAATTTAATCGATATCTAAAATATTGGTGTCATATAAACTTATTTATTAGAATACAAGATAACATAGATCAAAAACAATGATAACAGAAACTATTTTATTTATCTATTTTATTTATTTAATTAATTAATTTATTTATTTATTTTTTTGGGTGGCAGGGCCAGTAAAAATGTTGGCAGGGCAAGCAAAAATTTGTAGAAAAAATCCTTAGCGTTGATCCCTGCATTAGATAATGAGCCACATATGATCGAGTCCGAGCCAGAGCCCACTGAAATTAAAAGGGGGAAAGTGTATACTTTTCAAAGAGAGTGGCTTGACCAGTTTCCCTGGCTAAGATACAGTAAAGCCGATAATATAATCCACTGCATTTACTGTAAAGAGTGTGGGCAGACCATGGCCGGCAATAGTGCATTTGTGACTGGTTCTAATACATGGACAGCGATTTAAAACAAATAAAAAATAAAAAAAAAATAAAAGTGAACTTGTAAAACCGCAGTGTTAAATGCGATGCGGTCGAAAATTTGGGTGCACCTAACCTTTGTGCTGGTGCACCTAAGAAAAAAAGTTAGGCGCACCAGTGCAAAAAGTTAGTCTAGAGCCCTGAATAGGGATGCTCATATTGACCATTTAACCATTAACCGAAAGTAAGAATTTTAACCAAATAATACTATCAGTTAAACGGTTTAAAAGGTTTTTTTTTTTTTTTTTTTTGCTGCATGGTAAAAGGAAAAATGATGCTATACATACAGTAACCTATTTGTTTACTCACGGGCGCGTCGACACGTGCAGCGTGCATATTTCGCTGAGCAAGCACCTGCTTCACCTTCGCTTAGTTAACTGATGTAGTATACGTAACACAATGGCAGGTGGCAATATTGGATAAATGGTTATCAGAGAGTGAATCCGTGAGTGAATGTATGTAAATTCTGAATGGATTATAGCCTAGTGCGCAATGGGCGTACTGGAAAGCTGTGAAAGCTGTGACTCATCTTACTGTAGATCATAGCGATCTCACAATGTTAATTAAAATAATCAAAGAAGCTTTACACTGCACAATTAATTAGAGGTCGACCGGTTCATCGGTTTTGCCGATTAATCGGCACCGATAATTGTTTGCCGCAACTATCGGTTATCGGCAAAAATCCATGCCCATAGTTTTCAGGTTTGCAACTGTGGCTGGAGTGGCTGAGAAGGGTCCGCTGGCATTATACAGTACGAGAGCGGCCTCTAGAGGCGGAAATCACTGACAGCACGTGTTGTTTATTCTGACACGTGACACTGCGCGCTGCACAGAGGGAAACTCCAGGCTCGCATTTAAATACAGCTGACAGAAAAGCCTGCTGCGGAACAGCGCGCCATTCACAGTTTTCTATTAAATTACATTATATTTGTCCCAAATCGTTGTGAATGTACATAATGACTTCACCGTAGGCTATAAATTATACATTGTGCATTTTTCAGCAAAAGTTTGTCTTTCTGTGGCTCTAATAAAGTCTGTATGCTTCATATAGAGAGCTGTAATAGATCGCGCTTTCTCTTTCCGCTTGCTCTGTTTTTTTTTTTAAACACCGAACTTCAAACTCATTTATGCCACATTGTTCATTCTTGAAGCAAACTTATGTCCGTTTGGTGATTAAATTAATTGTTTTAGACCGCCACTTGATTTGAACGCAAAGCGTCTGGTGTGTGTGTGATACCTCTGAATTTTCCTAGATGCAACGCTGCGCTTTTTCCCGGTGTGTGACTAACTTTTTTTTTTCTTTTCTTTTCTTTTCTTTTCTTTTTTTTTTTTTTTTTTTTTTTTTGATTAGATAATTATCAAGTGTTACAAAAATAGAAGCAAATGAAGTGTGTGAGTACACATACATGTATGTAATTTTAATGCTATGGCCTTGTGTAGATATTTAAAGATGGCCATCTTTAAGCATGACTGTTGAAATTAAATGGTAACACTTAACAATAAGAGTCCATTCGTAGCATTAATGAAAACTGTAGAAGTATTGTTCCTTGAGTGTGTTCATTTCATCATTCATTATTAGCTACTAATAGACTACATTTTTACATTTTAAAGTTTCTTCTTTTAACATTAGCAAACTATGAAATAACTTTAATGTTCAATATAGTTGTCACGGTGCACACACACACGAGGGAAGTGAGGAGACGAAGATAAACTCAAATACAGTCTTTAATCCTACTCAAACAGGGCAAGACAAGGCAGGGCAGACACACAGGAACACTGGGAGTAACAAGTAGACCAGACGAAAAGGAACTGAACAGGCAGGAACTAAATACACAAGATAATTAACACACAGAGCTGGACGAAATCATAATCAAACTTAACAAGGACAGGAAAAACCATATAAGGACACAAGAGGGTGGGGAAGACATGACAGAGAACTGACAGTAGTAAATAATATTAATATTTTTATTCATTTACAAAGTATGCTTCAGTACTGTTACTGCTTTTTTTCTTTTTTTTTTAAATAGTAAAGCGATAGCTTTCTTTCAGTATCCATTTTGAAAACTATCAGTTGATTAATCGGTATCGGCCAGTGTGGTCCAACCTAGCTATCGGTATCGGTAAAATCCACTATTGGTCGACCTCTACAATTAATCTCTTATTTACATCATGTCTACACTTTCTTTGTTTTAATGAGAGAATTCGCGAATGTGTAGAACTCAGCAGAACTTCACAGAACACCGGCATTTTGGGTGGGGTGAGTGGATTGCGTTTATGAAATCAACAGATATGTCTGTGATTGGCTATATTGCTCAACGCTGCACACTGTGAATAGAAACATATGACCAGTGGATAAAGTCCCGAACTGCAAATTGACAGGATTTTTGTGATGGTTTTTGTCGCGGGTCTAAAGGTCATTGCACGGTGAGTCAGAAATTTTCGTATGCATTTTTTCATATTCGTTATCATTTGACATGCACGGAAACCTTGCACACTGAGTCCGATGCATATTAATTAATCCATTGCTAAAAAAAATTCACAAAACAGTAGGCCTACTAAATGGAGTCTTCAAGCAGTGAGGATGATTTTGTTGTCCTCTCGCTTCTTAAAAAGAGAA
Source organism: Spinibarbus caldwelli (assembly GCA_039654775.1). Taxonomy (NCBI): domain Eukaryota; kingdom Metazoa; phylum Chordata; class Actinopteri; order Cypriniformes; family Cyprinidae; genus Spinibarbus; species Spinibarbus caldwelli. The sequence continues at coordinate 15,515,460 of CM077226.1, forward strand.
AAAGAAAGGAAATATTGGGTCCATCCAATCCTGAGATATTGAGAGGAAGGTATTAAGGAGAAGCGGGATTATCACGGGCGATTCAAAGTTTACTTCAGGATGTCAGTGGCTCAGTTTGATGCTTTGCTAGCGAAACTAGAGCCACATATTAAAAAGACCACTAATGTCTGTGAACTCAGTGTGCAAGGATCTGTACAGTGCTTTGTGCTGCGAGACGAAGTGGATGAATTTGACAATCGCCATTCTGGATTTTGGCGTTCGCTTGTACGGTGGCTTTGAATTGTCAAAATATCTCTCAAAATGCTTTCTACGGATGCGAAAAACGCAGAAAATCGAACTCAACCCAATTTTTTTTTTTAACGGACGAAAGTTTCAGAGGCAGTGTGTAAACGTGATTGATAGCATGAGGTCATATTTATTTTTCAACGTCCAAAAATTTCGGACGAAAATTTCGGACTCAGTGTGCAATGTCCTTAACAGTTAGCAGGCAGCACTTCAGTTTATCCATACAGCATGTCGACATGTTCCTTTATTTATATTATTTTATTCCTTTTTTTTCTCTGTTCTCAGAAGCGCTGCTGGTGCGTGTGAATGTGTGAATCCAGGTTTTGCTGTTGCTCTGTATGCTGCTGTTTGCACATTAAAATAAAATGTTTGTATTTTTAATGGATCACAGATGCTTGTCCATTCTATTTTTATTTAATACTAATTTATTATTCTAATTTTATCAGTTAACGGTTAATGTTCGGATAACGAGCAGCAATTGTCGGTCAGGAAAATTAACCGAATCCCTTATGGAGAACTAACAAATTACTACCTCTCATAGCAGTAGGGCAAGGCGATAAATCGCTAATGATAACTATCACAATATTATTTAAAAAAAACAAAACGTTATGAAGAGTTTGACAAATGTTCGATAATGTTTATGCAGCAAAAGTGGAACGAAACAGCACTAACGGCGCCACACGGACCATTTATCCGCTCAGATCAAAGTTTAAACGGCAGCGCAGCACGTGCTCACTAGAGCAGATGCGTGATGAGTCTCAGTAACGCGAGCACTAGACAGCACTGTGAGATCTAGTGTGAAGTACTTGAATTCAGCGAAGAACACAAATGACTCTGTGATTTTAAAGCCAGATGAAAGCGCTGACAAACAGGAGAAACATACAATCAGAAGGTTTTTCAATCTACAAATCGCCATCATTTACCATGGATTTACTGTAGTAACACTAACTGCACCGTGGTATTGTGACAGAAATGTGGGTATTTGTATTGAATTTTACTATATTAATGTAGACATGAATTAAATGTATTAAAGGAGTAATGGAACATAATTACAGTATTTTTTTTTTTTTTTGTGATTAAGCTATCGCATGTGTGCATTTATACTAAATGTCTTTAGACTACTCTTTTTCAAACAAATACCTAAAAACCATATAGTTATATTTTACCATGGTATTGAGGTGCTATGTGTGGTTTTAACTGTGATTTATCATTATTTAAATGTGTGCTACTATGGAAGACCAATGATTAATTAATTTAAAAAAAAACTCTAATTAAAACTCTAATAAAATAACCTCTAAAAATGAGGTTGTTACAATTCTTACAGATGTTACTGATTTTCATACTGAACAAAAATTTGCATCTGCATCTTAACTCAAGCTACTACTACTACTACTATCAAATGTGCATTTCTAAGAGACAAAAAAGTTATATTATCATTAATGTTATCATGCAACACAAACATGTTTCTTGGTTTGAAACAATATTACTCATTAGAACATGCAGAAACTAAGAAATTAATTTTTCCGTTGATATTTTTTTTTTATTAATTAACAAAAATTAACTGTCTAGTTTCTACAACTTTCACTTTGGAGCAAAAATCTGGCTTAAACTTGAATAAAGATTTGAAATTTATTGTGATAATTATCGATATCGACTGATATGAAAAAAAAATTATGATAATTTTGGCCATATCGCCCAGCCCTACATAACAGACAATACTAATTTTTCCAAATGTCTTTATTGATGATATGGACAGAACAGTGTTGTCTGATTTGTGTGACCAAAAGGAAACTGCAAGACTTCAGAGTTTAAAGAGGAAACAATTCCCTCCTGAAAGGAAACAATTTCTTGCTTCACAGTATATCCTGACCTATTCTGGCATGAGTTCAAAGTTGTCCTGAGTCTCGTATATTCAGTTTTTCCTCCTGAATTGCCTGGCTGACATGACCCAGGGTGACAATGATGATCTGTTGTGATGACAACCTTACTGATGTAGTCACCTTTACTCTTCTTGCCTTTCAAATCATTCATTGTGCTCACATTTACCCTTCATCACCACACAGACACTAGAGGAACTAGTACAGCAATTTCAATTGCTTGTACACGGTTCATTTCACATGGTTCATTTTTGTACAGTACTATGTCTCATAGAAGAGTTTTTAGATACTCAGATGAGCTGTTTCTTGAACAGTGGATAATGAAAATTGATAACTGGTATATCGCCCACCCCTATGCTGAAGTATTTATTTGGTTTTTGCATGAAGTCCACATCCACTTATCAAGGACAACTGGAAAAGGCATGGATTCACTGGCCAAACGGTGCAGAAACACAAAACATCCAACAAAACAAAATATCAAAATATAGCCAAACAAAATATCTAGTGAGGACAGACTGAACTGCTGCGGAGAAAGTGCTTAATGCAATTTGTTCTAAACATGTGATAAGCTTTATATGAAGGGCTTTAAAAAACTCGTAAGATATAGTAGTCTATATAGTTTATAGTTTCAGTTTAAAGCGGCTCGCCCCGTCAGATCCTCTGACAGAAAGGCTGCGTGTGCTGCTGACAGAGACGCGCTGTTTGAGATGTGCCGTTTTCCTAAATGCATAAATTACGTTTCAAATGCATATTCTCCATCTGTAAATCTTAGAAAGCCTTGGAAATATTTCCATTTTGCTGTCAGAAGTGCGTGAGCTTTTGCTTTGTGATTCTCCGCTAAACTTCAGACTTCATTTAGAATGAGTGCCGCTGAGCACATGCGCCAAACAGACAGAGTGCAATGAAATAGGAGTGCAATAACTCTGACTAAAATATACATTTTGCTGAAATATTTGTAGCTGGACAATAAATGTGACATATGTAGAATTTTAAACCTACAAGTGTATATGTATGATAGCACTAACTGTAAAGTGACTGTAATGGGGTAATCAAAATAGCCTTTTTACTCAATTAGTCTGTGCTTTTTTATTATTTTCTTTTTTAGTTTAGTGAATTTAACTTCTGTTTTAAAAGCATTATTGTTGTATTTAGATTGCAGTGTTAGAATGTAATCTGATTTTAACCTTTTTTGCACCTAATATATGCCAACAAGGTTACATTCACTTTAATTGTTTATTTGTTTAATCCAAATACAAAATACCGAGAAAAATACCGTATACCGCAAATCAGCCAAAAAATACAGAGATATGAATTTTTGCTCATATTGCCCAGCCCTAGCTGAAAGCAGCAAACAGGGTGGACATCAAAGATCAGTCTTTCAGACAATGTTCAGCTTTAGCTGAGGGGACCTATTATGCCCCTTTTTACAAGATAAATAAAATAAGTCTCTGATGTCCCCAGAGCGTATATGTGAAATTTTAACTCCGAATACCCCACAGATAAATTTTTATAGCTTGTTAAAATTGCCACTTTTAGGGTATGAGCCCAAACGCACTGATTTTGAGTATGTTGCTTTAAATGCAAATGAGCTGTTGTTCCCGGAGAAGAGGGCGGAGCTTCAAGAGCTCAAGCTCCAGCAGTGCTAACCATTGCAAATAAACATTCCACTATTAGTACAAGCCTGTTATCTTTACAGAAAACAAACTCTGTTTCAAAATCAGTCATCTGATTATACTGTGCATAATAAATTCGTGTTTATGAATTACACAGACAAGGAGCACGGCGGGATAAAAATAACAACATAGCTGGTCTCATGCTATCACAAACTTTATAAGTCCCACTTCTGATTATGAGCTCGACAACTTCAAGCGATCGACTCACATTGCTTTCATATGCCTTTTTTAACTACCACATTCCTATTCACGATCATTTTGATGGCACTTGAAGGCAGCATCAGTGAGACAATGATAGCTTTAGCAATTAGCCTTACAGAGTGCCAAGAAGGTCTTTCAGAAAGTCAATTTGGAAAACAAACACATGATACTTACTTTGTCTGGAGCTGACGTTCGCGCACGAAGCAGTATTGATTCCTAAACATTTAGGGGATGTTACCGATTTTTTCCAGGATATTTCCTTCAAAAATGAAATTTAACCACAGTTTCCTCGGCTCAGATGAGGGGAGATTATGGCGACTCCTATGTTCGTCAGTGCATCCCAAAACACAACACTTGTAATGCCTCTTTGACGCTGACATTGTATATATCTCCAGTAATTGCGGACCGCAGCTTCTCACTCAGGGCTGTTTATACTAATATGGCAGAGAGCGTCACAAATGGGCGGGACTTTTCCCCTCTGTGACATGAACAGAGGGAGAATCTGAAACAGCTCTTTTGGAGAGACTGTTCATGATTTATTGGTTTTTATTAAAAAAAAAAAAAAAAAATTTAACATTATAGGCTGATTGTTTTCACACACTGCAGCCATACAACTGTTCAAACACCTTATAAAAGTGATTTTTCCATAATAAGTCCCCTTTAATCAGATTATTTTCTCTATCATTAGCAATTACCACCCAGATCAAGTGCCTTATTTTTTGAAGCTCTGCTTTCATGCTGCCGATATGAATGTTTGTAGCCATTATACACAGTTTCAAGAAGGGAAGATAGGATGTTGTTTCCGCAGTGTCCTACTGTTCTTATTATATTTTTATATTTATTTTGAATGAGTTTCAGTTTAAATTTCTATTTAGCTTTACTTCATTTTTTTTTGAGAATTTTAGTATTCAGTTTGAACATTTAGAAAATTTCTAATTTTGTTTTTCTAGATTATTTTATATAGTTATTTGATAGATGCTATTTACATTAAGTGCAAATAGCAATGGATTCTCTTTACACTGTGAAAATACCAGTATTTTTAGTGATATGCTATTTACACTAATAGCATAGTGCAAATAGCAATAGATTTTATTTTAAAAATAGTATTTTCTTTGCAATAGTAGTAATAATAGATGCTATTTATATTACTTAGTGCAAATAGTGGTAGATATCTTCACCTCAGTATTGTAGTACATAACAACACTATGGAGTAGTAACACATTGTGTAAATTATAATTATGAAAATTATTAAATGGATGCTGCTAACTGGTGCAATAAAGCCCTCCCCACACCTAACCCTAACTGATAAACACCCGTGAGGCACATTATTTTCCACTTTTTGATTATTTCCTTCATTTTTATTGAAAATAAATGGCCTTGCTGATGTGAAAAGGGAGAATGAATTCGGCAAAAGGCGGATTTAAACTCAGGTTGATCATGTCAAAGAGGAAATGATATGCGCTTTACTCCATATGCTACTGCTGCTATTGTTCATCTAATATTTGTTTATTTCATTTAAGCTGCATTTAAATGAGTGAAAACTATTTTAAATTGTTTAGGTTTTAGTTAACAATAAAAACACTGCTGCCCTGCTTTTTGCCTTTTTTTGGCTAATTATCCTTTCTAGATCCTAACAAATTGTTGTCAGCTAAGATCCAGCTAAGATGTGTTTGTGCTCTTCTGGGGAAGTGGTAGATTGAGGTGTGACTAAGGCTAAGCAACGAGCTGCCTGAATTGTATTTTCCCAAACATTTTACTGGCTAATGATTTAAAGATTACGCTTGCTTGCGCTGGATCACAAACAAAGCGAACTATTGGTAGGAACGGTCAGAAATTCAATAGTTTCCCTGTGCAACGCTATCACTGTACAATTAGTCTCTTCTCTCCAAATGGATGAAATCCAAATATTTAAGGAAATCCGTTTAGAGCAGCAGTGTTCCGTCTAGAGATGCAAACATCTGTAGTCTCATTGATTTATTGTTTTCTCTCTGCTAACCAATGCTGCATGGAGTGTCTGTTTCCATAGCAACATGGCAAGAGGTCACAGAGATTCATTATTGTACATGAAGACAGCATTGCTGCTAACTGCGTTGTAATTAAGCCCCAGTCTGTCCTTTGTGTTTAAATGGATGTTCAATTTAATCAGGAGGGTTAATGCTGGATACTTAATACATGCCTGTCAGCCATGACACCTCTTAGCTGAGAACTATTTCTCAGTGCATGACATAAAAAGAATGTTGTGAATGTAGTTCATAGCTAATGCAGTGTGACCTCAGCATCTGCTTTCCTTGTCAATTTGCAGTTGAAGATAGATTAAACACATATGACACGATGAATATTCAGTTGCAGAGATACAATCGACCGTTTCAGTCTTGTGTCACATGACAGAGTTCAGAACACAGAGTCCAAACAACAAGCCCTTGAGTTGTTGTTCTGTGTTTACCGCTAATGGCCTCTATCATTAGACTGAATGGCCAGGTTCCTGGGCAGACACAGTGATTCAATATGGAATTTGGTTCTTGTCTGCTGTTATATGTAGTTAAAGAACAAATTGGTTGTTCTGATTCTATCCTCATCTGATTCCAGTCTTTCCATTAACTTTTAATCTTGTTCTGTGTTCAATGTTTAAACAGCATGAAGTACAGATATTATATATCAAACGAAGAAGGTGTGTCTAGGATTTGCCTGAAGGGATTAATGATGTATTTTACAAAGCTTGTTTTGTTCCCTAACATAAATGTCAGTACCTGGAATTTATTTCTGGTTCTAGAAGTTACTCAATACTGTGAAATTCATTATTATAATATTATAATAATATAATTATATTATTATTATAATAATAATATTTTATATATATATATATATATATAATTCTGCCATTTGTCATCTCTACAGTGTACACTACAGTTCAAAAGTTTGGGGTCAGTGTAATATTATTATTATTATTATTATTATTATTTATTTTTTTATTTTTTTAAAGCCTCATGTTATTACCATTTTAAATTATTGTTTTCTGTTTTTAATATGTTTTAAAATGTAATTTCAAGTCAATTTTGAGTCAATTGAGTGCAAAAATAAACTACTTTTAAAAAATCTTTCTTGCATGTAAAATAATCAGACAATATTTATTGTTACATGCCATTGTGTTACCAAGTAATAGGTCAGTCCCTCCAAGATTTCGCGGCAGTTTTTTCAGATTTTTGCGGCCTAAAATGACTGATTTTGCTGCGGCTTTTCTCAAAATTTGTGGTTATATTTGCGGCATTTCTTATTGTTTTGCAGTGAAAATATACCACAGACAACATTCTTCTAACATTATGACTTTTCTGACTTCGAGAACCATAGGGCTCCAGACTAATATTTGAGGACACCAGCACAAGTGCCATTAAGTTCTACAGAAGGTGGCACCAACACCTGACAGTAAAGCACTCACCCTAATTGCACATGTACATCTCGGAGATGTCTGCATTTACAAATGCAAGATGTATTTTTTAGGGTATTTGCTCATCTGCAATACGTCTCCAAGATGTTTCCTGTCAGATGTCAAATAGAGATTTATTAGAATGCATGTAAAACTGCTTCTGAGACGTTTATCAGATTACAAGACAGATGTTTCCCAGACCTTTAGCAGACGTCTTACAGATTTACTTGTGCTGTCTGGGTAGTTGAGATGCAGATAAAATTAACTTTTATTACTGTCACTCATGATGTCTAAATATAATTTAATAAATAGAAAAAAATATATATTAGGGAGTGGAAATGGCTAATAAGCCTATAAGTCTCTGCAGCCAAATAGTGGTAATTTAATGTATTTTTTATTTTTAAAGAAGTGTTTGCTTTCCTACATTATGAAACTTGGCAACATGAAGGATGAACAAATAATGTCATCACATTAAAAATAACTTTCAAATTTGGTTACTTAAAGCTTTGAAGTGCTGGGAAAAGTTGTGTGAAGCATTTAAAAACAATTGAAGACATTAGACCATTTCTGCCACAAGTTGTTCCTGTAGTTATGTTAAATCCATGGTGAATGGTGGAGATTTGTGTTTACTGAAAGATGTTTTTCCTGGTTTCCACATCAGTTGCGTTTGTTCTGATATCCGTAGCTTTAACAGAATTCTGTGCCGAATTTGAATGCTTCTCACAAGATTTGACAGAGATGAAACTGATTCTGCGGTGAATTCGACTACTTTCTTCACTGTATCTCCCAGCGCTGTGTCGCGTGATCGAGAGCAGCCCGCAGCTCCAGCCCGAGCAGATAAACGGTCTGCGCCGCGTAGCGCGGATTAGTTCTGCTTTCGGTTCGTTTGTCCAGCTCTAGTAAATCGGTCATGATGAGAACGCAAGGCGGTTCATTCCATTTTTAGAATTAATAAACAACCTTTCTTTGACTGAATGCGCGTTGCGATGACGTCACAGGACGCGTCTAAGCCCAAAATCTGCGGAAAATTTGCGAGCTCTTGCGAAAATTGTGGAGTTTGCTTGATTTTGCGATTAAATTCAGCGATCACAGAATCGCGAAATCCTGGAAGGACTGATAGGTTGGTGTGCAACAAAGTCAGTAAAATAGCAAAGGATTTGTCAGAGCCACGGCACAAGCAGACATGCAAATACTTATGTGTGTAGTGCTCCCATGTTTTATTCTCCCTCTTTCCTCAGTATTTTTCTTTCACTAACTCTTTTGTCTAATAATTAACAAAGGAAACAGCAAAAATGTTTATACCATATACAGTGTGTCTGTACAACAATCTTACTGTTTTACATATTTATCTTTTTTTAATTCACATTTTGTGTAAAGCTGAGTTAATGTAAATTGTTACTGTCAAATCACCTTTATTTATATAGCGCTTTTAACGATACAGATTGTCAAAGCAACTTATACTTACTATACTGTCATAGTGTGTGTAATCCAAATATGGCATTATATCCCATATATATTCATAGGTATGATTTATGTTCAGAAAAGTTTGTCAAATACAAAAAAAAAAAAAAAGTTTGTCCAGCATGAGTAGAATCAATAGACATCACAGATGAATGATTCAAAATATTTCCAATTGTTGACAAAACAGCTGCTAACTAATATACTAGTGTAATAAGGGAATTTATGAAGTGTAATTAGATAACAGACACTGGATTTGAGAAAAATGATGTCAGGTTTCTTTCACACAGATTTCAGGGGGAAAAAGTTGTTACCGAAGCTGCATGATGTTATTCACTCTGTCAGAGATTTCCTGTATTCTGTGCTTTAATTCAATGGTTGGTGGGGGTATGTTTTTAGTGTGTATTTCTGTTTTAATGAAAGCACTACAGCAAAACTATTTCGCCCCCTACATGAAACCAGTTAAGACAGGATGTAGTGTACTTGTGCAGGTAATTCAGAAAGGCAGTGTTAGATCTTTAAGTGTCCTTATGTTTGAAGAGCTATAATCCAGTTCTAATCAAACAGTGAGTACTATCTCCTTTTCTGCCCTAACCTTCGCCCTTCAGCTCTAGTGCACGTTTCATTTGGCTCATTTAATATAAATTAACTGTTTACATTTTATGCTGTGACTCTTGTATACAATACATTCACAGGGCTGGGGGGTGTATGTATGCGCCTGAGTGTTTGCCTACAATTTTAATAAGACAGTTGTCTGATTAGTGCAAAGATCCATGACCCAACTGAAAAACAGGAGTCACTTCCTGCATATAGACGCATCAGATGTCACGTACCAGCTGATCCTCTCCAGACCTTCCGGCCTGAATGGAGGCTCTGCAGCTGGGGACTGTGAATGACCTAACACATGGACTCATTTTTCATTTTTGTTTTGCCATTTTTATTGATTGCTAGACATTAATGTCTAGATATGTTTTGTACTCTTTAGATTTATCATAAAGTTTTTGTTGGTTTTGTTTTGACTTGTTTTTATTTATATTCTGCCTCATTTTTCTCATACGAAATCCTGAAATGTCTACTTAGCTGTTGCACCTTTATTTTTAAAAGAAAATCCTCAAGTCTTTTGAGATATGGAGGTGGACGGCTTATATAAATTATCTTATGTAATATTCTAATTTGTCCTCAAACTGCTTCTAAAGGCTCAATGTTTAGATCTGGTCAGTAGGGAGACTGGAAAGTGTCCTGGTGCTGATGATTGTTTTATCTTAACAGCATAGGGATATTATTCCGTAGAATTCAAGCATCTTTAGGGATCTGTGTTTGCATGATAAAAGGCATCTTGTCTTGTAAAATTGACTATATGTGGTATGCCTTCCGGAATCGCTGTGCATCTATAGATGATGATAATGCAGCTGCTATGCAAAATGAATTATTGAGAAATGTGTGTATGGCTTTATAGTTTTGTTCTGTTTATGTTCTGAATTGCTGCTCAGGTTTTGCCATTTGTACTTCTAATGAGGACATCAGAGGCAAAACAGCTGCACTGTCCGAACACATTTCCCTGAATTGGAACATTTAAAGCTGGTGGTTTTCATGCCTCGATACCATAACTATTTTTGTGACTTGCTTGAATGGGTACTGTGGGAAATCAGACTCATGTCCCATTCACGCATACAGTGATTTTACCGCTGCCGGTCACTGAGTCACTGTATTATTGGTCGCTGTGGGTGTTCCTGATGCTGAATGCCCTCATGTTACTGGTGAGCTTCACAATTGGCCATAGCTTATGAAAAAACCCAAATGACCAGAAATAGCATTTATTTTATTGTTAGTTAAATTCAAATTTGACACAGAATTCATTTTTCCTACTGCTAAAAATTAACAATTCAGTGCATGAATCAGTCTCACTTAGCATGCTTACAAATTGTAAAATATCACTACATGTGGGCAGAAATGAACCATGTAGAACAGTGAAGTCACTAATCACAGTAATATTAATTTCTCTTTTATGTTGCCTGTGTAACACTACAGTATCTGTCATGATCAGTAGTTGCTGCATTGCATTGCTAATCATTGACATAGTTAAAGTTAAACTTCTCAACTTGCATGACTGGACACGCTTGACACTTAGTCAAAAACTCTCACATTACTGTAAATCACCAGCTCTCGTTGAAAATGACATCACAGTGTCACTACAGTATATGGCTTTATTTCATCTGTCACTTTATTTGTTTTCCCAGCTAAGATCTAGGATTTTTCCATTTCAGAGCTGGTTGTTTAGCACTAGAGCCTGTTCTCTGATTAGCTACATCTTTCCCTCTTATAAAGATGAATTTGATTGAACAGGGAAGTCTCTGTTTGGAATAAATCTGCAGGCAGAGCAGTTGAATGTAACTAGTTGAACAAACACATGGATACATATAGCTCAAAAATCTTCAGTCTTTATGGATATAGCTTATGGTATTGTATGAACAAAATTCAAAGATAGCAGTTCTTCATAATAAGGCTGTTATTGCGTTCTTAACTGAGCCAAAAATTATAGTAAATTGGATGGACATTTTACATAAAAGATCATGGCAGCATAAGGGACCCCAATTATGACTTGAATCTACCGAACTTTCCATACATACTCATTTTCTCTCTTTCCCTTCTTTTTCCAGTGCTGTCTCGTGAAACGAAACCATGGGGAAGCAGAACAGCAAGCTCCGCCCTGAGGTGATGCAGGACCTGCTGGAAAGCACAGACTTTACGGAGCATGAAATCCAGGAATGGTACAAGGGCTTTCTACGGGACTGTCCCAGTGGCAACCTCTCCATGGAGGAGTTTAAGAAAATCTACGGAAACTTCTTTCCTTACGGAGATGCCTCAAAGTTTGCCGAGCACGTGTTCCGTACTTTTGACGCAAATGGTGATGGCACAATAGACTTTCGGGAGTTCATAATTGCATTGAGCGTCACGTCACGAGGGAAGCTGGAACAGAAGCTCAAGTGGGCGTTTAGCATGTATGATTTGGATGGAAACGGATACATCAGCAAAGCAGAGATGCTGGAGATTGTGCAGGTGTGTCAGGCTTCCTAAAGCTTTTATGAATTAATCTAATATTGGCACTCTTTGAATCCTTTTCTAATCATCATAATGACTGCTGAGGTCTGAAATAGAATCAGATATCACTTCAGGAGACACAAAAGAGAACCCAAACCAGGATTGCTACCCAATTTTCACATCGCATATGTTGTTATTTCTCACTTGCGTTGACAGCAAGGATAGCCGTGGTGTTAGACTGTCAAGAAGCTCCATACTGTAAAGAGAGCCCAAGTCTTATTTCTGGCTCTCATCAAAGTGCACTCCTTCACATGGTTATTTATGTTTGCTGTCATTGCAATTGGGCTGATTTATCTTTGCAGCTTTACTGAGAAGAGTAATTTTAGCAACAGGTGATTTCTCATATCTTGAGGCCCTTTCGAAACAAACCAAAAAGTTTGAAGACTTGTAACTTATATATTACATTTGTACTATAAAAGTTTAGCTGTAATGTAGAATAAAGTAAAATACTATACCCACAAATGATATTTAAAATAACAGTGGTTTAGTTGATGCATTTCATATAACCAAGTATAAAAATGTAATTTAGTTTTTTTTGTTTTGGCGGGCATCAAGAATGAGGCCATCACCTCTCATGTCTTGGTTGTTTTATTTTGATGGATGGTTTACCTCCATCCCTGGCAGGCCAAGGTCAATCTAATGATGTACTGAATGATTCACCTCTTTTAATGATGTATAGCCAGATAGTGTATTAAAGAGGTGCGCGCTGGCTGCAGGTCTGTAATGGAGCCCATCTGTAAAGAGAAGAGTCAGTAACTCTCCACAGGAGAGCTGCACTTTACAACATACACTTCCTCATATATTAATGCTATGGGAAATAAAAGTGTATATTCAAACCAAATATATATAAGGGAATATATTCACCTCTCTTCCTGCTCATCAGATATTTATTTGAGAAAGGATTGTTGACGTATATATATTTTTTAATCTATTGTGGTTCTGCCCTGAGTGATGATGGTGAGCTTTTGGAGTAGGGATGTACTATTGTTCATATTTTTAAAATGAGCATTTTGCATCCAAAAACTGATCGTTCAACAGGTCCATAGTTTTTTTTTGTTTTGTTTTTTGTTTTTTTCTCCTGTCCCAACCGGGCCAGTACTTCTGTTTTTTTGCTCGTTTGCTTGAAATAGCATTTTCATTGGCTGCACCACAAAAGAATAATTAGTTTTGCTTAATCATAATTATATTTTTCAGGTTTTCTTAACATTTTTTGTTCTTCATTTTTCACATCAAATTCAAAATTATAAAACTATAACGCAAAAAAAATCATAAATACTTTTGCTGAATGGCATATGATAAAAAGCTTAAACATTAAAACCAATTAATGTTTTTGTTTGTTTGTTTGTTTGTTGACGCATCAGACCTGTCTAAGACAAGTAATTTTTGCAAATTCAACAAGCCAGATAGTGTGATCAGCAAAAATTGTGAGAACAGTGTAGATTGCATTGCCAATTTTAATTTTACACTATATAAAAATGGTTGTACAAAATCATTGAATGGACGATTTTTAGTGACTAATGGCACTTCAGCGGCAAAGCTGCTTTGTAGTAGAATTTATTTTGAAAAGTACTATACAAACAAATTGTAATAAAAATGTAAGGGTTTTTTATTATTTGCATTTATGCACACAAATAGTGCAGTATCTAGGCCTGTTGCCTTCTTAAAGATCATCATATTGGACATATTTCTACATGATCTTTATACATGTCACTCTGCTATCAGCCTTGTGCTGGGATTCTGCCTCATCTCCGAGTAATCAATGCTATTACAGGTCACAGGTCTTGTTCTCACTTTCACTTTTTTATACCTTTGATAATAAAGTCTGTGCAGTGTTGATTGAAACAGAGGCATTAATAGGAGGGGAGAGTAACTTTACTGTTAAGACTGTAGCAGTTAATACTGTATATGAGATTCCTGTATTTTGTGATGTGATGGAGTTTTAATGAAGGGAATCTCATGTGTATCGTCTCCTTCAGGCGATTTACAAGATGGTGTCATCAGTGATGAAGATGCCAGAGGATGAGTCCACGCCTGAGAAGAGAACAGAAAAGATCTTCAGACAAATGGATACCAACCGGGATGGTAAACCCTTTTTCTCCCTATATCATGAAACCTCTTTAGTAGTTATATATGAACAAGTGGTCTTTTAGGGCTGAAATCTTTGACTGAAACATTGAAGTTTAATTAGCGCTTTGGTAGCGATGGTATGATTTGACTGTCAACTTACTGAAATATATCATGTCTCATGTAATTAATCAGTTTCAATCACCGAAAGATGTCAGTAAAAGACAAAAATCATTTTGCATCACTGTGTTAAGTATTAAATTTTACTCTAAAATATTAAATTGTAATATGTTTTTACATTACATTTATAGCAAAAGTGTTTTCTGGCTGTGTGCATTCTTGTGTAAAGTCTGTATGCTTGTTTGTGCGCTCTTGTACAACCTATTTAAATGCATCATGCCATTATAAAAAGGTCTCAGATTATTGAATGATTTGAAGAGCCCCATTAGCGGTTAAACAAGGCTTGGGACTGTCTACTTCAGCGCCGAGGGGTGTGCATGAAATTGCTAATCAAAAACCGCACAAATGGGAGTATACAGAAAAGAGAGTGGAAAGAGTGGTCTGATTCTGTGATCAGATGAACTTTTGCATTTCCTGCTCTCTCATGACTAGAGTCACAAGGGACGGAGGCTGTTTGTGTATTTGTGGGATCAGATGCAGCATAAGTGTGTTCTCAGACAGACAGCCTACTGTATTGAGCTCAGTGAGGATGAAAAACTACAAATGCACAATATTAATATATGCAGTCTAAGCATGGACTAAAGTGAATGCTAATATTATCTATGACTGAGAGGACCTGTTCTTGTACCATTTCATCACTCCTCACTGGGTAACTGTTTCTGTACACCAAACCAAATATCAAACATTCCTTCGCCAACTCTCACTTTTGAATACAAGGAGACGGCAGTGCCATCTGCTGACTGATACGGAGCTTCAGTCACTGCATGTTTTTAGTGATGTCCCTATACTAAACATCAGTCATATACCAAATTATTAAAATTCTACTATTTCTGTTGCAATTAAACAGGAAAACTAGAATAGTTTTAAATCTTACACTTGAATTTAGGCATCACAAATCAAAAATATACAGTATAAAAATGGATATTAAGAGATTAAAGATTATATTTAACATTCTTCTTATTCAATCATTAGTGTTTTTGAAGTGAAGTAAATGTTTGAGAAAAACAAAAGTAATCTGAATGTAAAAATAGAGAAAAAGAACATGCACAATTTTGATTAACTTCTGTTAGACTATATCCTGCCCTTTTTTAACCTGAAAACCTGTAGGCTTCTTTGATTTAATAGAAGCACTAAAAGCTTTTCCATTATTTCCATAACATTTGAACAGGTTGATTCAGATTCTAACACAATGAGCCAGATATCAGAAAACTAGCCATCATTTTTCTATTGTAAATAATATGATTTTCTAAGAGCCTGTGTCCTCTCTTGTTTTATTCTAGGAAAACTGTCTCTGGAGGAGTTCATCAAAGGGGCAAAGAGCGACCCGTCCATTGTGCGTCTGCTACAGTGTGACCCCAGCAGTGCAGGACAGTTCTGAGATCAGCGTCTCATGCTTCAACCTTTTATTTATTTATGGGTTTTAATTTAGTTTTTGAAATAGTCGCTCCTTCCACTCGCTGGGAAATGATGGAGGGTCAGGTTTTTTTTTCCAGAGTAGGGCATCTGGGTCTCATCAGATTGAGCTTGGCCAGATATAGAAACACACACGCGCACACAGCGTTATTGGCTGCGTTATCTCTGTAGGGAGCCACACCAGGCCTGGAAGAGGCCTGTGATGGAGTGAATTAGGGTAACTAGAGCATTTATCTGAGCTCGAATCACTTCCTGATTAGAAAAGAGGTTTCATGTCAAAGTAAGTACATAGTCAGTTTTATTCTTATTTTCTCTGGGTATTAGATGAGGCAGTTTAATCCTAACTAAGACAGAAATATAAGATAGGAAGTAATTTATGTGCTCAGTAAAACAAAGTTTTATTCTAAAAAAAAGTTTTTTTTATTAAAAAAAATTTATACGTGATTCCTGAATCAATAGTGTGTAAACACCTCAGCCTTATTGATTTACATATTTGGGTTATTTTTAACTTTAGTTAGACTATGTAGTTTCTCTCAATTCATAGTTTGGCCAGCATTATTATTGGCAGATCACAGTATTATTATCCAATGGGACCAATGAATCAGGCATGCAGATTTTCCAGTTTTATGAATCCCCATGTTGTGCTTACAATCTAAAGAGCCTTATTACTTAGTGCTGGAAGCGCACATCCAATTTTGTGTGGATTAGTTTGGTTTTCAGTCGGACAGTCTAGGTTCAAAAGACATGAAATGAACTGCGTTCTCTTTTACCAGTTTTCTAATGTTTGTACTCTAGTAACTGTAGGCTTGTATATAAATCTGAAATATCAGACACGCATGCAAAACTGTACTCAGAGATCCATCTTAGGATGCAGCGTTCGGTTTTATTGACATTTTTAGCAAAAGCATGTAACCACGTTTATCTGCATTTGTGGACAGGAGAGTATTTGTGAAATGTGTGTATGCATGTGTTGTGTGTATGTGTTTGGTTAATATCAGTTACAGCCCTGTTTGCTCATCCTGGTTCTAGATGTTGTGATGCATCATTTGCATTATTGCAGAACGTTTTTGTTATTGAAGAAGAACTAAAGCTTTATTGATTCAAAGCTAATATGATTTTAGAATCACATTTATCTGCTATACAGACAGTCTTTAATTCTGGATTGAACACATGAGCATCAAGTAGTTACTGAATTGCCTTATACACACTCAAGTGTTTCTGTGGGTGAGTGATTTTGGTAACACTTTACAATAAGGTGTCATTTGTTAACATTACAAACATGAACAAACAATGAAAAATGTATTTATTACACTATTTATTAATCTTTGTTAATGTTAGTTAATGAAAATACAGTTGTTCATTGTTAGTTCATGTTAGCTCACAGTGCATTAGCTAATGTTAACAAACACAACTTGTGAATGCATTAGTAAATGCTGAAATTAACATTAAGATTAATAAATTCTTAGTTCGTTTACTAATGTTGTTAACTAATGAACCTTATTGTAAAGTGTTACCGTGATTTTAATATGGCTTTGTTACTTTTTTTTTTTTTTGTAATCAAGCTTAAATTGCAGTAAATTTGCTTCAATCATCCATCCGTTGAAGAGTTGAGCTCCATGTTCTTGCCATTCACCGCTTTAACAGATTATGTAATTATGTTGATGGCCTTTCACTTAATATATTAATTTGTCATACTGAGTTACACGCTCATTTCAAAATAACATCAAGAGTGTAAGAGGAAATAGGACCCTTCGCTTTTCAAATGCCCCTTGCATTCATGTTGTATTCATACCTGTATCCATTTCACCTGCGGAACTAATTGAATTGAACAATAGGTAGAGAGCATTTGTTCAGAACTCCTAATAGTTCCTGTATCATCACCCTCTGCCAACTGCTTCTACTGATGTTCAATGTTCTTGAATGTCCTTGTCAACGTCAAATGCCTCACCACAGTGCATTCGGTTCTGCTATACTGTTAATGAATGTTTTTATTTTACTTGTTGAACAACTGCTGTGTTTGTAAAAATATAGAAAAAGTGGCAGATCAAAATTGCTCTGTAATTTCATGTTTTATGCATATTTTATGTAGTTTTTTTTTTTTTTTTTTTTAAACATCTGACATAACATTTCTGTATCACAGTTATATCATGTGGTCAGGTGCCAAAAATATGAAAGCAGTATTGTATAAATTTATACTGTACAATTGTTATTTGTCAAACAAATTGTTTGTAATTGTTGCATTTTGTAGATTTTGTATGGTAATCTGTATTTTGTGACTGTAGATTTGAGACATAGAGATTTGTTTTGGTTATTATATTGAGCAGAAATTAAATCTTGAGAGAACAAAGTATGTTGTTGTGTTGCATTCATTTACTTTTTTTCCCCCCCAATGGCAGCCACTGTGAGAAACTCCCTCAAAACGGGTTGAAATGTAGTAGTACCAACTTTGGCCACAAGGTGTCAGCTCACTTCTGTGTTTGTGTTGAATTATTTGAGGTGAATTATTTGTTTACATGCTTGGGTTCAGGTATAAAATCTGAATGAATGAATGAAAAGCCAGTTTTTGAAGGTCCTGCCCAGCCCAGGGGCTTCATTGAGGAAATCTCACACATGTCTGACACTCTCAGTGGTACTCCAGGCAACTCTATATCACCGTCATTGTGGTGCTGTAAGATTAGATAGGCAGTGAAACAAATCCGAAATTTCCACTCCTACCCACCACATGAGAAGCATTCCTTAAAATTATAACCAATGTGTAAGTAGAGCAATTCTGAACAATTTTGCCTCAGAAATTGCTAGTAAATTTTTACAAAGAATAATGATCAGAAGAATAATTACAATGAATTGGCAAGTAACACATTAAAATAAATGACAAATTTTGAAGTTGAAAATGAATGCTTTCTTCTAAAATATGTAACAAACTTATATATACAATAAACTTGAAAAACAAAAAGTAAAAATAAATAAATAGACCTTTGTAACTTTTGTACTTATTATTTAGTTTATTTATTGGAGTGGAGTGGCATAATAGATGCAGAGAGACTGATACCATTTTAAAATGTTCACTGTTGTGAAGTTTTCTGGTTTCTGTAGCAGTATTTTGGGGCGGGCCTTGTTCTCATGCTCAGGCAAGAGATGACATCATGTGAATCATGTGAGTCAGCAGGATTAGTCCTGAATTGCTCGCTGATATTTTCCCATCAAATTACATTTAATCTTATATGTGCAAGTGACTGGGTATTTGCAACCATAACTGTTTTTAAAAGGTGGTGCATGAGAAAGATTTTCTTCATTTGAATTTCCTAATAATACTAGACACCCAACATGAGAATACTTAAGTTGTCAGAGGACAACTTTCTCCAGAGTTCTGAGCCTTTATTGGACTGGTGCAACTGGTAAAATGTGTCAATTCAGTGTGTGTGTGTGTTATCTATAAACTACTGTCACATTTTGCTAACAATGCAGAATCGTTACCTGTCAGACGGGTAGAAGCTGAAGCCCTTCTCCAGGTCAAAACAGGTTATTTTTCTTTTGAGTACTCAGTCATGCCACACCTCTTGTGAAATGTCCCATGAAGTCTGATAAGGATGCGAATCAAGTAGAACTGAATGTTTTTTTGTTTTGTTTTTTAAGTCATGACAGAACAAGACAAGCAAATTAAAATGACAAATACAGACTGATGATGTTTATTTATACGCCTCTGTCTCTGTTAGTCTTTATTTAGGAGCAAATTATGAAATATTATTTTTCTGCATTCAGGTGTCAGTTTCTGTTCCCATGACTGATAACTGCAGGTCATTAGTAGATTTCACCTGACCGATCAATAGTCTTGTTGAAGCCTGCCATCTTCATCTCTGATCTGTCACGTACACATTAGCACTTAAATTATGACAAGTTTCTTTAAAAAAAAAAAAAAATTTGTTTGTTTTTGTTTTTTTGTCATATGCTGTCTATTTTGCTTTTAAATACTGGTCTGCTCATTAAAAGCACAACTGGTACAGGAGCTCATCCCAGGCTGGCCAAATCCCAGATGCAAGCAAAGAAAGAGCACATTTGAAGCTTTTAAAATAGAGCCACACCTGTTAGTCTAACAGACACTTTTATTTGCAGCCCTAACAAACAAATAGCTGTCTGCTAGTCAACAATGCCTGTATTTGGATAGGCTCAGACAGACGGCTAAAAGTGAACAAACATTCCCTTTCCCAACAAGAAAATGGAAACAAAAGTCATGTTTCATTATTATTAATAACTGCTCTGCCAGCTGCAATGTTATGTACAGACCTAAATATCTTGCTCCTCAATACCTCACAGAGATTTTCCAATCATTTTTTTTTTTAATAAACAAAACTTCTTTTATTAAAAAAAAGACTAGATTCTGAGATCTATATCTAGGTTATTTAGAGATTAATCAGTATTTAAACATTTCCCATAAAACACGCCTCTCGAGTAATATCTCTTTGCGCAATCAATGAAAAACTCCCACGAACAAAATGTGAGTCTCTATTTCGAATGCATGTTTTAACAGTATAAGCGTGCAGGTGGCTACCACGCCTTCTTTTTGCTTTACAGCCAATCGTCGTCTCCGAATCAAAGCAGCTGCATGGGGATTGGCTGGCTCGTCCCCCCCTCCAGGTAATGAGAGCGCACCTTTGCTTGCTCACAATAACAGTCACCTTGAGACCTACCAGAATTAACACAATTTTCCGCTTGATCCTGAATGTTTGGCTGCTCTCTTTGTGCGGAACAGACGGAGGATGCTGTAATGAGTGTCGGATGCGGGAAGTTGTTTGACCTGTAGTCCGAGTTTTCTTTCAGCCGTTCCCTGCGACTCACCTGCTGCATCTTCACCGACCTGAAAGTCCAGTTTCACTGTGGGAGCCCAGCAGTGCACATGGCTCAGGAGGAGAAGTAAGTCGCCAATGTAAACACTAATGCAGTTTATAAGAAACGGCAAACGTAAGTCAGTTATATAGCAACAAGTTGTTTGGAATTTCATGACGTTTATCTTTATATGTGATGTCATCGCAGCAGGTCGTTTTGTTTGATAAAATTCAAAGTAAATATGTTTCAGCATGCTTCGATCCCATGCTTCGTTATTACAGTACCTAAAGGTAGCATAAAAAGAAAAGAGAAGAGATCCTAGAATAGAACCTTGTGGAACTCCACTATATTTCACTATAGTTGATAATGCTTTATTAATTTTTTTTTTCTAAAAAATCTATGATCGCCAGTAAAAGGGTTTCTACACTACATACTTTACAGTAAATTGCAACATCAAAGAACAAGTGTGACAGATTGCTTTTATTTTCTTTACCTTTACCTCTTCTGGCTTGTGTTTTGTTTTTGTTTTTTTTGTTTTTTGCTGCAGTACATCTATAATGGTGGGCCTGGGCAGGTGGCTTATATTCGCTAACATCCTTGTACAGCCCCTCCCATGCAACCCTTCCTCACTGTAGTATCAATATCCAGAAGGATATAGTCCATTGTCCCACCGAAAAAAGCAATTGTGTGGAAAATGTAAAAGGATAGTGCTGGGAATTTCAGTTGTATGCTCTAACCCTTAGTAAAATTCATGAACCCTAAGGTATAGAGAGAGGTGGGATTATTGGGATCAAGCCTGTTGTCCACACACATATGTTTATATACACACATATATATTTTTTTACATTATGCGTTTTAGCAGATGCTTTTATCCAAAGCGACTTACATAGCATTCAAGTTACAGTTTTTACATTTTATCAGCTCTTGCTTTCCCTGGGAATCGAACCCATGATCTTGGCATTGCTAGCGCCATGCTGTACTATTTGAGCTACAGGAAAGCTTATTTTTGCTATATATATATATATGTGTATATATGTGTGTGTGTGTGTATATATATATATATATATATATATACATACATACATACACACACACACACACATATATATATATATATATATATATACACACATACATACATACATACATACATATATATATATATATATATATATATATATATATATATATATATATATATATATATATATACACATACATACACATATATATATATATATATATATATATATATATATACATATATATATATATATATATACATATATATATATATATATATACATATATACATATATATATACATATATATATATATATATATATATATACATATATACATATATATATATATATATATATATATATATATATATATATATATATATATATATACATATATACATATATATATATATATATATATATATATATACACACACACACACACACACACACACACACACACACACATATATATATATATATATATATATATATATATATATATACACATATACATATATATATATATATATATATATATATATATATATGTGTATATATATAGATAGATAGATAGATAGCTAGCTAGATAGCAAAAATAAGCTTTCCTGTAGCTCAAATAGTACAGTATGGCGCTAGCAATGCCAAGATCATGGGTTTGATTCCCATATATGTATATTTTTCCTAATAAACTTTCATTAATAATTTCATTAATTCAGTAAGCGTCTGGTGGTGGTGGTCCCTAATGAGATGAATAATCCATCACGCCGTGCCTTCACAAGTGAAGATGAGGCATGGAAATCATACTTGGAGAATCCATTGACTGCTGCCACCAAGGCCATGATGAGCATTAATGGAGATGAGGACAGTGTGGCTGCCCTGGGAATCCTTTATGATTACTATAAGGTCAGAAATCCTCTGTAAGACTTAAGAAGAAAACTAATGTGCCTGTTGTGTACATATATAAAAATGTATTGTCAGGAAGTCATACTATTTCTTTTCCATTAGGTTCCTAAAGAGAAGAGGCTCTTACCAGTACCCAAACTTCCAGAAGATCATGAAAAGAGGTCAGTCCAACAGACAGTTTTTTGAGGTCCGAAAGTCTGAGATCACTTGTGAAAATGCACCTGTTTTCCATTTTTCTAAATGAATACATTTTAATTTCAAATTAGAAGCATAACAATTTGAGTGAAACTTTGAACTGAAGAATTAACATAAACTTCAGAACATATTCGTGATGCATGTTGTCCAGCATGATTTTTGCTTATTAGTGAATGTAGAATCTTAAATATTTCTTCATTTTAAGCCATAAATTTCCTGTTATATAACTTTATTTCCAGGGAATGAAAGAATGAATGAATGAATGAATGTCCATGTTCCAATTGGAATAATTTGGACAAACTCATTTGGCTTTCTTTCAGTCGGATCAGTCAAGATGGCCTTGAGTCCTCAGAGAATCGTATCCATGTCCTGAAGTCACTTCCTGTCAACCTGTCCTTGAATACTGATGTTCACAGTGCAGAAAATAAACAAGACCTGTTCGGTCCAGTGCCGGTTGAGGAGGGTGTCGAGGCCACTGTGAAGGCTGAGGTTTATGGTCAGGCATTCTCCAACCATCACCAGCAGCAGGGGGTTCAGTATCAGCGTCTGACCTACCATCAGCCTTTACATGATACAGCAAGCATCAGCCATGACAGATACATGAAGGACGAACAGTGCAGTACACCAGATAGCACCTTTGAGGACTCCTACCCTGAGGAGACTATGGTGAGCTTTCTGTCAGTTGAAAACATCTCAGTTTATGTCAGTCATTTGTAGCTACTCATCATTAAACATTGAGAATAATATGTAAACGTAATGCAGTTTAGACCAATTTGTTTCTTCAGTAGGTTCATACTTCTGTCATATACTCTTTTTCAGAAGTACAGGGTGCCCACCACACTAGGGGCAGACAATTTCTCCCAGGAGCATTCGGGAATGTAAGTGCAAAATGCCAAACACTTGATATTCATTTACACTACCGTTCAAAAGTGTGGGATCAGTAAAATGTTTTAAATGTTTTTGAAAATTGTCTTATGTGTTCACCAAAGCTGCATTTATTTGATCAAAATACAGTAAAAAAACTACAGTACTACAGTAAAATAAATAAATAAATAATAATGTGAAAATTATTACAATTTAAAATAACTCTTCTATTTTAATATATTTTAAAATGTAATTTATTCCTGTGATGGCCAAGCTGAATTTTCAGCATCATTACTCCAGTCTTCAGTGTAATGACTCTTCATTCTAATATGCTGATTTGCTGCTCAAGAAACATTAATTATGATTGTTAATGCTGAAATCAGTTGTGCTGCCTAAAATTTTTGTACAAACCATGATACATTATTTTCAGGATTCTGTCACATTTGATCATATTAATGCATCTTCGAAAATACATATATATATATATATATATATATATATATATATATATATATATATATATATATAATATTATATTTTATTTTATTTTATTTTATTTTATTTTTTTTTTTTTTTCAGCAATGCGTAGTGACAGTATTGAAATTCTACACTCAAATTACCTCTGGTTTTTAAAGTTCTCTGCAGAAGTACAGTTGAATTACAGTAATCTGGAAATCAAGCTCTATCAAGAATCTCTGTATTAGATCCTTCAAATTATGAGCCGAGGCTTAAAAAACATCCAGATTTTAACATTTTCTGTACAGTAACAGTTTTTCTGTCCACTCCTAGAGATATGTTCCAGTACAGAATGGAAGCAACCCGTTCGGTCCGTGAGAAGGCCGGCGAGGGGCCGATGATCTATCTGAACAAGGGCCAGTTCTACGGCATCACTCTCAGTGAGACTGGGGCCAACAAGGGCCTTCGACATCCCATCAGTAAAGTGCGGGTGAGTTTTGCTGTTACTATGACAACCGCTCTTAACTCTGCTTTTAAGGACCAGAATCATTGAAACACAACTGTCTCTCTCAGAGTGTGGTGATGGTGGTGTTTGGACAGGAGAAATGTCGAGATGAGCAGCTAAAGCACTGGAACTACTGGCACAACCGTCAGCACACGGCCAAACAGAGAGTCCTTGACATAGGTGGGCATCTGCTTTACATATATATCTTTTACATATGTCTGAAAGGTGCACATTAGCAAAATTTTGCCACATTTTTCAGGTAAAGCACATTCAAACATTCACTTTCAAAGTGCTGTCTAATCGATTGATCATGATTAATCACATCCAAAATAAAGGTTTGTGTTTACGTAATATATGTGTGTATTTATATATGCATATAAATATACACAGTAAACACAGATATATTATGTAAATACAAACTTTTATTTTGCATGCGATTAATCACTATCAATCGATTAGACCGCACTTTGAAAGTGAATGTTTGAATGTGCTTTACCTGAAAAATGTGGCAAAAAATTTGCTTTTTTTTTCATTCAGCATGGCAAATCTGCATAACCAACTTGAATCCATTGCGAAATCGTACCTGTACTTACAGAAAAGAAAATTTACATAAGATAAGTTTTGTTTTCGTAAATTTTTTTCAAAATTAAGTGATTTTATTCTTAAAACAAGAAAAAGTCTGCCAGTGGGCTAAGAAAAATAAACTTGTTTTCTCTTTAAATTAAGTTTATTTTCTTACCCCACTGGAAGATATTTTTCTTGTTTTGAGTCACTTAATTTTGATCAGTTTTTCAGGAATCAGTAATTTTCCTTCTCAAGTAAATGTATCTTAATTTAAGAATGTTCAGATATTTGTACTGGAAAACAAGGCAAAAATACTGAGTAAGAAAGAATTTAATTTTGGAATTTACCCACAAAAACTTACCGAACAATGGTAAATATTATAATACCTTAACACTTAACCTAACCAGTGTGTTTTTGTTTGTGTGACTCTATGTTTGTGTCATTATGTGCTTTTTTTCCACCTCTTTTATGCTCTGCGTCTGTATCCCTGGGATACTGGATAACTGGAGTTCCTTCCTTTTGTTCATCTTTTTCTTCCCGGTTCCTCATTTGTTTTATTTGAGGTGTATGCTAAAAAAGGGCTCTGCAACTTTAGCACAATGCTTAAGGCAAAGTCTTCCATCATAACTCCCAGTTGGGAACCATAAGGACAATGAGGGGTCAGGTTAAAGGAAGGGGGTTTTGACACCTGAGGGGCACTGCGATGGTCTTCTCCGTGGCAGCTGGCAGCCTGACGTGGTTTGGGCATGATTTTAGAAGACTGAAACCCGATCTGCTGATCCTGATGTTGTCCTGATTTGAATAACAGTATCCAGGGATTTTTCATAGTGCCTGAGGCAGAAGATCAGGATTTGAATAGGAGCGTTAACCGTTTGGGGGGAGGCAGAATCCTCAGACAAGCGGGGGCTTGGGAAAGGGTCCTGCTCTTTTGTAAATGGGAGGCTAGAGTAACATCTGCCATACATTTAAGCGGTGTTGTATTTACACAGCAGGCAGGCACTGTGTCATAGACGTGAAGCGTGTAACAGAACGCCTCCGTCTGAGGTCTAAATGCATCCCGTTGTTTTGGGGTTTTTTTTCTTTGAATTTTTAAATGACTCTGAATATAAACTGAAGTGCTCAAATTTGTTTGCAGCTTTGCATATTATATACATATTGACTCAGGGCAAAACAAGTAAATTATCTCTTTCTCACATTTCTTATCTTCATGTTGTTTGAAAATACAGTGGGGTGTAAAGTCTTGTGTAGCAAAAATGTAGCATTTTGCCACTAATATTATCAGCATAACAATTTGAGCGACAAGTTGAACTTGAAAATTGACATGAATTTGACAGTGTCTCAGTATTTGGTATGTCCAGCCTTTGCTTTAACAAGAGCACCTGAGCTGGCAAAACCTGATGATCATGTTATCCAGCATGATTCGAGAATCAAAAATAAGAGCATCTTGTGCTTCAGTGAAAGCAATGAAATCTGGACTTTTCCACAAAATATTTTAAAAAGTAACAAATTTGATTAGAGACTAAAAATAATTTAGAAACTTAAATATTTGTTATTCTTTTTGCATATAATTTCTTGTTTTAAAAGATTAAAAATAAGTAAAGAACATAAATACAATTCATTAGTTTAAGATTGTTATCTGAATGAAATTAGATGCATTTTATTTTATTCAACTTATATTATTTTAATGTATTTTATTTTATTTATTTTTAATTTATCTAATTTAGATCTTAAGAATCCCAGATTTTACATTTCAAAGTAAAATATATGTTATTCAATATATCTAAATATTAATTAGATATTTTATTTATCTAAATAAAATCATGCATGCCAGATTTTTGCCGGAAATTCCAGATTAAAATATTATTTTAGTTGTTTAAATTGTTTTAAACTTATTTGATTCATTTTAATGAACTTTGTGCCGTTTATTTTATTTATCTAAATAAGATCTTAAATTGTAGATTTAAAAAAATGTAGTCAAAACTCTTTTTTCTATTTTATTCTATTATTTACTATAATTTCTTCAACTGTTTTATTGGTAACACTTTAGTATAGAGACCGATTCTCACTACTAACTAGTTGCCTAATGTTACCTATTATTAACATATTAGCTGTTTATTAGTACTTATAAAGCACATATTCCTACTAAATCCTACCCAATACCTAAACTTAACAACTACCTTACTAACTATTAATAAGCAGCAAATTAGGAGTTTGAGGCAAAGGTCGTAGTTAATGGTTTGTTAATAGTGAGAATTTGACCTTAAAATAAAGTGTGACCCTTTTGTTTTATAATTGAATTCAAATTAATGGTAACGCTTTATTTTAG
The DNA here is from genome assembly GCA_039654775.1 of Spinibarbus caldwelli. Classification (NCBI taxonomy): domain Eukaryota; kingdom Metazoa; phylum Chordata; class Actinopteri; order Cypriniformes; family Cyprinidae; genus Spinibarbus; species Spinibarbus caldwelli. The sequence goes on from CM077226.1 coordinate 15,542,794, forward strand.
GGTCTCTTAACTAGTTGCTTATTAGCATGCATATTACTAGAATATTAGCCATTTATTAGTACCAATTAAGCAGATATTAATGACTTATTCTACATGATCTTATTTTACATCCCTAATCCTACCCAATACCTAAACTTAACAACTACCTTACTAACTATTAATAAGCAGCAAATTAGGAATTTATTGAGGGAAAAGTCGTAGTTAATAGTGAATAAGTGTTGCCTATTCTAAAGTGTTTCCAAATTAATTTATTTAATTTGGTTTAATACTTTCTTTTTTTTTATCTGAATAAGATCTTGAATCTCAGATTTCCTATGTGGCGTCAGACATTTATTTAACCATGCTACTGTTAAGGTCTTAAAGAAAATATTATAAGTAATGCCAGAAATGGTCAGTTTCTTATAAAATTACAAATGATAACTAATGTCATGTTTCACCCTTCAGCTGACTATAAAGAGAGCTTCAGCACCATTGGCAACATTGAAGAAATCGCTTACAATGCTGTATCCTTCACCTGGGACATCAATGAGGAGGCAAAGGTGAGGCTTCAGCTTGGATTCTCCGAGTTTTTACTGGAATCTTAAGTTTGCTGTGTGCAGGTCAAGCTGAAGTTGTTTGATGACAGCTGTTGAGCCTGAGGAGACATTACAGCTCCCTTCTCCTCCTCTTCCCTGCAGCATCCTATTCACTGTCAGGAGGATTTTTCCTTCTTAGTTCCAGTACTTAACAAGCTTACTTTAAGTGCACACTTAAGGGAGGAGGTCCACCCAGCGCTCATGGTCAATATTTGTCTTTAAAAGTAGGCTTTTGAAGTAGGCTGATGTGTCATTGTAATAGCCGGTGGAAAACTTAATAGCAAATTCCCTACCTCTGCAAATCATTTTATTTTATTTTATTTTATTTTATTTTTTATTTATTTTATTTTATTTTATTTTATTTTATTTTATTTTATTTATGTATTTATTTATTTATTTATTTTTATTTATTTATTTTTTTGCAGTGCAGTTTCCTAATTCAGATAATGTATATAAAAGATATGGTGTTTCCTGAGAATTTTTAACAAAGGGTTGCAGAAATATAAACATTTACATGCCTTCAATTTTAAGAGCCAACTGATGATGATTTGATAATGTTGGAGGATGTTGTAAGATTTCAGCCTTACTTTGTATTTGTTCAGCCATCATTTCCTCACATGCACCCACATGCACACAGAAAGCCAGAGCCCACACTAGACAGATCTGTTGTGAAAGATTTGTCCGTGTACGCAGTTGCTAACTGATTCCTGTCAGAATTGATCACGTGGCCCTGAGAACGCAAGTGGTTCTCATAACATCGAACAACAAGCTCCTCTATGAAACAACAGCTACAGGCACAGACATGAAAGGACGGGAGACTGTCAGTGGGAAACTATTTTCACCTCGGGCTGAAAGATTCGCTACCTTTCATCTTTCAACAGTCGTTTTTCCAGTGTCTCTTGATATATTGGCATAAGACGGGTTACAGTTGGGAAAATTTCAAGTCAATTTAGTTTTGCTTACTATTTGAATAAACCACAGACAGCAACACAATGATAGAGTGGTTGTGTGGTTTTTGTTTAGAGTCACCATTTAGAGATTTTAAGATTGTGAACACATTCAACACAGAAGATGTATTATTCACTATTAAAGGTCACAAGTCTACACAGAAGCTGGATGGGTGTTTTTGAGATTAAAGATAGACTAGTGCTAAAAAGATTTTACATGAACTGCTGTGCTTTATTTACCATTTTGCTAAAGTCTTGGAGGCCATCCAGTAATAGTTTTTTATTCAGGATTAGTCTATTAATCAAACCGTCTGTAAAGGTTCACACTGAGGTGTGTAATTTCCCTACCACCTCTTATCACTACTAGCAAACAGAATTGCAAAAATAATGATTTTCAAACATGTTTCTCGAACGCTCCCTGTGTCTGCCATTGGTCGAACAGATTGACACACCTCTCCTGATTAGTACTCCACTGGTTTAAACAATGATGCTAGTATTTGAGCATTGCAGCACATTTTTGCAGCTTTTATAAGCATCTTGTGCATGCATGCCTCATTTTTAAAGCACAGTGTTAAATTTAAAAAAAAAAAAAAAAAGTTTAGGGTTGGTTGACACAGATGCTTTTTAAATGTTTTTTTGATAAATGTGTAAGATGAAAGTATTTGTCTTAAACTTCATTCAAAAGAAATTTTAAAAACACATAGATACACAAAAACAAGGAATGCAGGGGAGTTGAATGAGAAAAAGCAAAGTCTCAAATTTTTTAGTTAAACTTATTTTAACTTGCGGGTCCATTAGTGCGCTGTTTTCTAGATATAAATCGTAAAAACATCCTATTTGAACAGCCCCTTACAGTCCTGTTTTCTAGTTTTTTTTAAATGCACAAACACGATTTTGTGCGAACAGCCCATTACTGCACTGTTTCTGTAATGGGGCTGATGAGACGTGAGACGTGTGGATCCATATGCAAGCTTTTATTTAAAGATATGGTCATAAATACAGGCAGGGTCGAAACAGTGGCAAAAAGGTATGGCAGGGACAAGACAAAGAGTAATCCTATGGCAAGCGTGGGTCCTCGATCGGCGAACAGTATCCAACAGGGCAAGGCAGAGAGAGTAAATCCAGGTACACAGCAATAATCCAAACGAGGTGCAAACAGAGTCCGAACGGCAAGGCAAGGGTTAATCCAGGAAACACGGGCAGAAATCAAAACACGAGAAAACAGGCAAGGCAAGACTAAGACAACTAAGAGGGCTTCGTAGGCTAGCTATCACTAGGATATTTGCGTACAATACTCGGCGATCTGTGAGAGGAAGTCCAGGGTTTAAGTAGGGTGTGTGATTGTGTGATAGTTCTCAGGTGTGAGCATGTGATTGGTACAGCTGTGTGCAGTCAGTGCAATGGATCATGGGAAATGTAGTGCAAGGTAACGCGAGACAGTCTGTGTAGTGTAAGAGTCAATATGATGGACGGATGATCTCTGGTGGAGAGTGAACAGAAGGGCAGGCACAGGATTCGTAACAGTTTTCTAGTTTTTAAACACATTCTGTGTGAACGGATCCTTACTGCACCTTTTTTGTTCTTGTTGTTGTTAAATGCAAAAACATATTCTGTATAAACAACCTTTACAGTACAGTTTTCTGTTTTTAAACTCAGAAAACATGTCATGTGTGAACAGCCCCTTACTGCAATGTTTTTTTTATCTTTTAATGAACAAAGCATTCTTGAATTGCTCCTTACTCTGCTTGTTTTTTTGTTTTGTTTTTTGTTTTTTTTTTGTGTTTGTTTTTTGTTTGCAAAAACGTGTTCTGTGTAAAGAACCCTTACAGTACTGCAAAAAATGCAAAAATGGGTTCTGTGTGAATGGTCCTCACTGTGATTTTATTTTTTATTTTTTTATTTTTTAGTTCTGCGAGAACATTCCCTTTATATCTGAGCAGCTTGGTGAAAAAACTGCTCCTGGCTCTTTTGTCATAAGATAATAAGACATGATTGCCTGGCCATACTTGACCTTTTCCAAGCTCAGAAATGCATGTTTTGTAAAGCTGATTTGTGTATGCGTCTTGTTTTTTTCCAGGTTTTCATCACGCTGAACTGTCTGAGCACTGATTTCTCCTCACAGAAGGGAGTCAAAGGTCTTCCACTTATGATCCAGATAGACACCTACAGTTACAACAACAGGAGTAACAGACCCATTCACAGAGCCTACTCACAGATCAAGGTCTTCTGTGACAAGGTTGGTGCTGCGTCAGTGTGATTGTTATGAGTCAAACACTTCCATTTAAGTCAAGGTTCTGACTTATTTTATTTGCACAAGATATGCAATAAGTATTACAGTTTACAGTGGACATTTTCTGTTTGCCATTACCATTTCTTGTAATAGCTGTAATGATTTGACCTTATGTAGTGTAATTATTTTTGCATTGCAGTTCATTTGTCATTGGAATTAACTACTTTATATACTAAACGTAGTTAATAGTGCTTTTTTAGTTCTTAATTTTTCCCTGCTGTCCTTTCCATACCTTTTATCTGTGTAACAACAATAGCCAGTATGATCACACAAACATCTCTTCTGTACAGGGAGCTGAGCGAAAAATTCGTGATGAGGAGAAAAAGCAGCTTCGGAAGAAGGTCAAAGGTCCGGCTGTTGGCAACCAGGGTCATGATGGTGAGAGTTCTGTCAATCAACCCTACATTTGTTTATATAATATAGTGTCGTTATCTATCATGTGTCTATGATTTTACTCTGATCATGGATAAAATGCACATTTGCAATGAGTAAGAATATGAATAAAAACTATTTTGCATTACAGGTTTTGACCTAATATGTGACGACTATGACCATGTCTTCTGTGAAACATGACTATGTGTGTTTCTCTGGTCAGCTTGCTGATTTTGACTTGAGTCATTGGTTTTCTTTCACTCTATTAGGTAAGAGAGGAGGTTTTGCCACGTTAGCTCAAAAGAGGCCAGATATTACACTCTTCAAAACTATGACAGACCTGGAGTCCCAGCCTGTCCTCTTCATCCCTGATGTCCATTTGAACAACCTCCAGAGAGCCGGTCAGGTGAGGATGAATGCAGTTCTCAATGTGACACTGAAGTTGTTTCAGTGCTAAATTGATCAGAACTAATTATTAAGGTGTAGTCGCTTAGTAATGACTAGACTGTAGTGACTTAAATTATTCAAATGGATGTAATCTCTCTATAACTGAATTATCATAAGTCGCTGCTTATACTTTTGAACATATTGTGAAAGCATGTGCAGTTTTATAACCTTTTTGTTTTTTCTTTGTTTACAGGTGTTCAGTTTTGGCGTTGAAGAAATGGAGAGTGATGGGTTAGTGCATTTACTAAGAATGGTTTAATTATAATAGAATTACTATTGGTATTTAGGGATGCAAGATATGGCTTTATAGTAATACTTATGTGCTAAGTATCAGTGGACAGTAATTTAATTGCTGTCTATTTTCCCTATTTTTATTTTAAGATTACATTTGCCATCATCCAACACTCACTTAAATTAAATGTAACTTAAAAACTGTATGTAATAGCACTTTTGAGTTTAATCTTTAGCAAATTTCAACAAGAATATCAATTTTCATACTGTACATTATAATGTTGTGAAGTCTAAATTTGCTTAATGACTGATTTTAGTTGTTTAGTGTTTTATTTGTAATTTATTTAGACAAAATAATGTAAAATTTTATTATGAGCCATTTATTGGCTTTTGACCATAACATGAAAATAATTAGGCTATTTTTTTAATTGTCTTTTTGTTCATTTAATTGTATATTCAGTATGGTAAATGTATGTTTGTATTCATTCATTCATAAAAATACATCTCATATGAGAAATGTCTTTAAAAGTCCAGCAAACAGCAGACCAGTAGAATCAATCCAGTGTGTTTCATATGCTTTGCATCTTTTTCTTGCAGTATAACTGTAGCATTAAAAGGCATTATTATAATCATAAACTTGTTTATCTGTTTCTCATGCAGTGTGGCCATGAAAAGACCATTCCGTTCATCAGAGAATGATATTTCTCCACCCGTCAAATACAGCAGAGAGGAAAGGAGAGGTATGATTTTCTGCACGTGTGTGAAATCTACAAGTCAACAGAATATGTCCCAATCTTCTTTATTAATTCTTAATGATATTTTTCTGCAGTCCTGCTGTACGTAAGAAGAGAAACTGATGAGGTTTTTGATGCACTGATGCTAAGGTCCCCAACACTGAAAAGTTTGCTTGAGGCAGTAAGTACAGTGTCACGCAGTACAGCACATGGGATGTACACTTTGATTCTTAATGGACAGGAGTGAATAGGTTTTACACTGCATTTAGTAGCAGATCAGATTACTTTCCATGGAATACAACAACAGAGTCAGAAATAAGCTGCCATTCAGAGAGGCTTGTCCAAAGATTTTCTGTTTAAGCTGCTGTTTTTTTTTTTTTCTTCAAGATATCAGGCAAATATTCTGTTCCTGTGGAGAAAATGACTAAAATCTATAAGAAAAGCAAGAAAGGGTGAGTAAACAGTGCTAAAAAATACCATATATATATATATATATATATATATGTGTGTGTGTGATTAGTATTAAATTATTTTGAATTCAAATTTCATTTTCATTCAACCACTAGTATTCTGGTCAACATGGATGACAACATTATTGAGCACTACTGCAACGAGGACACATTCATCCTTTCCATTGACAATCAAGCAGACTGTTTCCGGGTGACTCTTACTGAAATTTAAATGTTATTGCCACAATAACTCACTTCTACTGGGAGAGCTTTTGTTACCCTGAAGCAGCACACAATTCATTCTGTGCATCTGTTTGGTTCTTATGAGCTCTGTATTAGAAGAGGAAAACGCTTTCAGAAGTCATTGACTTGGGAATGCACTTCAGTGGACCTGCTTGTACAGTTTAACTCGTTTGAATAAACTTTATGATGGACAATCTGAACAACACATAAAATGCTCTTCCAAAGCACTATAATATGCCAGTCACGTTTTATGGCTTTTTTTCTTTGGTGTGCTGTCTCCCCCTTGAGGCCTACAGTGTGAAGCCCTAAAAAAGTATAGTTTACACATTTTCCTCATTGTGTTGCATCTTGAGGTTTTGATGTCTTTATATAAAAAAACAAAAAAAACAACACCTTGTAAATATTTTTTATGGTTTTATTTTATCAGTTGAATAAACAAAGTCCAAAGAATATTCTGTGTTCACATGCATTAATTTTGGAAACTGTTGTCTAACCAGTTAAGGTTTTAGTCACTTATAAAACCTGCAGCAAGAGCAAAACCGGATATTCACAAACTATAATCCATTATATGCACACTACCATTCCAAAATTATCAGTAAGATATTTTATTTGATTTTGTATTTTATTTTTTAAGACATAATTTATTAAATTGATCAAACGCGACAGTAAATATTACAACTTTATATTTTTCAAGTAGTCCAGAAAATGTTTGCACAAGATAGTAAGCAGTAATATTAAGAACTGTTTTCTAAATACTAAGAAATGTTTCTTGAGCAGCAAATCAACACATTAGAATGATTTCTGAAGGATGCTGAAAATTCAGCTTCACCATCACATGAATAAATTGTTTTAAAATAATTAAAATAGACAGTTATTGTAATAATATTTCAAAATATTACAATTTTACTGTATTTCTGATCAAATAAACGCAGCCTTGATGAGCCTTCTTTCAAAAACATTTTAAAAACGTATCATCCCTAAACTTTTATATTACGCATGGCAGCTTAACTTGTATTGTAGTATTTAACAATGAACTTGTAGTAAATAGTTATTTTAGAACATTCTATTAGCTGTTTTATTATTTGTATGAAATTTGGTTGCACTTAAGGGCTTTTGCATCTGAACTCTTCATTAGCTTCATTAACTCTTCATGTCCCTGCTTTTGCTAAATAACGGTTTTATGTTAATGATCCCCTGTCTCTGATTTTCAGAGAACCTAATTTAAAACCACAATTGATTTCACATTTTAAAATGTAAAAACACTGACTCGATTTGTTTCCCAGGCTTTAGGTGTGTGTATAATTGTGCTGGCACAGGTGTCTCCATCCCAGTCTATGCATAAGAAGGTTCAGTCTTTAACCCTAGGGGGATTTGCTGGCTTTGAATCTCGTAACTGCTGATTCACCCAGATTTCTGTTGCAGTGCTGTGTTAGTTCGCCAATCAGAAACAATATGAATATTAAAACCTTTAAGCTGCATCTGACAAGTGCTCAAACAGGTTTCTGGTGTTTTTTGAGAGACAGGTCATACCTTGACCCAGAGCTTGAGTATATTATGCAATTCCCAAACACAACAACAAACGCTGTCAGATTCCTCTTTTTGAGTCTTGGCTAATCTGTATCTTTTTCTTTCTTCTTTTTTTTTTTTAACACATTAATCTGACCAGGAAGATCAATGAGTTAATAAGCTACAGTTGTTGTTGTTTTCATGGACAACAAGGAAATGTTCAATAGCTTTTTAGCAGCCAAGACTTATGTATGTGTCAGAAAACTACTTTCATAAACCCACCCTGAAAATTGTCAGAAATGGGCAACTTTTGTTTTTAAAATGTATAAATGTTTAACCATATTACACTTCCTACCGTCCCTTAGGAAAATTAATCATGGTAAATAAAATTGTAGTAGGCTATCCATGTTTTTTTGGTGTAGTAATTACCATTTGTATACCCATAGTTTTAATACAAATATCATGGTTGAACTATTGTAGCAAAACCATTCATTTGTGGTTACCATGTTTTAACTATAGTGACCATGTTTATTTTATTTTTATTTTATTTATTTATTTATTTTGATTGTGGTAAAACCATAATTCATTTTCTTAAGGGTTAGTACAATGTAGCTTCCTCGACACATTGGTAAAAACAGATACATTAAGTTTTACTGAAGAAAGGATTGTTGCATTTTTCTCCATCACACAGATTACCTGTCTTTAATATGGATATGGACAAAATGTCTTAAAATAATAAATAATATTAAACAAAAAGCACCAGATTTTCTGTCGCAACCAAAAAGCTTCACTCTTATTTTGAATTTGCCAATAAGGAAGAACTCTGAACAAAAGTGAAAGTATATCAGCTTATTGAAAGTATCAGGATTTGAGTTTCGATGTTTGCCTAGCAGAGAGCTGTCTTGCCCTAAAATGCGTTTTTCCTCATTTAGGCTAAGCATATACATATCATAAGCGACATTAATAGATAAATCATAAATAAGCTATCTTGTCAGGAGCTGTTCGGTGATGTTGATACTCCTCGTCTTCCTTTCGTTGGTCTATGGTGAGTTTTCGATGTTTATTTGTGCTCCTATATTGTTTTCAGCCGAGTTGCTTGCATATATTTGCACATGCAGATTTTAAATTCATTTATGTAATAAAAATGTAATTTTTCACGACGTTAAAATCGATTAATGGGTCAGAATGGTCTATTTGCTTTCGGTTTTATTTTCAATAATCTGGTTTTGGTGGCTTTGGCGGCCCCTGCTGTTTGAGTGAGTGTCCTCTCTTCACAGGGCTGGATGGAGCTGATGTGGTCCTGTCCTGCTCTCTGATCGAGGAAGGGGGCGGGATGGGGGGCATGATGGGCGGGGCGATGTTCAAGCGCACACCCTCCACTCTGGTCTTCAGGGACCTTGTTGGAAATGATGGTCTGTCACCAGAGCTTGTGACCCCGTATAACCCCCCTGAGACCCCTAACGCTGACGATCTCATCTTTGAGTTGACGTGTAAGTGCACTGAACCTAAAATCAGCAATTGAATGTCTACATTAAATACATATGTTAGAAACTCTTACTTTCTCTGTTGTTTCTCACCCCTCAGTACCATCTATTCAGATTCCTAATGCAGACTTGCTTCTTCATGCTGATTGCAATGAACAGGAAGTGGTTTGTGAGATTAGCCATTATGTTCCTCACGGGGCTGAGCTGGATTCCCTCCCGGCTCATTTCATTGGCTCAGTTCAGCTGGAAGGCGGCGGCATCAGCCTCACTCTGGTGCTGCAGACCCTTCACAGTGAGACAACACAATCTGATGCACAACCACTTATGCAGAGTAAACTGAACCTGCCTCTCAGCCTGTCGGGAACATTGCAGACAGAGGGTAATGTTGTAATATGTTAATCTGTTAATTATCTATCTATTTATCTATCTATCTATCTATCTTATCATCTATGGAACTTTGTGTACGCTCCCAAAACGTGTTCTCTTGCAAAATAGTGCATTCCCCCAAGAAAGTTTGTGCTTTCTTGTAAAACATTCGCACTGTCTCACAAAAATATTATGCTTCCCTGAGAAACCCTGCGTTCTCTTGAAAAAGTATTCTCTCGCAAAAAAATTGCGTTCTAAAATAAAACATTTGTGTAATCTAACAAAACATTTGTGTTCTCTAACAAAACATTTGTCCTTTAACAAAACAATTGTGTTGATGGTTTCATTGAATAACACTGTTAAAATACATAATGTAATACAAAATAAACAATTTATGTACATCACGTTATTACAAATGCCTGCAAAGGGAGCCAAAGGCCTGTTAATTGCTGCTGTTATACAGGACGATCAAATCCTTGTTTAATAGGCTATTGACCAAACAATTAATTCAAATATTCACTTAATTTTTAATTTTTGGCCACCTTTTTGCTATATGACACAGCCTCTATAATTTCTTCAACAAAAAAGCATGTTGACATCACAACCCTTACAAAAATTAACCATGGTTTTTTCGTAGTAAAACTGCTTAATTTTCTTTTGCGTGATTTCTGAATGCTTGAGACCATAAAATCAATCAGACAACTTTATTAATAAAATAATAGCCACAGGTAACTGTCTAGAGTCCTAGAGTTCCTAGAGTTCCCATGTTGCCTAACCTACCAATGATAAACTATAAAGTAAAAATATAAGCTGAAACTCCCAGGCAAGTGTGTTAGAGCTGGTTGGAGCTAAACTCTAGAAAATGGCCCTCCAGGAGAAGGATTGGGCATCCCTGCTTTAGATGTTCCATAAATAAGTTTGGGTCATAAATATCCCGAAAACAAATTAAGAAGGCTACTCCATAAAAATAATCTGAGTGCTTTTAAAACACTGCTTCATGATACTTTACCAACCTTTTGTTTCAAATGAGTGGTTCAGATCTCATATCAAACTCCCAAAGTTGTGTGATTTCAGCAAACAAGACTTTGTTACGTCATGCTGTTTCAAACCTTGTTTCGAATCATTTCAAAATTCTGATGATTCACTTCTAGATGACATTGATCAGAAGAACTCATGAACAAGTGTCTAATGATTTTATAATGTACATTCAGTTCTAATGAATTTATTGAATCTAATACTTACCGCTCAATAACACAAAGGGGAATAATAGTTCATTCAAATGGCCTAGTTTGCCGAATTCTGCCTAAAGGAGGAGCGCTATGTATGTTTTCTTTAACTAATCTTACTTTTTGCATTATTTGTGCAAGTAATGAAATTTTTACCATTTCCCTCCTCTCCTTTACTCTTTTCTTTTCCCAGTCGTGTTTGTGGTGTTTTCGCGTGTCCCATCCATCATGGCTCCAATCGGGGGTGATGTGCTGTTAGACTGTGGCTTCAGACAGAAGAACTCCGTCCCTGGGCAGGATGTGGCACTTGAGTGGCGCATACAACACAGAGGAAATGGCCGTAAAATACTTGACATGAAAGCGAGGGAAACAGAGGCAGATGTGGGACAAGATTGTAAGTGATAAATATTCATATTTAAAGGAAAACATGTTTGGATGCTAAATATCACACTATTACTGTACACTACAGTATTTGTGGACCGGGAAGGCACAAGCGCTGAAGCAGATCTTCTGGTGAGGGACGGTAATGCGTCTCTGACTCTGAAGAGGTTAAAGGTCTCAGATGAGGGCACATACATCTGTACTGTCGGCTCTGGGGAGTTTCAGACTCAACAGATTGTGCAGCTGCACATCACACGTGAGTCTTTTATTGGCATATACTGAGAAGGGTCAAAATGTCCTTTAATATTCTATATAAAGATGTTTCTTCAGCTATGGACACTTTTTAGAAAATAGACTCTTAAAATACTTTCACACTCTCATTAGTTTATTTAATCTATCAAGTAACAGTAGTGGACATACATCATAAGAGAATTCTGCCATTTTTCCTCCTGAAAGTCATTAAAAGTCCCACCATATTATTATTTCCACCATATAACGGGGAAATGCAAAACTTTTGCAAGATAACGCAAAATTGAAATATATAATTTTTCCTCTCATATTTTTTTTTTTACCATCACTATGTCAATTTAGGGGCATCATAACTTTGTAAACAAGTACACGTTCAAAAAAAATATTAAAATAGTAATATTTTTGATTAAATATTTAAATCTTTCCAAATTTAAAGTACTCAATTCTTTGTTTAGATTACTACAGTTTTAAACATAGTTTCCCATTCCTACTTTATGATGGATTTCCATAGTTTAATATTGAGTGTGTGGAGCTGGGACAAGGGTAAAACAATGAAATCTATACATAAAAGTAATATGAAAAGTAGAAAAAATAAAAGGTCTAGGCATGATAAAAAGTTTCGGTTACTCACCAAAGTTCAGGTCCAGTTCTCACTATTAACTAACTACTAACTAACAATGACATTTGCCTCAATAAACTCCTAATTACTAATATTTATGTTATTATTAATAGTTAGTAAGGTAGATGTTAACTTTAGGTATTGGTTAGGATTAGGAATATGGTCATGCAGAATATGTGCTTTATAAGTACTAATAAACAGCCAATTTGCTAGAAATATGAATGATAATAAGCAACTTATTAGAGAATTGTTCCTTACGCTGAAGTGTTACCAAATTTTCTAATGCCTTGAGCTTCATATAACTTCATATAAATTGAAATATGTTCGTTTTAATAAAAATCCACACACGGGACATACAGTAATTGCTCAAAGTTGAAGAAACCCATAAATTGTTCACATCCATAAATCCTTAAATTTCATTTAAAGGAAATTTGTCAAATATTCCATCCCATTTCTCTACTCAGAACCTCCTCGTATCACACTGTCTGAAGAAAAACTGACATTTCAGGACACGACACCCCAGAAACTGAGCTGCCATTGTCATCGCTACTATCCTCTGGATGTGCAGGTCAGCTCGCTTTCAGAATAAGTACAAAACCATATTTTGTTGTTGTTTTGGAGTCAGGCTCTTGGCTTGTGTCCTGACAGCCCTGTGGTCCTGTAGGTGGAGTGGTTTTCCCAGGCGCCCTCTGAAGAAGAGCCTGTCTCTTTGTCAAAAGAATCCTCCCTCTCCAGTCACCGGCAGCACAGCGATGGAACATTTTCCCTCTCCTCTCACCTCACCCTACGGCCCAACAAAAACCCACCCGGGACCGTTATCACCTGTAGGGTGTCTCACTCTACCCTGGAAACACCAAGTGATGCCACTCTGACTGTGGACGAACCTGAGCCACGTAAGAAATCTTTTGTGTTAAGTTACCGTGATGTTTTCACAAATATGATTTATGTAAATTGAATGTTGATCACAGAGCAAACTAATCGTTATTTTCATGTGCAAAATAATTTGATGTAGTATCAGTAAATCTGTTCAGTGTAAATATTCATAAAGTCTGTTGCAAAAGAAAGCTGTTGATTTTTGTTTTTAATTCAACAGAAACAGCCTTCTGGACAGTAGTCTTGATGCTGGCGATATCAGTGGTGTTTTTGTATCAAGCATTCAAAGGTGTAGGTGAGTTCAGTTTTTTAAAACATGTAACTAGATATAATACTAACTATATACACTACCATTCATTTATATAGAAATTAAGACTTTTATTCAGCAAGGATGCTTTAAATTGTGACAGTGAAGCGTGACAGTACAGATTTTTACAATGATACAAACAATTACATTTTAAATAAATGTTGTTTTCATACTTTATCAAAAAAAAAAATCTGTATTCACCAAAATATCTAGCAGCAAAACTATTTTTAACATTGATAATGATAAGAAATGTTTGTTTTTCCGAGCAGCAAATCAGCTTCTTAGATTGATTTCTGAAGGACTCTGTAAACTGGAGTAATGACTGCTAAAACTTCTTTTCCATCACAGGAATAAAAGACCTTTTACAATATATTAAAATAAAAAATCAATCTCAATCATGATCTAAATGATCTTAAATCAATCAAAAATTGTAACAATATTTTACAATATTATTTTCTGTATTTTTGCTGTAATGCAGTTATGGTGATCAGAGTTTTTCAGAATTTCTTTTTTAATTAAACGGTTGTGTATACTATATAAGACCACAAGATAGTGAAGGGACAATGTTAAATGTATTATTGATTACTGTTTTATCATTTTTTTGCCTTTTAAGAGAATTGAGGACCAGTCTTTTGCGTGAATTCATGGAAGGAGCCATCTTAGGTTTTTTACTTCATCTGTCTTCACATGGGTTTATTTTCATTCAGTCATGGTGCATTTGTTTAATAGAAGTTAAATGTCAAAAATCAATTCCTTGCATAACTTATTCTATAAATGTGAAATGAATTCTATTTTTTTCTGATGTTCTAATCTATTGGATTTTGTTTATTTGTTGTACATTTTCCTTGTTTTTGTGAAATAAAAACAACAGAAAAGGTTTTGTCAATGGTTTTATTGGCATCATTAAAGGATCAGGGGCATATAAGCATGCTGTTTATGCCATTAAAATCTAACACTGGCATCAGAGTTAATGTCATTACCCCTCTGTTATGGTATATGCTTTCATTAATATTTATACACATAATTTGTCATCATTTTTAGTTTGTCTCACTTGATCGTACAAGAGAAAAATAGACATGTCTAAATTCTCCAACAACAGTGTGCTGACAAAGGAATGTGAACCAGCAGTTGTAAATGGCATGGCAGTATAGATTATTGTTTATGCCGTTTGCATTGATTATCTGTGAATTTCTGTACGTTTCAGTACATTTTGGCAGGCTTGTAGCATTCACATCTTGTTCCCAGATGAGGCTTTTCCACAGAACAGGAAAATGAGGCTTAAAACAGGCAGTTAATAGTAATAAATAAACATATCACACATAAAACAGTCGAACAGTGGGATTATTCTGCCATGCAAGTCAAAATAAACAAATGAACTTCTTATTCTTAACACCTCATATGCTTTCTATGTGTACAAGTTCTCACTTCATGTTTCAGCATGTATTTTTACTGTTTATTTTCATAACCTGTGCACCTATACAGTAGGTAGAAAAAAATTCTCATAACTGATCTGTCTATTTGTGCTGTTTTTCTGGAAATGTCTGAATCTTAAGTACACACATACACATTCACGATAAAAATCAGAAGATGATAGCTCATGAATCTTGTCTCGGTAACAGGGTAATGGCAACAGCAGTAGTGATAATGGGTTAAGAGGCATAGATTATGTCGATATCAATTTATAAAAGTTCTCCAAAAGGTCAGATGAGAAAGCTTTGGCAAAACAGAGACAGAAATGATGTTTACCTGACTTTCCTACTCAACTATTTCACTCTCACACATTCTCTCTCTCACATACACTACCGTTCAAAAGTTTGTTTTAAAATGTTTTTAAAATAATTTGATCAAAAAACAGTGAAAACAGTAATATTGTGAAATATTATTACAATTTAACTGTATTCTATTTTAATATATTTCAATCTGTAATTAAAAAGTAATTCATGGTCAAGCCTGAGTTTTAAGCAGACATCAAAAGTTTAATTTGAGCAGCAGATCAGCATTATCAGAGTTGTTTCTGAAGGATCATGTGACCCATTTTTTTTAGCATTAATTTGATCAAAAAAATAAGTAAAAACAGTAATATTGTAAAATATTATTACAATGCAAAATAACTGTTTTCTATTTTAATATATTTTAAGATGTAATTTATTCCTGTGATATCAAAGCTGAATTTTCAACATCATTACTTCAGTCTTCAGTGTGACATGATCTTTCAGAAATCATTTTAATATGCTGATACGGTGCTCAAGAAACTTCAAGAAAAGACTTTCTTAATGTTTTTGTGGAAACCATGCTTAAAAATTAGAAATCTTTCTAAACATTATGAATGTCTGACACTGTCACTATTGATCAAATTAATGCATCCTCGATGAATAATAGTAATAAAAAAAAAAGAATTCTGACCTTAAACTTTTAAACAGTATTGTACGCCCCCTCTCATGAGCACTCTCTCTCCTTTTTCATCTACAAGACAGTGTCACCACATTTTCTCCCACTTATTCTTGGTCTGTTTTTCTTCTGCTCTCTCTGTGCATTCATGTATGAATGTCTGTGTGTCTGCAGAACATTTAAATAATGCAGGAGATTCTGGAAGGGTGGGAATGAGAGAGAGAGAAACTGAAATGTGCTCATTCTGCAAGAGGATAAAGGAGAGCAGATATCTGTGTATTACTGTCACACCAAGGTGCAAAATGACTAAACGGAGAGACCTCGAGATTGAAGCGAGAAGGATGTGGAAAATAGGCAGAGCTCATGATTGTGTTTTCTTCATTTTCTCGTTCGTTGCAGGTGAATCGGCTCAAGAGAAGAAATACACTAGATAAGGAAAGATAAAAGGAAAAGAGTGTGACAAAGGTCCACTGCAAAATGTGTTTCTTTACCTTATACTGCACCGCTGCACACAACTGCCCTTAATGAATAATTCACTGTAATGAGTGTAATGATGAATTATTGAGCTTGTGCAGTCTGGCCTCTAAACACACAAACTCACATAGATGGCTGGTCTGAGCACCAACACTGATGCCTTTTAAAATATGACTTTAAAATATCCATACAAATGTAGAAATATAATCAGAATTTCACCTCAAAGAATTACAAATGGTTTCGTTTTTAATAACAGGTAATTGTACCTTTATAATTATTTTATAATACAATATAATAATATATAATTGCCTTTGTAACAATTATAATTAACTGACATGTAACCTAGTGTAATTAGAAAATAGGAGATAATGGCAAAGTTGTCTGATGATAATGTGCTCTGAATGTAACAACAAATGCTTCAAAGGAGCCGTTCAAATGATTCAAAACTCACAGAAAATGATTCCAATGAAGATTACTCCAATGACACCCATAATAATCATCATCTGAGGGAGGACAAAAAGGATAAAAATTGTTAAAAATCACAATTTATCACTCAATCTACATTAGAAGAAGGAAGTGAGCGAGCAAAACAAATTATCCAACATCCTGAGTATCAGGAATCATCATATTATTCAAGAATATGCTAACAAATATTTCAAAATCCTCCAAATTTAAGTAAAGAAAAATAACAAAACATACTGTATATATAACTCTGTGGGATTATGGAATTTGCTCATTTTATCAGATGCCTGGCTAAAATGATAAGTCTAATTGTTTATAAATGTAATCATAAAAAATCAAGTGGGAGTATGAGCAAAAATAATGGGAATATTGGGCACTTTTTGCATTTAAATTGGCTTATTCTTACTGGTGACATTGAAAATGATGCATGAGTTTTTTCAAGGGTATCGGTTCATTTTTTGCCATTTTGACAGAGTCTGCCTGCATATTTTAGTCATATTTGGTCATTCTCTTTAATGTATTTGCCCTGATTTTATCCATTTTCCTGGGAAGCTGATCTATTTTTATATTATTTTTTCATCATTAAATATTGGCCTACATGCAAGGTCTGCCAATTCCAGACTTATTACAGATTTAAATATGGTAAATATGTTAAATATATGTGTGTAAACAGAGACACCTATTGGTAGATGAAAGCGTAATTAATAAGTATATAAATATTTAACACAAATGAACATGCAAGGGATGCAGGTGTGCAGAACTTTTTGGAAAACAAGTCCTCAAATTTATTTAAATCAAGTGGGAGTATGAGCAAAAATAATGGTAATGCACCAATTACAAAACACTGCACATGTTAGATGTCTTTCTAATCAAACACACCTGATTCAACTCATCAGCTCATTAGTAAAGACCCCAAGATAAGAGAGACATCAAAAACACGCAGTCAGTGTTGCCAGATTGGACAGATTCCCACCCAATTAGGTGGTTTTGAATTTGATTGTGCGGGTAACAATTGGTTTGGGCAGTTGAACAAAATTTGGGCTGGTTCTGGTCAGTTTGGAAATTTTCAAACATCTAAATTATATAGGCTAATTGGTTAACAAACGAACCCAAGTGTGCATATACTGCATCCAATCAGTCATCATGACGTTGCTAAACACACACGCACACTGCAGAGTCGACTGGTGCTGATGTTGATGTCGCCTGCCACACTTTTAGCCAATCATTAGGAATCAGCAGACAGACATGGTGATTCATGAGTGATGGGTTTTTAGCGTGATAACGAAACAGATTTTGAATGTATAGCTGTATATTCAAGCAATCACAATGCCAGAGTGGCCTAAGTTACCTGGTAAAGAGTGAGAGAGTGACTCAACTCTCAAAACATGAATTACACCTATGGAGGGAGATGACACGAAGGCTTATTGTAACTCTGAAATCAGAGCACAGGTGAATAATTTAATCAAAATTAATCTATTATGATCTTGTCCTGCATCATGACATCTTTTAAATGGTCCAGATTGGTGTATCCTTGAAAGCTGCTGCTTGATTAATTTTGACTTGGCAAAGTTCTGTATTATGTTCTACAGTATGTACTTCACAAAAGACTTCCTCTAGTTTTGCGTGAAGTTAAAGTGCGACATGAAGGTACGCGCATTATTGTTGTTGTTATTTTTTATTGTTGAATTATCATAAAGTATGCATCAATGAATGACACAGTTTTGACTGTCAAGGTGTGTGAAATACCTGCAAATTCCGTTGTTTATTCCAATCACTTATATTGAGCACTTTTTGCATTTAAATTGGCTTATTCTGACTATTGACACTGAAAATGATGCATGCGTTTTTTCGAGGGTATCGGTTAATTTCTTGATTGCCATTTTAACAGAGTCTGCCTGCATATTTTAGTTATATTTGGTCATTCTCTTTAATGTATTTGCCCTGATTTGATCCATTTTCTTAGGAAACTGATCTATTTTTATATTAATTTGTCGTCACTATTTTGTTTTAAGGAGTTAAAAATGGTTCTTATCAACCTTGATTGACATGGCAATAATATTCTATCACATTATTGTGGGTGGTTTTTAGTGAGCTTTTGGGCTAGTAATAGTCCATCCAATCTGGCAACACTGCATGCACTGTTGGGGGTCCTCCAGCACCAGGATTGGGAACCACTGACTTAGATCATTTTTGACAGCCCACTTTTTCATCTCGTAGCACATTTTTAAAAACAGTACTGATATTTCCCATGTTTCTCTGCAAGTAGGTGATTATCAAAACCCAAAGGCTCCAGTTTACACTAATTAACTAATTAACACTTGCAGCTGTACAGAACAAAATCACTGAGCATAGCATGAGCAATAAGCACTGACCTATTTACTCCTGCATGTTAGTTCATTCACACTGTATGGAGCTCTGAGTACATAAGCATTAATTTAGTATTACTTATACACTTTTATAGCATTTATTAATATTTTAAATTAGTTTTTATTTTCAGTTTAAGTTTGTTATGGGCTGTCATTCTATGTGCTTCATTTTTCTTTAAATATTTCTATATAGCTTCATTTTTATTTCAGTTTTAGTATTTTAGTACATCAACTTAAGCTTAATTATTACAGATAGTTTTTAAGTGTAAGTTTTTCATCTGATTTGTTTTTAGTTTTAGCTCTAAAAATGAAAACTCTGGAGTACATCATATAATTTCCTGTTAAATTTGGTGTTCTATCTAATTTTTTTCCATTGTAAATCCCCTCGCTTAATTATTAATTAAAATGATTAAGTAATAAGTAATATCCTGTATGAGCACTGAGCAGATTTCATGCGGTCACAATGACTCACCTTGCAATTCTTCCACCAGTATTTGTTCTTCAGTTTGGCAGCACAGCTTTCGAACTGTGACGCCCCGGCCTGTAGAGCATCTGCCCTGTCGTCCAGCTCAGAGAGCTTCTGGTCTCTCTCCAGAACCTTATCCACATTCACACGCATGATATCCACCACCTGCAGACCACAACCACAGAAAGACATGAGACAAGAAAGAACGACACTGAATACTTGTGTTACAATAGCATTGATTTGTATTTTGGTTATTTGAAATGCTGTATGAGTAAAACTGCACAACCCATGCTGTCCTGTGCACATATAATGCTTTCATTTTTTGGTCCATAAACTCTTTACACACAAACACACACTCACCTCCTCCACTTGTGCTTGTGTCTGCTGCAGTCGGCGGTTGCTGGTGGTGTTTGGAGGCGGAGCAGGAGGACCGGCTCCTCCAGGAGCACCTGCTGGGTTGGCATCATCTGCAGCAGACCTGAACATCCAAAGAGAACCATGACACATTAAAAAAAGTTGCTGACTCGTGCACAAGTTATGGTTTGATGTTCCAGTTACAGTATGTCAAACACAGAGTTTGGCTTCCGAAAAAAAAAATGACAGTGATTTTAATGGTAAAAGTCTGTAAAAATGCTACAGTAAAAACCTACTAATTGGTTAACAGTAAGTTCCTCTACTACATACAGTGAAAAACTGGAGAAGTGAAGAATGAATGTATAATTTACAGTGAAACCCCATAAATTGACATTCCCAGAATTCCCTGTGTTTACATTTCACGTTTTTTATTTATTTATTGATTTATTTATTTATTTATTAAATAACTATGCTTCTTAGTTTTTTCTTATCAGTTTTGTACATTAGGGTTGTATGTTACATCTAATGTTGTTAAATTAATGTTTATTGCATTATTTCAGTTTCATGTGTGTTACCATGATGGTGTTTAGTGTTTGTGTGAATGACACGGTGCACTTTCTATATTTCTATAGTTTTGGTTCATTATATGAGTTTCTCAACACCACCTGCTTTTGGTGGTTATCAGTGTATTACAAATGTATTAAACAGTACTTAGGTTGGTATATCAACATTATATCAGTTAATGAAATACGGTTTTAAAATGTAAATAGATTTACAAGTTAAATCTGTAAAACCTAAAATGTTGCCACCATATTTTTTTTTTAACAATGAGTTTAACTACTATATTAATTACTGATTACTTATACTTTTTTTATTAATTACTTCTATTTTTTTTTTTGGGTTGTTGTTTAAATTAGTGGCTGACCGATATTTTTCACTGTCCCATACCAATCATGCACACATGTATATATGATATGAGGTTCACTTAAAAATAAATAAATAAATAAAAATAATATATATATATATATATATATATATATATATATATATATATATATATATATATATATATATATATATATACATATATATATATATATATATATATACAGTACTGTGCAAAAGTCTTAGGCAGCTAGTATTTTCACCAACAAAAAAAATGGTTTTAAGTCAGTTATTTCTATCTTTTGCTGTAGTGTGTCAGTAGGAAATATCAGTTTACATTTCCAAACATTATTATTGCCATTAATTGTAATAATCCAGTGAGATTTTTGTATGCACAAGGAATCTGACAACAGCCAGTGCTCCACACAGAGATCTGATTTCATCATTGGTTTTCAAAATCCTTATTAGCCTCAATACCAAGGAGGTCTAACTTATGTCTTGGTCTATCAAAAATGTAAAATCATATGAATTTAATCATGACAGTCATTGATGCTAAGAGACACCTCACTGTAGGCTATAATCATATAATCTTGTACACCTGCATGACAACAAATCCCCAACACATCAAAACAAATTTAAAATAGCCTGCATTCTTGGGAAATTAAGCTTAACTGTTTAAAAAGTTATTGTATGTAAGGATAAAAAAGCACACCCTTACAAAAAATAACTGCAGTACACTGAAGTACAACTGGAGATTTGCAGTATAATGAAGTACAGATACAATATAACTGCAGTTCAGTGATACGCTCAAATGTATCTGAAGATTTCAGATGCAAAAACGTCTGTAGTCATTTGCTGGCCAGAGGAGAACTGATCCCTAAACTAAACATATACTTTCTCCCAAGGTTTTTTTTTTTTTTTCCCCTCTATTCTGTCACCTGATGGAGTTTGGGTTCCTTGCCACTGTTTTTCACTATTTTTCTTTTTATCACTGTAAAGCAGCTTTGAAACAATCTGTTTTGCATAAAGCGCTATATAAATAATGGTGACTTGACTTAAATTGGTTCAGATCTTCTAAAAAAAAAAGTGCATGAAACAGGCAACCTGAATAAACATAAAAACAGTTTATTAATGATAACTGTATTTGCCTTTGTTTTATGTTACATTTCTTAGTAATATCTGACAGTATTTAGTATTGCTATACACAAAAAAGAATAAATCAGGATTTTTTTTTTTTTTTCACAGCACTTTACACCAGTATTTATGTTCAGTAGTGTGATATTAATGTGTGGAAATGGACATTTTTTTAGTGTGTGATTGCTATTTTCAGGAAAATGCACTGGTAACAACTAAAAAAGACGACGAAAAATATAATTCAACAGAAGATGATGGCTGTGGTGAAACAAGCACTCAAATAATGGTGAGCAATAATCTGCTTTATTTATTTAATCTTTTTATTAACTATTATCTTTATAGTTTAGAACACATAATAACTGCTATTGTATTTCAGGAACTAAGACCTGTGGGAGTGCTGGAGAAATCAAGTGTACCAAGTCCTCTGTCTCCTCAGCCATGTGAGAGATCTTCAGACATGAAGAGATTGAGGAGTTAAATGAAATCAAAGAGCTAAAAGAAGATTTACAATATTAGTGCCAATTCAGTATGAAAACAGAGAGAGAGCTGTGGTAGTGGAAAGGTAATGAAATGTAGTTATATCAGCAATTATTCTCAATGCTAAACATCAGCTCTCAACAGTTTGCTTGTGGACTCTTTGATTCTCTCTGATTGACTGGAAGATGTGCATTAAAACAATGAATGCATTAGATAATCATAATCAGTTCAATCACCATTCTAAATTAACGTGCAGCTTTTACTGTAGCACACATATACAGTCAGAATGCTAGATCTAATGACCTGTAATCAAAGAAACTAATGAAAATTAACTTAGTTTTACCCTTCCAGTCAAATTTTACTCCACAAACATTAAAGGATTAATTACTCATCTCATGTCGTTCCAAACCCGTAATACCTTTGTTCATCTTTTCACAAATTAAGATATTTTTGATGAAATCTGAGAACATTCTGACCCCTCTATAGGCAGCAATGCAATTTACACATTTAAGTTCCAGAACAGTAGGAAAGACATTGTGAAAGTAATCCATGTGACTCCAGTGGTTTAACCTTAATTTTGTCTTCTGTCGCATGAACACAACACTCGTGCGTTGTGTTGCTCTCATAAATGCACATTACAGATCAATATTTTTGTAAATATGTGGTAAATGTTTTTTTTTTTTTTTTTTGACGCAAACACTCATGACGCTTCATAAAATTGAGTAACTGGAGTCACATGAATTACTTTAACGATGTCTTTCCTACCATTCTGGAACTTTAATGTGTAAGTTGCATTACTGTCTATGCAGGGTCAGAAAGCTCTCTGATTTCATTAAAAATATCCTTGTTTGTGTTCCAGAGAGGAATGAAGGTCTTACGGGTGTGAAACCACACAAGGGTTACTAATTAATGACAGAATTTTCATTTTTGGGTTAGCTATCTCTTTGAGGGCAGCTTTAACTTCACTTTTTAACCTAGCTTTAACAGGTGTGTATTACACAATTTTAATCGACTTCAATGGAGGCAACCCGTTTCATGTCAGGTTCTTCTTTGCCTCCGCCTCAAGCATTAAAATCATGTAATGCACACCTGGCCATGGATTAGCCCCTATATGTAGAGGCTTATAGGTTACACACAGTATTAAATGAAGGGGGCACAATAACTGTGGAACACATATATTCTATATACTGTATTCTAATAGTATATTTACATACATTTTTAAATTATATATATTTTTTCCAATTATTATTATTTTTTTAATTTAAGGTTAGACTTTTGAACAAAAAACCAAAATGATAAAGAGGGCAAATAATGTGTAGGTAAAGTATTTAAACATGATTGGGTCTATGCTTTTTTCCAGAAATGCATGTTTTTGTGCAAGGGGTAGTTGCATGGACTATCAGTGGAGGGACAGAAAGCTCTGAGATTTCATCATAAAGATCTTCATTTGTGTTCTGAAGATGAACAAAAGACTTGCGGGTTTGGAACGACATGAGGGTGAGTAATTGATGACAGAATTTTCATTTTTGGGTGAGCCAACCTTTTAACTTCTTTTACCTGGAGTGTTCAAAGACATTGTTAATGCTGACCAGTATGCCATAAGAAATGAACTGGGAGTAGTATGACTACTTTTCATAAACACTTGGTGACATCACAAGTCAAGATTTATTTTAAGCATACTAAATATGCCTGTAGTGAAAAGTGTAACTGAAACTTGAGAATTTCTGATAGTTTTTGTTTGTTTGTTTTTCCAGACTACATCCAAAATAGTGCTTCCACATCTGAGATAAAGGCAGTCATTAGAACAAAGCAGAAAGATGAGGATAAGCTCTTCAAAAAATGAACCCTGCCTGAATAATGAGGGAAGAAATGTGCATGATTGCGTGATGTGTAAACAAACACTAAATACATTTAGTGTACAGTAACTCTCAGCCTGTTATTTTAAGTTTAAAGAAAAGTAAAATCATTTATTGGTGCATTCCTGTTTGAGACATTCACTGTTGTTTTGTACCTTAATTCATTATATTGCAGATGTGTGCAAATAAAATTTGTTATTCTGAATATTCTGGTTGCATTTCAGTGTTACTGTACAGCATTTTATTAGTATTGCACTTCGGTAGTATTGAATTGTACTTCAGTTGTATTATATATTGCAGTACTACTGCAGTTTTATTGTAGTACTACTTCAGTTGTATTGCAGTACTACTGCAGTTTTATTGTAGTACTACTTCAGTTGTATTGCAGTAATACTGCAGTTCTAATGCAGTTGTATTTCAATAGTACTTCAGGTGTATTACAGTAAAACGGCAATAATGCAGTTTTTTCGTGTCCAAAAACTGCATTTTTCTACATGTAACAAAAACTGCAGTATTACTTTTTTAAAAACTGCAGTATTTTTTTGTAAGGGCAAGTTAATTTATATTTCATAGGCCTCTAATTGTAACAAAAACAGCATAATATAATGTCTGCGCAAATACTTACATTCTCGAGCAGCTGTTTCAGGGTGCCTCACTGAAGGGAGAAAGTCAGAAGGTGATTCAATTAAAATCAAAATTGCGAAGAGGAGGTAGAGACTAGTATGAGATGAGTATGAAGAGACTGGTGCGGGTCATCAGTGAGAGTGGTGCATTATCGCAGCGCGCGCTGGACAGTGAGAGCGGTCGCGTGCTCGGACGCATGTGTAAATGTTCAATTTCGCCTTGAGGGAACTCCAGTAAGGGATTTATGATGACCGGTTTCCTCTCTAAAACGCTGAAAATGTAGACATTAATCAGAGAAACTTCACATATAGAATGCAGCGCGGGGTAATTGTGTGTGTTGTCGGCGGATTCTTCAGTCTTGTAGCGTTGGTTTGTAGGTTAGTGCAGTGGATGTGCGCGCGCTGCGCTCCTGCACTGCGTCGCTGCTGAAGCTGAACTCATGAGGATGAGGAGGAGGAGGATGCACAGCATGTTTCCACAGACCCATCCCCTCTCTCTCTCTCTGTACTGCGGTACATCAGTGAGTTCAGAGTGCTGAATCAGCTTGTTCTCTCTTAAGAGTCTCTTTCTTCTCTGTGAGGACTGGGTTCTCCGCACACACCGCATGCTGTTTTCCATCATCAGCAACATCAGCATCAACGCACTTCACCCATGTTGGGCTTCCAGAAGCTGTTAAGCACTGTTTTAAAGAAAAATGCCGCATAATATTTATAACATAATGATGAAATGTAGCACCAAATCTGTTTTATACAACAGTAATGTGTGACATGGGAAATGCGTAGAAACCTAGAACAAAATCACTGTCCATTTAAACATGCGTTTAGTCATATATATATATATATATATATATATATATATATATATATATATAAAACTTGACTGCTGATGAATTTGCAAGTACAGGCGATCTGGTTCAAGCTCCTTGATCCTTCTTCATCCGAACGCCTTGTGAACGGGTATTTTTGTAAAGATAAAACCGAATTTTCTTTCATAGCGCCCCAGCGGCCCCTATTGACCAGCCGCCACTTTGTTAAGTTAAATTTAAAAAAATAAATAAATAAAAAATTATTTTTTTATATATATATATATATATATATATATATATATATATATATATATATATATATATATATATATATATATATATATTTTTTTTTTTTTTTTTTTTTGCTGATTTTGTTTTTTTCATCTGAATGTTTATGCAGATAAAATTAATTTATTTTGTTTAAAAACTTTTCATAGTAATACGTTTTGTTAAATTATCTAAGTTATATAAGTAAAATATATTTACCATTTTCCTCATATTTCACTTTGGGACTGAACTGTGCTGATTTTGTTTTTTCGTCTGAATGTTTATGCAGATAAAAATAAGTTTCATTTAAAAACTTTCATGGTAATATTTATGTTGTTCTGATTAGAATTATGTAGGTTTAAACAATTTGGACTGTTTTTGAGCAATTATGAGTTATAAATTCAAAGGAATTTAATAATTTAATATTTTCTCAATTTTAAATCAAAAAGGGGTAAATGCAGTTAAAAAAACATGTAATAACATGCTATACTTCAGATTCCCTTAACCATAACAAAACCCTTTATTACAAAAGGAACTGAAAATAGTGATACAAAATCGACAAAGAAACCTTTACAAGAAGTTATCCAAAAACCACAAGGAAAATTATAGTTGGGTGGCATGAAATAACTAGCAAATAAACACTTAAGTGAGCATTACTGTTTGAAGTAGCGTTGTCTGACTTGTTTTTTTTCGCTGCTTCAAATGTTACAGATCAGATGTTACTAAAAAGGAACAAATGAAGATGCTCATTCACAATTACATATAAGAAGTATTTTTTGAGTTTTCTTTCTTTGTGGTTAGTCTGTTCTGTTGTTCCTCCCTCTAACATTTGTTAGGAAACTCATTAAATCATTAATTCTTGCTTTTTTAATCATACATGAATTCTGTGTTCATCTCTATTCATCATCCAGTTGGTAACCTTTCATCAGTT
Source organism: Spinibarbus caldwelli (assembly GCA_039654775.1). Classification (NCBI taxonomy): domain Eukaryota; kingdom Metazoa; phylum Chordata; class Actinopteri; order Cypriniformes; family Cyprinidae; genus Spinibarbus; species Spinibarbus caldwelli. The sequence goes on from CM077226.1 coordinate 15,569,582, forward strand.
TTTTTTGCCTTTGTCCAGACGCTTCTTATTCCTCTATTTCTTCTCATCATCTTTCTTGCCCTCGGGTGGTTTTGTTCTGTTCTGGGACGCCAGAGAGCCCATGGCATTACGGATGGCTTCGTTGTTGGGGTCGACACCGGGAAGGTTCTCCAGCACACTCTGCAAAAACTCTGGATCCTGCATCACATCATAATCCTCCTCATCCTCCTACAAAACACACAAACAGAGTTTAAATTGGCACTTTTATGCCCTTGACCTGGGCATAGTTGTGATTATAAATTAACCACTTAACAAATTAAAAGCTAGTACCTAATTATTATAGTATGGCAAGATCTCATACAGCATTTCATTTAGAGAGAAACAAAGACTAAAAGATAACTTTCCTAAAACTGCCTTGCGACCACTGGTATTTCCTTCTGCACATGCAAATGTAATTACATGTAATGTTCCACCGTTTCTGTTTTATGTGGTTTTGGCTGGCTGTATCAAGTTTCACAATAGCTTCTGAATAATGGGTATGAAGAATACGTAGCCGCTTTTAATTATTCCCACAACATGACTGTGTTCAGTCTCAAATTCTGATCTCTTCTCTAAAAGTAGAGCGCTGGGGAAACACACCTTAGGAGCTTCACTGTCTGCTGCTGCACCAGTGTCCACATCCATGGCCTCTGAACCACCAAACTCTGTGCACAAAAACATTTGTTGTTGTAAAAGAAATGTCAAAAGGGAAGAAAACTAATTAAGAAGAGAGACAGACCTCCTCCTTGCATGGACATCTGTAGGGCGTATGCGATCTGTTCATCCTCCGTCATGCGGCTGAAATCAGGCAGAGCAGGAGCCGTCGACATCTTCAGCAGAGCATTTTCAGACTCTAACAGAAGCACAGAAGACATCAGGTCATATTAAACACAGAATTCTATGAAACATTAATAATAATGATAATAATAATAATAAGAAATGTTTCGAGCAAAACAGCATATTAGAATGATTTCTGAAGAAGCGCGTGACACTGAAGACATTCAGCGTTGCATCACAGGAATAAACTATATTTTAAAATCTATTTAAATCGTTATTTTAAATTTTAATATTTCACAATATTACTCTATTTTTGATCAAATAAGCACAGCCTTGGTGAACATACAGTAAGAGATTTCTTTCAATCCCAAAATTCTGAACTATAGTGTATATCAATCCACAAGCTCCCAGCTGCTTTAAGGAAACCTAGTCGAGGTGCCCAGAAAACCCATCTAGTCCTCAATAATCATCTAAACTCTTACCATCTGCAGTGGGTGATGAGACTCCAGCCTCTGCAGCTGAAGCCACTGCTGCCCGGCGAGCCTCCTCCTCCTGCCTCTGTCTCTGCTCCTCCATCGACACACGCAGAGCCTGGAAAAGAGACATGTGAGAAACAGAGACATTTAATGTGGAAAATCTCTAGCCGAGAAGTGAAAGCTGTGTGCTACTCACCAGAGCGAGCTCAGGGTCTGCGCTGGGATCCACTCCAAACTCAAAGTCACTGGCACCCAGGCCCATAATGGTGCCACCCTCACCAGCCATGATAGGAGAGGACAGAAGAGCATCTGCCAGGCTCGGGCCAGGAGGCACCGTTACCAGGTGAGAGCCTACGCCCTCTTTTCCATTTAGGGTGTTCACAAACACGGTCAGCTTATCCGTGTTGACCTCCTGTAAGGCAAAAGGGAAAAAACGAAATGTAAAATGACATGGAAGATGAGAAGTAACGGCATTCCCTCAGAATATATGTTTACCTCTTCTCCAAAGTTAATGATGTCAACACTAACTTTTTCCTTCTTCAAACGTTTTGCCATCTTCACCAACTGAGTGAGACAAGTTGGAAGCACAAATGAGCAGGTGAATAATAACACTGTATTGGCCTTCTGTAAATATAGACTTTTACACCAAGATACATTAAGACAAAAATAACTTGCATCTTTCTCCTGGTCCTCCACAGGGCTTCCCACAAAGGCAATGATCCTCATCTTATGGTTCTTTCCCTGTCTGTGTTTCAATGCCAGCTGTGAAACAGAGGAGCAGAGCGAATGGGAAGCATAACTAAATATTATACAATAATATAAATTATATGACATTTTGAAAAAGAAAAAATAAATGGTGGTACACTACCATTAAAATGTTTGGGGCAAGTATGATTTTAAAAAAGAAAGAAATGTATCCTTTTATTCAGCAAGGACACAATAAATTAATCAAAAGCGACAGTGACAGATGGAATAATTGGAATTAGAGTGTGTGTATATGTATGTATGTATGTATGTATGTATGTGTGTATATATATATATATATATATATATATATATATATATATATATAGCAAGCAAGACAATAAATTAAACATTAAATTTTAAAGCACAAAAACTGAAATATGCTCACTTCTCTAAAAACATTTCACACACACACACACATCTGGTCAGCTATCCTTGTAGGGACTACATAGGCGTAATGGTTTTTATACTGTACAAACCGTATTTTCTATCGCCCTACACCAACCCTACACCTAAACCTACCCTTACAGGAAACTTTGTTCATTTTTACGTTCTCAAAAAAACTCATTCTGTATGATGTATAAGCTCAAGCCTCAATTTAGGCCCCCACCATGACACGAGTCCCCATGAGTCTGTGTGTATTCAGGTTTAAGTCCCCACCAGGATATATAAATCTGTGTACACACACACACACTTTAAATTTTATTTTTTCAATCTTTTGAAATAAACCAGTATAATGCCATATGTAAATATACTGCAATACTTCAACTTAAAATTCCCAGTTCCTCACAAGTCCAAAAATGAAGTTGTCAAAACAACTGCAAGTTTTCATAACCTTCCGAGGTTTATTACCATTTCACATTCAAATAGGTCCTGGCAAAATATGTCAAGATGATATAAGACTGTAAAGTTATATCATCGAACCTAAGGCTCAGGCAGAGGGCAGAAAACTGGTCATGTATTGTAAATGATAAATTGTGGACTTTATAGACAAAAAAAAATAAAAATAAAAAAATAAGTAAAAATGATGATCCAACCGACTCACGTGTGCTACTCTGATGCCAGTACAGAAGCTGATGACCCCTCTGGGCTGAACAGCGTGAAGCTTTGACAGGATCCTGCCCGTGTCCGGGGTCAGCGTGGTCAGGACCTCACAGTTACTAAAACACACACACAGTGGATACATTTGTTACATTTGTACCAGTTAATAAAACAAACAGGCTAAACAAAATCATCCTACTTGGCCAGAGTGATGAGCCCCACGTTGTTTTCTGGGTTACTTCTTGTTTTTGAATGACAGATGATGTTGACAGCGTCTTGCTGGGCCTGAAGTCTGGTTGGTAAGAAGTCTCCATTGCGCATATACTCACTGTTGTCCACACTAGAAATAATAAACATACACTGTGATGTCCACTCAACAATCCTGTCAAATATGAAACTGCAAATGATCGTACGAAGCCTAATTCTCTACGCAAGTGTTATATTGAATATTTAAGGTGTTAAAAGTCAGTCTGTTAAAAAAAAAAAAAGGTTGAGGAAGCCATCAAGAATAAATAGTTTTAATACACAAACTGCAAGTACAAAGGATTTTAAATCCTGTATTTATAGTAACGTTACATACAAAAAAAAAAAAAAAAAAACTAGATTAATACAAAGGAATTGGACCAAACCCATTTATCATTTAAAGAGACACTGATTTCATAAGCTTTCTAAAGTGCTCTCTCATAACATGTCAACACAAAGAAGCTGTTTTACAGGATCAGTGATCCATCGTGACTAAGGAAAACTGCACAGCCGTCCTTTCGCTCAACGCGACCTTTCTCTCACCTCCAATAAACATCATTTCCCGCATAATTGAATCGCAATTCAAATAAATCACGTTTATCAAACTATATCTGATGTTTGAAGAATATAAAGTAATTTTTCTTACCAAACCATAGTACTTTCAAGCACCATCTTGAAAATTTCCTGTCGCTCTACGTGACGTAAGCACGTACTCGAACGTTTATTGGTTAAAGTAGAACGGTAGGAATTATGGGAAATGTAGTTTATGATGTCTAGTTCAAAACGAATTTTCTATTTGGTTTTCAACTAGCTTTGGTTAAAAACCTGTATTCATTTCAGATAAAGGTTTTTATTTCACTTATATTTGCAGTGTATGTTTGGTGTGTTTATTTTGATTCCGAATGAGGAAGAAAAATCACAAATATGGGAGAAAAACAATGGTTTGGAAAATATTTTATTCTTTTTAAATCAGAAAGACAATGTGAAAAAACAGCATCACCACATCACTGAAAGATGGTAGGAGAAACAGGCTGCAAACACCGCACAAGAAAAGGCATTTCCGTGACTTGCTTCTATACATATTATATACATGTTTTATACAGGCCCGGTAAAAATATAGACCTCAAAGCACTTACGGTTGTCAGTCATTGTTTCTGACACCGCCTGACATTCACATGTAGAAAAGCTGAGGAAGAGCTTTCACAGATTTATAATGGATAGGAATATTAACCATGGACATACCCTAAACACATAAAATACAAAAATGCTTTATATTGTCAACAACTTCCCTCCGACCCGAAATAAAATGCATACTACTTAGATCACAGAAACTGATTTCTGCCAGATTACATAATACATACAATCATCTACGGTACATAGAGAATTCAACATCCATACAGGTCCACAAAGTAAAAAAAAGAAGAGAAGAGAAACAAGACATTTCTTAATAAATACAATCACTGAAATACATTGGCAGAAATGTTCATATTGCAGTAGGTTGGTTGTCTGTTTAGTGTCTAAGTTGCCAGCATTTAATCTGGTGTGCACTGTGCACGACTGATGTGTCTGTTGTGCAAATACTGTATTAATACAAACACTGGACAAAGCATATGAAAAATAGCTGTCTCTATTTGACTGCTCACATTGCATTCACAATTTTTCTTTAATCTTCATTACATTTGTATTATTTCCAGACCAAAAGATTCACTTTTGGGAAGTTAAAGTCAAGATGTTTTAGTGTGGTTTTAGTGTGATCATTCTAACCCATAATAATAGATTAATTAATCAGTACTGAGTGTTGGTCAGAGAAAGGCAGTGATTGTTGTCTTGTATCCATAAACACAGATTAGTAAATAATAAAACCCCCACAGAGAAGCAGAAATGAGAGTGAGGCCTAAATTGTGAAGAGTAAATAATAATAATAAAAACTACATAAACTTTAGACTGTGTGCTTAGACATCCGAGCTTCCAGAAAACTACCCCACATGAATACGAACATTGTGTGCAAGGTTTTATAAAAGTAACATCATTATAGACCCAGTAACTTTGAACAGAGAGGGGATAAAAATTGACTATAAAATGTAAAAATGTTAATCAGGGCATTGTTATTCATACTGTACTCTCTGGAGTTAAATGTTAATATAGGTAATTTCTGACATTCACAAATGATCACAAATTATTAAAGTTTAGAAATAATGTCAAAAACCTGCAGAAAATATTCCTGTAAAATAACAAATTGCATATATTTGATTTCAAAATCAGTGCCACTTTCAAATTACAAACTAAGTTTAGTTTTTAGTGATATTAGCTTGTTGTGGGGTAGATCATTTTTTTTCTATATTAAACTTTAGTTTTGTGCAGCATTAAGGTGCATTATCAAAATGTTCTGTAACATGATTTAATGTGTAACATCTGCTTGAAATGCTTCAAACCAAAAGAGCAAGGCAAAAAATAAAATAAAAAAGAAAATACCCACTAACCCAAACCCTATAACTTCTCTCCATAGGTACACATTTTTACCAATTAGATTTTTAACAAACATGTAAAAATATCAAAACAACTTGAATATGCATAAATACGGCATCCACTGTGAAGTTATATAGAAAAGTTCTTCAATGCAGTCTTCTGAAAGACTGTCAGAATACTTCCTTTGCATATTCTATCTGCATTTTCTTCAGGTCTGCAAAAGCAAATCCTCTGCAAAAGATCACTTCGGTCCCAAACCTGCATGATTTTAAGAGCTGCGGTTCACTGTTTTATTTGGGACGACACAATACTGTTCAAGACTACAGTCAGCCCTTCATCTAAATACTTCAAGACTGCGATATCAATCTCAGATCTGTGTGTAACTCAGGTATCCGAGCCTGACAGCAGCTCAGACTATTGTTTGAGTAACAGCCAAAGAGAAACTGTAAGTAATGCCTGTCTTAACGATAGATCCATTAAAACCCATTTCCTCTGTTAAGCTTCATTGAGAGCTTTTGTTGAGCCGAAGGCTCTTCGGTTTTCTTTCCATCTCCTCTATAAACTAAAGTGTGCACATGTGCCCTGGTAGAGCCCATTAGTGTCTATTTCTTTCTTTTTTTTCTTCACTTAGATTATTTAATCTCAGGGTGAGTCTAAAAGTACAACTGTACCAAAGAACATTTACGTGGTTATAAAGGATTTTACGTTCTGTCAGTTGGAAATCAGCAATGAATGACCTTAAGATTTTGCATCTATCGACAGTACAAACAGTTAGAAGAATATAAATTCAGCTTACATTTCTTAAATTCAAATTACTTCATTCTTGTCTACACACTACATCGTGTATAATGCTAGAAAATGCTTAGGTTTTATGAAATGGCCAGTAAACATGCATAGTGTGACAAATTCATCTGTAACAGGTAGATCTGAAATGATTTTTCATAAGCATTTCGATGTTGGTCCAAGTGTTTGGAGGCCATGTAATTTCTGTATCCAGCAGAAATGAGTGTTTTTATACCAACGCGTTGCCTTCAATAGCTGCATTAAGGCAGATGATTGGAAGACGTTATGGAACATCAATCATTCAGACTACTTGTTAATATGTTAGTTAAAAGATAACAGCTGCTGTGCCAGAAGAGCACATTAGAAGCGTTTTAAAACATACAGGAACACAGAATGAATATTTACAGAATTATATACACAAACACAGTACACAAATATTAGGGGGCCCTTGGCATGGCAGCAATATGTGCATTGAAAAGAGAGAATATGGCATGCAAGCAGGTCCGTCCATTTCTCAGCCTTGACAGTTGATTGGTCCAGTATGGAGGAGTATGAGCAGTGGAGGAAAAAACAAAATGCAAAAGACAGATGCATAGAGATTCAAAGGCAAACCAAGCATCTGAATTAAATGAGAGAAAAATCTAAATCTACTTAGTGGCACCTCAAAGAAGGCAATCGTAAAGCAACTAACTATGAAATACTAAGCCTGAATGTGGGATATTTTGAATATACAAAGCTATTTTATCTGTAACATTCAAATGCATTTACATTTTACAAAGTGGGAATCATTTTTGGTCATTTCCCCCCCCGTCCCGCCCATATTTTTGTTGCTCTTAGGGCGCATGCTGTCTTAAACACAGAAAGAGCTGGAAAACTCACCAATGAGATGCTCTCATCAGATTTACTCAAAAAACAAAAAACAAATTAACCTTCATATATGTACCGGTATATACAGAAGCCACTGAGAAATATAAGTTGTCTGCTTATCTCTGACACACACTCCGTCACAGCATAATGCCTTTTGAGATAAGTGTACTGAAGTGCTAGCAGCCATTAGTCTGAGTCACACCAGTTCAAAGAGAATCAAAAGGTTTAAAGGCCTATATAAATAAAGATCTATGCTAATAAAGATTTATGCAAAATAGCCTCCAACGATACTATAAAGTGGTGTCAACTGTGTAACGTGTTTTTTCCTCCCAGCACTAGCTAGGAAAAGAAAACTGAAGAGTTTGTGCATCCTGCTTGCTCTGTTTTAAATGTTTAAGAGCGAACAAAGGCAGTAAAGAGTGTGACTGAGATACTAACATCACTTTTCTAATAATTTTGTTGTTAAAATAGGTTTTAGCAGCATTTCCTGTGCAAGAGAAAGAGAAAAAGCCACTAAAACCCCTCGCTCAGGGGCTTTCCTTCATTCTCTCTGTCTCTCACTCACGTTTAAAACATTTCATTGTGCTGAGGACCTGGAGTTCTTTCTGAAGTTCTCCCATTGAGAGAAAATTCCCATCAAACCAGCGCTCAGAAGCACCCCTCATCTCTTTTGAGGTTCTGTGTCCATCTCTCTGCTCTGCTCTTGTGCCATCGCTCTGCTCTTACTGGAAAAAAAAGAAAGCGTTTGGGCTTTAATAAAACAAAATTTTGGGATCAGAATGAAAATATTTTAGGTACATATGTAAATTTGTTCATTTAAAACTTACAAAACAAATGTCAGTTTCTGGGATGATGTCTTTGAGAGAAACAGCATCTTCGTTACTTAACTGCTCATCTAAGCATTCGGCTCCAGTGCTGAGGAAGAGAGCGAGAGATGAAGAAACGGTCTCAGCACATATTTTCTTCACTCAGATATTAGCATTTTGTCATTATATACACACCCTAAAAAATTCTGGGGTTGGTAAGATTTTCATGTTTTTGAAAGAAGTCTCTGATGTTCACAATGCTGCATTTATTTGATCAAAAATACAGTAAAAACAATAAAATTGTAAAATATTTTTGCAATCAAAAATAAACGTTTTCCATTTTAATATATGTTAATATTGAATTTATTCCTGTGATGCAAAGCTGAATTTTCAGCATCACTCCAGTCTTTAGTGTCACATGATCTTTCAGAAATCATTATAATATGCTGCTCAAGAAATATTTCTTATTTTTATCAATGTGCTGTGAAACATTTTTTCAGGCATCATTAATGAATAGAAAGTTACAGCAGCATTTATTTGAAATAGGATTCTTTTTTAACACTGTGAAAGTTTTTTACTGTCCGTTCTGATAAATTTAATGTATCCTTGCTAAATAATAGTATTAATTTCTTTAAAAAGAATGCCGCTTTAACCGTTTAATCATAAGAGTTGGTGAGATGAGAAGTGTGTTCAGTTTTACCTGTGAGGGGCGCTGTTGTCAGGCTCAATGACTGCAGATTTGTGCACCTCCACCCCTACTGACCTGTTAATGAGCAGTCACAATTATACACGGGAAGGTGAAGCCATGCCATAACAGGCAAAAAGACTCCACAGAAACAAAGAAAAGTGACTTATTACAAAAAATGATAGAGAGGATGTGTGGAGGTACCTTTGAAGAGGTGAAGATGACGTCATTCCTGTGCTGCCAGGTGAGGAGTTGGGCAGATTTGTTGCAGCAAACTCACTGGAGCTTCCAGCCAGAGGATCGGTTTGTGGAAGCAGGTCTGGTCTGCCCGGCTGCATGCCTGAGAACAGCAATCACACGGGGAGTTATGATTTGAGTTATGCTCCAAAGAAAGTACATCTGAATCACAGATGAAAGTCATACACAAGAATATTTGAAAACAATGAATCTCTATCATCTCATTAAATAAATTCACAATGTTTTACAGTGACGTCTGTTGTTTAACATTTTATATAAGGTCAGGATGATTTATTGCAGTATCCCAGCTCTTGTTTAAAGAATGAAGAAAATTCAAAACCAGGGATGATGTAAATAGTTTTGGTTGCATTACTCACCACTCTCTCCTTCTGTATCGGTCTGGTTAAGGTGAGTACGGTACACCAGTCTGGCGTCAGTGACTGTCTGTCCACCGGGAGCAGAAGCAGAGCTTCCCATCGGAAGCCGTCTCACAACACTCGAACAGCCACTTCGACTCTTCTTTGAGGGAGATGATTTTACTGAGAACGAAAAGAGAGGGATAGGATGATGACTTTACAAAAATATTAAAAGCTCAATGTCTAAAAACATAAAGGTTGGTTAAATAAAATATGAAAAATGTAATTTACTCACCCTCATGTCGTTTCAAACCTTTTGATCATCTTCAAAACACAAGTAAAGTTATTTTTAATGTAACCTTTTAATTTCTGTCCCTCCATTGAAAGTCCATTCCACCAAAATTTTAAGGTTCAAAAAGTTCATAAAGACATCATAAAAGTATGTCCTCCAAAGTGACACAATCGCTTTATATGATGTACAATTCATTGTGGGTTGTTGATGTGCTCTTTGAATGTGCACTGATCAATGTTTATGTCTGAATAAAAAATAATAAATTAAATCCGTTAATTATATAAAAAACGATCGTGGATGATATGGATCACTTTTACGATGTATTTATGAACTTTTTGAAGCTTGAAAGTTTTGGTGGAATTTCTGACTCTCGATCTCTCAGGTTTCAAAAATATCTTCATTTGTGTTTGGAAGATGAATGAATGTCTTTGGATCAACATGAGAGTGTGCAATTGATAACTGAATATTCATTTTTGGGTGAACTATCCCTCGTTGGAAAAGCTGAAGTTTTATGAACTTACGGGCTTTCTTAAAAACTGTGTTGCACATGAAACGCTGGAATCGCTCAGCGTAGAATCCAGGCCGATGTACAGAGACTGTGTCCTACAGCGTAAATGGGATTAATGCTATTTATCTCATATGGTAGCAAATAAGTGCAAAATAACTAATGTTTGCTTTAAAGTAACTCACAGGAGCTGATGACTTACCCCATCGTGAACCAAGGCCTTCCAGGAATGCTCTATTTTTTTAATAAATCTGAAGGAAGAACAAAAGGAGAGATATTAATGATGGTTACAAACATGTAAACATGCACACTCAACTGTGGCCTGCGAGTAGTCACCTGTATGACTGTAATATGTCGATGATCCCAATATAAATCAGTATTCTCTCTCCTTTACTGTTGCGTGCAGGGATTCCTCCCCATCTACGGACAGAACATGAAATTGGATGTGTTAAATATGACTACCATATACTGCAGCCAAATGAAGAAAACATACAAAGGATTATAGGTTAAGAGAAAGATGAAACAGTTAGAAAGTTAAAGCAGAATAGGTATACATAGAAATACTTCAAAAACAGAAAATCAAACAAACTAACAAAAACATAAGTGGGTGAAAAATAAGATGTTGACTAACTGGTCTTCTGTTTCCAGGGTTCCTTTTCCTTTGGCCTCTCCCTGTATGGACTCCATAGCGGTGCTGTAGAGAGCTTTCTGAGCCTGTGGCCTCCTGTGGTCTGGCGTCACGGCCCCCTCGGACCCCCCGCCCTCTACTACCCCTGCTCGCACACGAGATGCCTGATCTGCGTTATGGATCCCCACCAACAGACTGTAGTCCATAATCTTAAAGCTCTGCAGCAGCTGTCAAGTACAGAGATGGATCACATTGGACAAAAGAGCAAAAAACAAAATTCAATATGTATGTATGTATGTATGTATGTATGTATATTTACATATTTGCCCCAAAATGGTTTAAATGGTTAATTAATTAATGACACATGCATCTTTTTAAACTACTGCAGCCAAATAGATTCAAAATGTTGAATTCAAAAAATAACATAGTACAAAATCTAGTTTAAAATGATTATTTTCATTTATATGCCCCAATTAAACTATACACAGTAATAGAATGCAACATTTAACTTTTATATATGTTACTAATAAAACAATTTAATACATTAAAAAAGGATGAAGAAAAATAGAGATCACAAAATTGGTCTAAGTCTTTCGCATACTTAATGGTCACAATAAAATCACTGCAACATATGATTTAAGCCATCATTAAAATCACATTACCGTTCAAAAGTTTACAGTAAGAAAGACTGTTTTATTTTAAAGAAATTAATACTTTTATTCAGCAAGGACACATTAAATTGTTCAGAAGTGAGGGTGAAGGCATTTACAATGATACAAAGATTTTTATTTCAAATAAATGCTGTTCTTTTGAACTTTCTTTTCATCTAAGGATCCTGAAAAAAGTAGCTTCGTTTCCACCAAAATATTAAGCAGTACAACAGTTTTAAAATGTGACAGTGTGACAGTAATAAGAAATGTTTCTTGAGCAAATCAGCATATTAGAATGATTTCTGAAGAATCATGTGACACTGAAGACTGAAGTAATGGCTGCTGAAAATTTAGCCATCATAGGAATAATTTTCATTTTAAAATATATTAAATTAAATAACAGTTACTGTTTTTATGTTTTTTTTTTTTTTTAAATTCATATTCACAGCCTTTTTAGGCCAACAACAAAAAAATTGAATGGTATATTGTGAATATTCACTATACATTGCACTAATCATCATCAACATAATAATCGTGGATTCTGCATTTTAAACTAGCATGCAATAACACTCAAACACAAGCATGCATGCTCACCAGGCAGTCCCGCTGGATGGTTTTGGAGAGGGCGTTGTAGTTGTCTGGTTCTAGCTGGATGCCCTCGGGCATATCCTGGATGAAATCCAGATCTTTGCAAGTGGGGACCCTCTTCTCTCTCTCTTTAGGAGAGGCACGCCGCTTGTACGTGGAGCCCTTCAGGTCATATTTGAGGTGCATAGGAACACTGCGGGGCAACAGGTTATTCATTACAACGATACGGATGTTCTTTCCACCCGACTGCACGCAATACAAGCCGTAAAACTTCGGCAGCAGCGTTCTCTTGTTCTGATTCAGATTCTGAGGAGAAAAGGAGAAGAGAACAGAAAGAAAAATTCTGTAATAACACAATTTGGGCCTCGATGGTTGCTACAATTTGACTTAAAATGTAAGGTATTTCGGATTAAAATGAAACGGAACTCATTCTAGACAGACGTATCTAAAGTAAATGCACACGAGTGAGTAAAACTCACCATGAAATACCCGGGCAGTAGCTTCTGCAGGAACTCTGCCTCTTTGTGCTGCACTGTTTTAATAATGAACTCATCATCGCTAGTCACATAAAATACCGATCCACTCGCTCCAGGGTTGGACAATTCAATCAAAGGATCATTACACAGAGAGTACTGCAGACAGAAAGAAACCACAAAACACATCAGGGGTGTCCCTTAGGAGAATGAACAAATAAAATCACATGTTAAATGGATCAATCATTTTTTTGCACTTTTCTCTAGTCTTGAGTGTCACATGATCCTTCAGAAATCATACTAACACACTGATTTGATGCTCAAGAAACATTTCTTATTATCACAGTTATTATATTATATTATCACAGTTATTATTACAGAAAATGGCTGTGCTGGTAATTTTTGTGTAGAACAGCGTTTTTTACTGCCACTTTTGATCAATTGAATGTGTTCTAGCTGAATAAAAGTATTAATTTCTTTAAAAAAATATCTTACTGACTCTACTATATATAGAGGGAGTGCAAAAACATGATTAATCCATTTAACTTTCATATTGAAATATATTTAATGTATATTTCATCATACCGTAATCTTTATATAAAGATTTATTATATTTTTATTAGTGCTGTCAAATGATTAATCGCGATTAATCGCATCCAAAATAAAAGTTTTTGTTTACATAATATGTGTGTGTACTGTGTTCATTTATTATGTATATATAAATACACACACATACAGTATACATTTTGAAAATATTTACATTTATGTAAATACATGTAAAACATAAGCATATTTTTCAGAAATATATACATGCATGTGTGTGTATTTATATAAACATAATAAATATACACAGTACACACACATATATTATGTAAATAAAAACTTTTATTCTGGATGCGATTAATTGTTTGACAGCACTAATTTTTATATAAATTTTTTAATGGGTCAATAAACTTACTGTATGAGTTTATTCTCAAACCACCAGTTTATAAACAGTCTTTATAATACGGATAGTTCCAGTCCTTGATACTGATTGGTTGAGCCGCATTCAAAGCTGTTGTAAATGACTCTACAAACATACACCTCTTTGTTTCTGCATCTGTGTGTTGCTCGGCAACCACTTTGTTGCAACCACAAAGAATAATGTTCTTATTAATATCATTACATTTATTTTGGTTTGTTTTATTTTGTGAAACCTTGCTACGTATATGGAATAACCGTTTTATAAAAGCTATAAGCCCCGTGAAGACATGGTTTACAGTGAATTTATAACAGCCAAGGGGCTTTTAGGCACTTCGCTCCACATTGTGCCTAACAACGCCCCTTAGCTGTTATAAATTCACTGTAAACCAAGGCTCCTTGGGGCTTATTGCTTTATTATATGAGACCTCAAGATGTGAGTGTGTTTGCGGTTCAGCTAACCAGATAATCGTCAGGTCGAATGCCAAAGAGTTCTCTGAAATATCGGAAGGCGATGGGGGCGTAGGTCTTAAACCTGAAGTCACCGTGGTGATGCGCTGGGGTCAAATTACTTCCTTCACTGCAGGAGGAAAAAACAGAGACAGGGTTATGAGTTTCTGTTTTATTCAAATTTTATTTATTTATATAAACCCTGGCAGGCTGCCCATTATTCAGTTTGAAGGTTTGAATGGCCAAAGACTCTGATATGGTTAGCATCTCATTTGGTTTATAGACACAAAGACTTAACAACAGTCAGCACACCAATTTAAATCTATTTAAAGGGCCATAAATATTCAAATATATCTATAGAACAAGGTTGAGTATTTCTGTGAAATATATACGCAGGTGGGATATGTTTTCATACACACCTGGGGAAGAAGATGCTCTCTACTACATAGAAGTCCTGCATGAGAACATCTCTCTCTGCTTTCTGACTGAGGCTGCCCACAGTGTGTGTGATACCCAGCTGGATGGCACCTTTGAGGGCGGATGAGGTCGTCTACAGGCAAATAAAGAGTAACACGTGAGAGAATGCGTGAGAAATAAGTGCAAACAGAGAGAACAGACAGACGGGAATCACTAGATACGCATCTCAATAGTTGCTTTAAATAACCTACAAATGAGCTGTTATGTAGGTGGTGTGGGAAGATAATGCATTTATAATAAAACTGTAATTTCCAGTAAAACAAATTCTGGAATGTGTCATTATTAGTGAGTGGGAGATATAGTTAAAAAAAAGTGTGTTTATTCAAAATATTTAAGCCAACAACTAGAATCCAATGAAAAATATATAAGAATGTTTTCCAGACTAAATCAACAAAAGCAAAAAATATATTTGATTTTTAATTTATGCACAAAAATGTAAATGCCTAGAAAAATACAACATTTTTAAAAAATCACTCTTAAAAAAGTGACATATGTCATACATATTTTCAAATGTTCAAGAAATCCCATATAAAGGCATAATTATACTGTATATCCTAACAACACTGTAAAACAACACAGATTCAAACCAAGTCAAGTGCCTGATAATCGCCCTTCATCCTGTGTACCACTTCTATGATATTTACGTGGTCCTTCTAGCAAAAAAAGCCATGTTTTCCACACAATTTATCACTAAAACGACACAACGATTAAAAATAATATTTAATATTTTTGTGTGCATCAATTTAACAATACATAGCAATCAGCAGCAATATTTACCAGATATGTAATACAAATGAAAAATAATAATTTCCTAATTCATAAAATATAAAAAGCAAAGTTAAAACAATATGAATCACTGAGTCACAGTGATTTAAGCCGACCGTTTTGTAGGTTCATGAAAAGGAATCAAACTTATCAACTTTAAAACAGTTTTTGCTACTGAAGTTTAAATAAGTGACAGAAATAGAGCTTAACACTTTTATTATAAGGATGCATCATGAAACTACTCTATAAAAACTCTCTGTCCAGGAAATGTAATGGGCAAATAGAAAGTACCTTAAAATCACCGTGATATTCATTTTACATCATCATCGACATTTCAGAATGTGTCTTTATAATCTCTTTTTCCTTTCCAACTCCACCCTTTGGTCTATTCCTCTTTTTTTATAGCTCAGTTTCCCTCTCTTGCCCTTCCTTTGTTATCAGATGACACATCTGACTGCAAGCTGACCTTTTTGTAAGTTGTTTCTCCTGTGGGGTCAACTCCTCGGTGACCGATGGTCTTCTTCATACTCTGAGATGATCCCGGCCCCTATTTAGAGAGACAGAGACACAAATGAGTGACAGAGAAAAACAAAAAAAAAAACACAAAAACATCTGGTTTCATGTTAATAGATGGGATTCAAGAGGCCTCAACTCTGCCCAGGTTTAACTTTCTGTTTGTCAGGTGTTTCCTCGAGTCAAACACAGTCACACACATTCCTGTCCATCTGTTCATCCTCTCACTGCCTTGATACATGTGAATCTTCAATTGACAATGAGTGCTCTGTGTGTGTGTGTGTGTGTGTGTGTCAATATTTGCCCTGTTCAAGATCCTTCTCACATGACTGTTTGATCAACACAGTAACAGTAAGTCAAGCTTACTTCAGCCTGCAGGGCTCATGTGTTCACATTCCTCTATCAATGTCCAGCAACTAAAATACACTCAGACTTGGATGAAACTGTGGACACTGAGCTGAGATTTTACAAGTGCTTGGCTAACAGATGAGAAACTGAGATGAGAAAACAAGGGAAGGTGAAAATGTTTGCATGAAGCACTGAAGCCCTGAGTGCAGAAACCAGTGAGAACCTGACATCTGTTTAGCGATAAAGCAAGAGGCTGTGCTATATTGTGCATAAATTCATGACTAAAGCGAAATGTTAACCATTCAGAGATCACTATATTTACTATACTGCATGGCATCAAATGCCTTTTTGCTTATAAAATGGTCACTAAACTGGCAAAAATGAACACCAATAATGAACTAACATAAAATTGATGCTAAAGCCGACTACGTTAAGAGCTAACTTATTTAAAATATTTATATAATCTTGCTACTGAACTGTCATCGCTGACTGCATGCAAAAACAGTGTATAATTGGGTGCAATTCAACAACAAATAATTATGAGCAAGTTCTTTTAATGAATCTACAAAAGATTCTTGATTTAAATCATCATTATTCTAACAAATCATTAACTGAATCTGTTAATGAAAGGCAACATAATTTACATCTGACTCTCTTAGTGAATGGCAAGTCATAACTTTCATTTAGGTCTACCTAGAGATGAAATGAAAACTATTACTGCAAGATATTTAACCCTCTACAGAGAAAATTACTAAATTTGTGAGAATTAAATCTATATATTTACTGACTGGTTGCTCATATCACAACTGCAAGTAAGCTGAAGTTTAGAAAACTGTGGCTCTCCAGAACCAGGAAAAAAGGACATTTGATTTGAAAAACACTGAATGTTAATTATTTCAATGTTTTCATTTAATATATCAAATTTAAGTTTGACTATTAGCCAATTAATGAATGAATTATATCATGCATTTTAGCACAGATGGAGCGTATTAAGATTACCTATCCCATTATGCAGTGTGAAGACTTATCAGGTGTAAGTTATGATCTCTGCTCTGATTGTGTATGCATTTGAATACGTGCTTCCCTTCCAGTTAGGTCATTCTGACACAAATAGATTAATGCCAGCAAATCTAAAAAGAACAGTAACATGATTTAATGGAAAAAAAAATGTAGTGACGAAATGAATGAAACTGCAGTCTCACCACATTTAGAATTTAAATAGCTATTAAGAAATAAGTTCAATGAATTACATAAACTGAATAGTCCAACATGAGATCAGTCTTACCTCCGTCATGGTCATCTTTCGAACTCCGCTGGACCCTTTAAAGGTGGAGGGAGAGAGGGAGAGGGAGAGAGGGAGAGAGCGAGAGAGCGAGAGAGAGAGCGAGAGAGAAAGAAGAACAAAAAAAAACAACAACAACGTTTTAGAAGTGGGGATGGGAAAAAATAAATAAATAAATAAATAAAATCACAATTTCTGCTATTACTCTCCTCCAACCTGAAGCCAGTCTCTTTTTACTGGACATTTTAATATTGATTAGTCGATTTGTCATTCAGGTAGCCTATACTAATTGTTTTTAATTATACACTATGGTTCAAAAGTTTGAAGTCAAATGAAATTTGTTTAAATGAAAATGAAATTAATACTTGAAATAAGCAAAGATGCATTAAATTCATCAAAAGTGAGAGCAAAGACATTTTAGATGCTAGTAAAAATTTCTATTTGAAATATAAGCAGTTCTTTTGAACTTTATATTTATCAAAAAATCCTGAAAAAAAAAGAATCATGAATCATTAAATGTTTTCAACATTAATAATAATAGGAAATATTCCTCGAGTGCCAAATCAGCATATTAGAATGATTTCTGAAGGATCATGTGACACTGAAGACTGAAATAACGGCTGAAGCTTTGCTATCAAATGAATAAATTACATTTTAATATTTTAAAATTAAAAACTTATTTGGAATTGTAACAATATTTCACAACGTTGTTTATACAGCATTATATTTGATCAAATAATTGCAGGCTAGACAAAAAAATCTTGCCAACCCCAAACTTTTAAATGATAGTGTATGTAGTTTTGTACATCCTGTAATACTAAAAACTAGAAAACGTCTCAGGTCTCACATTCAAAATTTGTAAGTCATCTCTTCTCCACTAGAAAAAAAAGGTAAAGTTGTTACAACCGTACAATGTCACAGGGGGCAAAATCTGTCATGACACCAGGGGTGCCAGACGATCAGCAGACTGTCACAGCAGATGCTTTGCGGACGCTTCACTCAATAAACAACACAGGACGGGATCACGGTCTAAAACCTGGAGGCTTCAAATTCATATTTTTATAATGGCAATGTGTGGCAATGCTTTTTTGCATTTGATTCAGAATGATCACGTCTTCAGGCGAGACAGAAGTTATACAACACTGCCTGTTGTCAAAACAAACAGACTGAGATGCACCGGCATAGCGACTTCAACCCTGCCAAGAGTTTGATATTATTACACACAATCAAGATTAGAATCCAACCTACAGAAATAGTAACTGTATTCTCTGTGAACACACACCAGATCTGAGATATCACATACAACATAAGAAACAAGTGACACAGAAGTGTCTACGATTAAGAAAAATATTGGTTTCATGTGGCTGGAAAAATCTTTGTAATATCTTCAGTATAAAAAAATTATTGTGGTGTAATCATTAGATAAAAATTTTCCTTTAACTTTGAATACATGAGTGAACATCTTAAACATTTTTTTTCTTATTTATTATTATTATTATTATTATTATCATTTTACAAATATCATGAAATATTTATTCATAAATATCATTATATTTTCAGGGAGTTGCACCACATGATATTCTACAACATCAACAAGCCGTGCCTTGCCATAAAATGGTCAAATTATATAATATTCCAAGGATCCTCTTTATGATTTTTATTTTTTTATTTTACCAAAATTAGCTCATATTAACTTAATATAAATTTGAATTATCTTAAATTAATAGACAAGACAAAAAGTTAGCACTGTTTCATTTGACCCGTTTGTCAAAATTAGGATTACAACAAATAGGTTGCACCAAGGATAAAAGTTAGAAATTGTTGTTTTACCGTATCAGTCAAACTCTTTAAGCACAGGATCTTTGCCTCATGACTACCAGCACCACTTTTCATCTTGGGTGGAAAAACATTGCTGTGGTATTGTGCTCATCTCTTTGGTACAGATGAGACATATTTGCCATTGCAGATAAGTTTCCGTAACTGCATAAAGAACGCATGGAAGGTAATTCACCCATTCTTACATGCTTTCCCAGACAACCACTGAAAATTCTTGCAGTAACCAATAGCAACGGCTATTTTAAGTTAGAGTGAGGACAGATAAAGGTTATTTCAATGGCCAGCAGATCAAGATATGTGAAAGGACTTGTGATATTGTCACAAGTCAAGGTTGAACAACATGAGAGATGTTCAAAAGAGACAGCATTCAACTGCTTACCTTGCCATCTCACCATGACGGAGACCAATACGCATAAACACCAGTACAATATGGCTGTACACACTGTACAGTTTCAGAAGTGACAACTGCACTTAAATAGGGCAATGAATCCCCAAAATTACATTTTCAAATTGCAATAATCGACACCACTGTAACCAAAGCAAAGTTGTGCAGTCTCGTGAGTTTGGTATCTGCTATTTTTGACCAAAGACTGTGATTTTAACTAAACCACCGTCTGAAGAGCCGTCTGGTTTTGTTTATGTTTGGAAGGCTGCTTTACAAAGCGGGCTCTTAAAAGGGTTGCCATGTCCACTTATTATAAGCAATGCTTCTTAAGCATCTTTGGACTTATTGTTTGCTCAGCTCATTTAGCATTCCATTTTATAGCGATAATAAAGTAGGCAGGTGCAGGTTGCAATATGTTGGTATGTGGTTTATTTCTAAGATAACATGTTTGGATGTAAGTTTATCATAGGCTTGTTATTATTTGCCATATTTAAAAGCAAGATCTGGTAACACTGTGTCAACACGTTACCTCCTTTCTTGTAATTTCTTGAACCACAACTCTAACTCTTTTACGTCATTAACAGCTCCGTTCATTTCAGTTCCGTACACCCAGCAGAATTTCTGCAAATACATTTTCCGGGAGTGAATTTGGTTGTAGAATCCGATTGCCTCTCCCATAAATTATTGAACTGTGTGTGTACAGAACAGGATTAAGCACAAAAAGGTGAACTGACAATCAAATTTAACCACAACCAATTTCAGTTATCATTTTGTCAATCATCGCAGTTTCAAGAGCGAGTTTTGTTCCATACATGCACAAAATGATAAATTAGGGGATTCACTACCGTTTTTGAATTTGGTTGTCACTTCTGAAAGACGTGTACTTGGCCTATGTAAAGCCTTATCCAGTGTTGCAATGTCCAGGAACTGTGATATATTTACTTGTTCCCACAGATTGCTGGACCCTTTCATCATCAGTCTGAAATATCAGTTCCTATTCCCATCTGCCTTAATTACACAAACAGATGAGTCACATTTACAGCTTTCACTTTCATTACATTCCACCGATCCCCCAGTCATCAAGCTTAAATCGCCACTGCAAACGAGACCATGCAAGAAACAAGCCATTTTGGTTAATTGGCACTTAGAGTCTCTAAATCACACAGCACAACAGAGCCATGCATGTACCTCTGCGAGAGGCCAACAGCCTCCAAAATGGAGTCCTTAGATCTGTAGGGGTAAAACAGTTATTTTAATGGGGACCAAACTGTCAGCACTTAGACCAGTGTGTGCTAAAAATCTCTCTCTGAGTGGCTGAGAAACTGGATGGATGTTCATTTGGATGGGTGAGTGTAAGTGCTTGTTGTTTGTTTGGATGGGTGAGTGTAAGTGCTTGTTGTTTGTTTGGATGGGTGAGTGTAAGTGGTTGGTTGGTTGGTTGGTTGGACGGACGGACGGATGGATGGGTATTTGTTGCTTGTTTGGATGGGTGTTTGTTGTTTGTTTGAATGGGCGAGTGTTTGATGTTTGTTTGGATGGGTGTTTGTTGTTTGTTTGAATGGGTGAGTGTTTGTTGTTTGTCTGGATGGGTGTTTGGTGTTTGTTTGTTTGGATGGGTGAGTGTTTGTTGTTTATTTGGATGGGTAAGTGTTTGTTGTTTGTCTGGATGGGTGTTTGTTTGGTTGTTTTTGGTGGGTGGGTGGGTGTTTGTTTTTTTATAAGCGAGTGTTTGTTGTTTGGTTGGGTGGGTGTTTGTTTGGATGGGTAGGTGTTGTCTGGATGGGTGAATGTTTGTTGTTTGTTTGTTTGGATGGATGGGTGAGTGGGTGTTTGTTTGTTTGGATGGGTGAGTGTTTTGCATGTGTGGATAGGTGGGTGGGTGTTTGTTTGTTAGTTGTTTGGTTGAGTGGGTGTTTGGATGAGTGTTTGCTGTTTGTTTGTTTGGGTGGGTGTTTGTTGTTTGTTTGGATGAGTGTTTGCTGTTTGTTTGTTTGGTTGGGTGGGTGTTGTTTGTTTGTTTGGATGGGTGAGTCTTTATTTGGATGTGTGGCTGTTGGGTTGTTTATCTTGTTTGTTTGGATAAGTGGGTGTTGGTTTGTCTGTTTGGATGGCGGGATGGGCAGATGGGTACAAGGATGGAAGAATGGGAAGATGGACAGATGGATCAGTGCGTACTGGATGGATGGAAGGATGGATGGGTGGGCGTATGGATACATGGACTGATGAATGGGTACATGGATAGATGGACGGGCAGTTTAGTGCAAAGGTGGATAAATAAGTGGATGGACGAACGGACAGATGACTGGTTTCCCAGAGGGAAATTTAGGTTGTCTCATAGTAATAACACATGAATAACACCAAAACCAAACAATTATAACACACTGTTAAACAGCATATCCCAAAATTAAAACAATTATAAATGTATAATTTCCTTCATCAAAACACATTGTTTTAACAAATTCTGGCTTTGTTTTGCATTACAACATTAAAGGGGTCCTATAATGCTTTTTCACTTTTTGAATTTTAGTCAGTGTGAAGTGTGTATGTTTGGGCATAAAAGATCTCAAAGTCCACTCCAAAGGGAGATAATTTGTTTTTAAAAAATCCCTTTTCAAGAACTACAACGAACGGCTTGTTTGGACTACAGTGTTGTTTTCCGGTGTTTGTGATATCACAAAGCGGCCCATTAGAATATTATTAAAATAAATCCCGCCTCCGGAAATTCGAATGGTTGGCAGGTGGGGAGAACGCTTGGTTGAGCACTGCACGTTTCAAAAGCGAAACCCGGTGCGGGTGTTTTTATATCACTGTATTTTTGAAGGAAACCGACTGTCTTCAGAAAATTTTGGATGTCATTTTCATTTCATCTTGCATGTAATGTCTGATAAAGCAGCGTTTGTGAGCGGAGCTCTGCTTTGTGTACAGCGTTACCGGGGAAACCTCGCTCTCTCTGCTCCAACAGCGCCTCCTGCTGGCAGAGAGTTAATTTGCATATATATGCCACCACAAATAGAGTAACTCTGTGGGACTATGGTATTAATAAATTCAACTGTATAATAGTTTCACTGCAATTCATGTTATAATGTTAGAATTAAAGAAAAATAAACATAATACATATTATCGTTGCACTTATCTGTACATAGTAAATGCAGTTATTTTTAAGCTGTTGTTGACATCCTATCTAAAATGTGATTTAGCCAAAACAACAACAACATTACCACTTTAATATGTCTTGCAATATCCGTGCGTGCACAGGTTCTGCGCGATCCTCTTGTTCAATATTCTCAGGGTCTGAATTGATATGGCAATATTGACGAACTTGCTGTTTTGGCAAGGGGCGGGGCAGTAGTGAAACATGTCTAAGCTGTTTGCCAATCACAACGCACTGGGACAGGTAACCAATCACAACACATTTCGCTTTTTCGGAAGGCGGGCCTTCATCAAACCCGGAACTAATCGAGCCGTTTGTGCCAGGCTGGGGAGAAAGGTATTGTAATAATGTAAATTATGTGAAAAATAATGCGATTTTCAAACCACCAAGCATGAGAGCATGTTCTAGTACACCCTCAAAACAAAATCAAGACTTTGTAAAAGAGCATAATAGGACCCCTTTAAACCACGAAGCAAGTGAAATGACCACTATGAGAGACCACATGGCTCATCTTTAGAGCTAGTCTATATTTAGGCCAAGCTTAAGAGATTTACTTTCTCTCAAGAGTGGTAGGGAACAAATCTTGTACCTCATGCACACGGAAACAAGCACAAATTTGAGGTCATGAATTGTGGAAAGATGTGCTGCCTGTGAGATGGGATTTGAGATTTAGATGTTCACCAGTCTGTCCCATTTCATCTGGGCAAACGAGCTGGTTTTTGTCCCATTTACACATTTATATTTAGAGCAAAAGAACAGCCTGGGCCATCATCAAGACAGTGTGCATGTCTCTGAGAGCACTAAAAATACTTCCAATAGAGCACTAACTATGTCCTAATTTGGGTTACCCACACAAAATACCATGATATTCTGAGCTAACAGACAAAACCACCCAAATAATGACCACCTGATTGACTTCAGCACCTCATACTAGTGAAATCAATCTCCCCTTCATTTCTCAAGGGATGTTATTTTTACTCAAGTGGTCAATGAAGATAGACAGAGAGTTGAATAGAATAACCACTTGCAGGACAAGCACCGTTAACGATAAATACCCAATTAGCTAATGCACAAACAGAAAGAGTTTCAAGTGTCAAAGGGATGAAAGCTTGAAATAGATTAGCATTCTCAAACACAATAAGTGTAATTAATAATAAGATTACATGTTTACCACGGTTTAATCAATAACTTCAAAAGCAGGTTACATAAATTCCTGCAAATCTTTATGAGAAACTAAACATGTTCTCACACAACTGAGGGAACTCCTTAGCTCTTGGTCAAACTCTTGATAAAATGCTGCCTAATGTCACTGTTACATCAACCCTATTCATACACATTTAATTTGGCTTATTATGTGTACCACAAATTATTGTTTCAATAAATGAGAAAACTAATTTTAAATTTTTAATTGTACATTATTCAATAACTATGGGTGTGACTGTGGAAAGTACTAGCACACTGATGCAAACCTGAGTATTTAACTTAATTAGCATTGAGCTAGTTTTACATATTAAAACGATTTAAATATAGTTTTGTCTTATTAGATAAAGGTGTTAATATTCCATATATCATGTCATTTCTCATGACATTTACAATATATCATGAAAAACTGAATGTTACCAAATGAAGTAGCCTACTAATTAAAAACAGTTTGGATACATGACCAAACGCTAACATCTCATTTAAAAACAACTCTGTAATTTTCTCAAAAATATCTACGTTAAATAAATAAGATATTAGCTTGTGCAGTTGTTGAAACTCGACAAAATAGGGAGAAATTTATAGAGAATGGCTCATTCAAATGAGCAGTAAGTCCAAAACAAACTAATTTAATACAAAAACAACCTAAATTATTCTTAACTGACTTGTATTTGTTGATGTAGGTTATTTATTTTAATATTAGCCCTGTTATTTGTTTGATGTGACTGGGCTAGTTAGCTTATAGCATGTTAGCCATAGATCCGGATCATCGATCTGGTTTTATTTCAGGAAAACCTTCACATCATAGATCAACTAAATTCAATAAATTACACAAACACATATCTAATGAGTTACATGTTGTATTTACAAACTAATATCTATAATACATTAAATGTATTTTGTTGTTGTAGAACAAAAGGCAGTAAACACACTGAATCAATCCGGTGCTAGTAAAAACAGTGGATCCATGGCAACAGATCAACATTAAAACACAAAAAACACACACGACTTCATATCACTATAGAAACATAATGATTTAATTTACCTGGAGGGGCGGATAAGCCCGTGTCGGGTGGACCGGCGGACGCCATTTTGATTCGGGTTTACGGTCTGGACCCGATCCCTGACCGGAACCAGACAGACAGACAGTGTCCGGTTCCGCTCGGTCTGACTCTCTCTGACCGAACTAATACTACCGAAAGCGTTTCTAACAGCTCACAATCTATTAGTAGATGTTTTATATTTATCCAAATGATAATTTATAGGCTAATCCAAATTAGATCATATAATATCCGCGCTTTATATGTAGATAGACGGCAGTCTTGCCTAGTGAACGTCTCATTAGTTTGTGAAACAAACTCGCCGAGCCTTTATGTACAGTGCTAAAAATAACACAACTGTTCACAGAACAGATAACATCTTGGACAGGTTGAGCGTGCATGACATTTGAAGTCATTACACACTGGGGACAAAATAATATTAACAAGTGTTATTTAAAAGTTAAAAGAGACAACTCCCTGCTGAAAAAAACAAAAACACCCTATGATGGTGGGCTGGTTTAAGCTGGTCTCCCAAAGCTGTTTATGTAAGGCTGTTTATGCCTGAAATTAAAGAAAGCCACCCCTTTTTTATTGTAATCTATTATAGTATTAAAGTTATTATATCACTGTCTGAATGTATGTTTTATGTGTTCACTGTAGTGTTTTAAATGTAAATGATTTTGTGTGAGAACAACATACAATCACAGAAGATTTTTTATTTATATATTATATACATATATAATTTGTTATATTTTTGGAAACAGAGGGGAAACAATGAAAACAAAACATTTTGAACTGTCCAAGCAGTTCTTTTATATATATATATATATATATATATATATATATATATATATATATATACATATATACATATATACATACATATATATATACATACATATATACATACATATACATATATACATACATATATATATACATACATACATATATACATACATATACATATATACATACATATATATATACATACATATATACATATATATATATATACATACATATATATAAAAGGCTGAAAAATGTCTCTTGGTAATCTGTAAGACATTTTGCAATAAAACTGCATAAAAGACATATAAAATGCATTTTTAAAAAGCGGTACAGGTTTGCTTCAGCTCAAGTGTACATATATTGAAATGTGTGCGTTCTGTAAAAAATGATCCACATTCATAGCAACTGAGGGCAGCTCTTCCTCCTGCTGTCTTTATCAGCCTTGGCGATATAGCGCAGGAGCAGCTTTGTGGCACATTTGAGACGGTTTTTGATTTTGGGTGCACAACAATTAGGCTTCACCAGCTCCTTCACTTTACACATATCATTCAGATACCTGTCAAGCTAGAGTAAAAATAATACACAGTTATAATGTAAAATCAGTAAGCCAGTGATAAGATAAAGAAAATGTGTCATGTTTAATCTGTTTACTATTACATTTCGATTTATTAAGCATATTTAATCATGCATCAATCCAGCAATCTTGGCCTTACCTCAGCCTCTATACATGCAGGTCTCTCCTGTAACACTAGAGGACAGCACCATCCAACCATTCCATGCACAGAAAAGGGGAAACCCTTCCTGTGGGCCATAAATTAGATTTCAGTTACTAATTCTTGAAATATTTTATAAATATTTCCAGTACCTACAGTTTGGTGCATGTTGGTAAAACCAAAAATAACTTTGCACAATAAAAAAACAGACTTATAATTAAATATATATTTGGATTTGGATTTTCATTGTCCTTGACAATGTTTTGCCGTGCATAAGGTTAACCACACCGAGATTATTTTTTTTAACTACCCTTGTTTTGACAAGCTTTCATGGTCAGTGTTGTCTGAAAGGAAATAGATAAACCTAAACATAGATAATAAAAGCACAAAAACAGCAGCATATTATCTCGTGGAAATATTTTAAGAGAACAATGGCATGTGTTACTCCACAGAACCTAAAAACAGAATATTCTCACAATATAAAACACATGAGTTTCTCCAATGGCTCATGCACATACATATTATATTAAAATAGAAAGCATTTAAAGTAGTTTTACTGTATTTTTGATCAAATAAATGCCTACCGACACCATACTTGTGTGTTAAACACGTAATTTTGAATGAAGAGGGTCTTACATGCTCTGGATAGCTGTATGTGTATGGCATAATGTCTGGAGGGTTGGAGGAGCAGCAGGAGTGCTGAGTTCTCCATCAGTGGATCTATATTCTGGATCTGGAGCAGAAGCTGCAAAACAGGAGTACTGCTCTTCTCCCTTCTTCTTTCCACAACACTCAAACTGCTGTCCTTTGGCTTTCTTCTCATCTTTACAAAACTTATCAACCATCTTCTTCCACTGAAACAGATAAAGGCAGATACTCACTTATAAGTGACAAAGATCATCAGTTTAATAAGAAAAGGTGATGCCATTTATTGAATGGTTATATTTACTACTTAGTTCTGATGTGTTTGTTTGTTGATTACGCAAACTTATTTTATTTTGAAATAGTTAATCTGGAAGTGTTTTCATGAATTAAGAAATTGTGAATTGAACTGTGAATCATTTTTCTCTTCACCTTCTTTTCAGCACAGCGTTGTTCGCTCTTTTTCTCCTTACAGCACTGGTTGTATTCTCTCTCCAGAACATTGATGGCCTTCAACTGACGGACCAGCCAGCTGTAGCCAGTGCGAGGAAAACACTTGGGCATGTATCGTGGACGGATCTTGTGATGAGCGCAGATATGTGCTATGTTAGAGGAATCGGGACGGCCAGGTGGAAAGCTGATGTATGGAACTTCCGTCTGCTTCATAAGTGCTTTTGGAGAAGCCAGCAATGAGCTGGATGATTAAAGAGAGAGCAGGCTGAGCATGATTAAGTATTTATACATTGTCTATTCATTTTTTTTTTCCTCTGTCTCATTTGCAACCCTAAATGTGCTTATTTTCATGGTGGGACGAATGAGTATTTGTTACATCACCACCTACAACTAGAAAATGAACTAGTGTTGAGGATGACGAATTTCTTCTTTTTATGGGTTGGGAAGATGACATACTTTTTTCTCTCCAGCTACAGTTTTGTCTACACTGAAAAAAATCCTACTTACAAACTTCCCCTTGTACAAATATTATAGTTTTGCTCATTTAAGGATTAAGGTGTCAAAAAAAAAAAAAAAAAAAAGTTGGTACAATGGCCCAGTTATGACTGGTACAGTATTTGACAGACCTATTGAAATTAATTTAAAAACAAATAAATACTTTTCTTTATACAACATCATACAGCAGCATATTAGGGACTGTTGGAAACGTAGAAGGTTTAAAATACTCTTATAAATGAAATATGGAAAAAAATATTTTGTTTTTATTGTTTGCCAAATTTGAATTTCAGGTAGATTGACTATACATTCTTGTATATTCAAATCTGTTAAATGTCAAAATGAACTTTGAAGGGGGTAAGAGGTTTTTTCTGTTTAGGGCACTGATTATGTGTCCTTAAACTGTATATTTAAAAACCATATATAATGTGGTCTAACCATTGGAGAACATTTACCAAGATACACATCTCATTCACTGGCAGATTCTTACCGCATTAAGAGAATTTCATTCTTAATGTAAAATATGTTTTCCATGTAATCTAAAAATGTATTTTATGGGTTAACATCTAACTTTTTATTGAAGTCAAAAATATTTAATACAACTGAATCTAACTACAAAGTTCTTTGATTGTTTTGATGTTGCTAAAACAAGCTGGGAGATGAAATTATTGCTCATGTGCCTTTCTATTTACATTAGTAGCCACATTAGGGTCTTCGGTCTACTTCTTTTCATCATTTTATCACTAAATCAAAAACTGACAGTGTGCCACCTTTTATTTTGTGTCAGATATTATAGAATGAGAGCAGAAGAGAAAAAAAAAAAATACTACTTAAACAGTTTTAAAAAAAAAACATTTATTCTCAATTGTACAAAATTTATTTTAAGCAGTCTTTTCATTATTTGATGTGAACATCTATCATGTGGCATAACAAATGTCGAGTCCAACAGGATTTGAAGAACAACTAGTCAGGAGCCACTCGTTCAAAATTGAGAGTATATTAACTAGAGATCAATTACACAGGGTAGTAAAGCTCAATGAAGAGAAGAACACCTCCCTTTTCTTCAGTCATCTTTTATACTCTTTAATAAGAGCGTGTGCCTACATATTCTATATGTTATGTGCGTGACCATTACCATACCATACCTTCCCAGAGGATATCTATGAAAAAGCTTATGTCCATTTAAAAAAAAAAAAAAGCTTTAATCTATTGAAAAAACATTACCAAATACTGTATGTGCATTTTACAATTTAAAAATACAGAGTAAAATGGTACACCACATCAACATTAGTTATTTCCATGACTGTATTAGAAGTTTTTGAAAAAAAACAAAACAAAAAAAAAAAAACAAAAAAAACAACAATATATGGCAAATAACATTTTCATTTGAGGCTTTTAGATCTGTAAATTACATGAAGAGGGAGCCATTATGAAACAAAAGTGAGATCATGGCTTACAGAAATATATACCATAAAATAAAAAGCTAGAAATGTTTTCTTAACATCTTTCTGTAATACTGATATGTTGTAAAGCACAGTAAAGAAATATAGAATACAGTAATTAGTAAAAATAACAGTTGAATGATCTAATTCATTTTGAGTCACTCAGGTAACATTGATTTTGAAAATTTATTTTGTACAAAAAAAAAAAAAAAAAAGCCCATTACAAACTCAAACTAAAAACACACTGTATATACTCCAGTAGAAACCTACCCTTTGCAAGCACTGGAGTTATATTTGAAGCCTTGAATCTTTTGTGGAGTGTTGCCATTTGAGACCTCGGAGGAGACGTGATATGAAGTATCTGAAGCCTCCTTATCAAAACAGCTCCATCTGGCCTTCTCGCTCTTCTTGCAGCAGAAGTAGTGACTGGTCTTAATAGAGAATTCCTGAGTACAGTAGGCTGACAGACTCTTCTTCCACTGAATGATTGGAAAGACAAATCAGAAATCAGAAATAAATATACAAAAGGAAAAACACTATAATAACAATGAGGTACATCTACAATGAAACAGAGAAAGAAAGAGACCGCAACAGTCATTAGAGAATTGTAAACGCACAAACAGTCAAAGCGGTTTACTTCGACATTGGTCCATTTCAGACTGCCAATGTTTTGGATACTTTCTCACCAAAGACTAAATATTGAAATGAAAACAAAGAGAGATTTTGTCTAAAGACGTCGATTGTACATGAGAGCGCAGATATTTTCCTGATGCACAACAATGTCCATATAAGACAAAGTAAACAATAGAACTGAGCAACATAAAAAAAAAAAAAATTAAAAGTCAATGTAAATGCAGTAATTTACAAAGGCAAAGCAGGGGAAAATAAGTATTTAACTGTCTTTAAAATATGATTTAGTAAGAAATGTACTTTCTGGGGCCTGTACCATGAAGCTGGTTTAGCTGGCTAGCCAGGTAAGTTTCAGTTTAGTTTGCGCCAACTCTGGGTTTTAGGTACCAGGAAAGTGTTTTGGCTTTTAGCAGTGTTCATTGCCATAGTAACTAACGCTCCACAGCCAACCTGCTCCGGGGCAAGTTATGTTCTGGTTTAGAGATCTCAAATCGAAATTTGACCAATCAGCTTCAAGCAAAGCGACATGTCTCTGACGCGATAAAGCCACTCCTCCAGTTTCTCTTACTCCAAATTAAAGGACGCTACATAGTAAAACATTTTTAAAGATAAAATCATCTGATTTTTAGAGATGATTATTTTATATTATTTATATAATTACTATACCCTTAATCCATTACACAAGCCAGCTTAGTTTAATAGTAATTAAGCTTTTATTTAAAATCAATGCAAACATATAGATAGTATAGATAATATGGAATATAAATAAGTTTTAGAATCAATAACTTAAACACGACTACATATGAGCTTAGATTTTTAAGTGTTTTTATATCTATAAATATCATCAACTCTATAAACTAACTTTACAACTTTTACTTGCACTTATATGGCAAGATGTTTTCTTTAAGTTTGAATAGATTGTTTCATGAAAGTGCTGTGTAAATGTGTTTAAATTCTTCATATTGTTCAATCTTTTAATCTTCGCACTGACTCTCTCACAAGAAGTGAATCATAGTTTTAAGGCATGTGATTGGCTGCTCATTACTGATGTCACACTTTCATGTGCATGCGCTCCATTAACTCAGGATCAAGCCTGAGTTGACAGATAAAGTTGATGATCAGCTTCATGGTACCAACAAAGCCAGATTGGACTGGTTTGGTTTTGTCATCTCAAAACTAATCCTGTAACCCTGAGTTTGTTCAGCCACCATCATGGTACAGGCCCCTGGTGAAATGCTAATCCTCCTAGATCTGTGGTCTCTGCTTTAGTAACGCAAGGAATCTGAAAGCAGTTAAGAACTGGATTATTTAAACTAGATGTGAGTGTAAACACACACTGTGACTCCATGGCACAAAAAAAAAAAACAACTGCGGTTTGTTTTGCAACTCTGCCTCAAACAATGGAAGAGGTTTGGTGCTGGATTGACAAATGACAGGCGTGTTTGGGAAACCTGTTTGGAAATAGGCAATAGAGTGCTTCAGGGATGACATGTTAGCACTAGAAAAAAAAAGTTCGCATTTTTAGCTTCCGATTCTATAGTCCTGAAGTCAATGGGTTGAAATAACACACGTTTTTGGTTAATGCAAGCTGAACACATTTTCATGCTTTATTCTACAACATAAAATCCATCAGTAATACCCCCTTTTGATTGATAGATATATATATATATATATATATATATATATATATATATATATATATATATTTTTTTTTTTTTTTTTTACACCGTTTACTTGTATTAAAATAGTTGGTTGCTAACAAATGGCCAAATGGGACTACAGAGGTTGTTGTGTTTTACAAAATGTTAAACCCATCTTCTCACTAGTCTGCTTTTATAACCTCATTATGTTTATAATCACACTCTTGCAAACTATTCTAACTCTATTTTTAAATAAAGACTGAAAGAGAGAAGCTTAAAGTCATGTGACTGTTGTAGTTTGTTTACCTAGCCTATGTTTAGCTTTCTACTTCTGGTGAAAATTCATAAAAGGTGTGTTCATTTGTAAAGATAATCATGTAAGAATTATATACTTTTGTTAGTGACAGAAATTATTTTCCGCAATAAACCAAAAGCCAATGAAAAAACAAAAAAAAAACAAACAAAAAAAAAAAAACATGGGGTTTTGTTGAGAGAACAAGGGTGATGTTAACTTCCAGGTTGGCCTACAAAAATGTCATCACTGTAGCACTCCATTTCATTTGTTGCTGCTTTCATTTAGTTTAGTAGCATGGAATTCATACTAAAACTTTAAAGTAGTAGTTCTCAACTTGTATTACAACAGAAGTACCAGAGGTACATATGAGCTGGGACAGAAGGTCCTGTGAATAGTCTTGTGAAAGCTACACCTATTATTAGTAGATATAATAATGTTAAGACTCTCACCGCTTGTTCAGCACAACAGATTCGCTCTTCCGGTGTTCCGTTAATGCCACAGCAGACACCGTACCAGGACTGGAGTTGATTGATAGCTTCAGCCCGACGATGCTCATGGCTAAAGCCATCCTGAGGAAACATGTCCTTAGGGTACCGGACCAGAGCTTTACTGAACCGACAGATATCTTGCAGGTTGCCTGTATTTGGAAAGGCTGGGGGGAAATCAACCTCTGGAACCATCCTGGGTCCCATGGAGCGAGGGCCAAACACTGGGCGACCTGATGAGGCAGATGAGAGATATAAAAATGTAAAAATACCAATTACAGCAAAAATTGACAAGTTAAAAATCTGTAAAATGCTGCTATTCAAACAGTGTTATATTGATGGAGTCCAGGGCTTCTTAAACACTATTGAAGAGCATTTTATATAAACGTTTAAAATGTTCATCTAAAGACCACTCTAAGTTCAAAAAATACTCAGATGTCGAGACACACTGACAAACTGAATCTCAGCTCCCAAAACACATTATAGCATGCAACTGTACCTATTGGGACATTCTCAGGATGAAAGTTTGTGACTTCTCTCTGGGTCATGTCTGAAGAGCCTGCAGCTAAACACACAAAGAAACCCAGGAAAGTAAAACACCATCCAACAAATTCATTGACTTTTCATTCAGAAACACGCAATGGAAACGTCAAGCGATCACTCACCCATCACTTTGGAAAGGTCAGGGATGATTGGTCTCTGCAGCATCAAAAAGTCCAGCTCTGAAATAAGACAAAGAAAGTGTAAACTCTTGCTTTACATATTTTTAAAAAGCTTTTTTTTTTTTTTTTTTTTTTTGGTAAATTTGTGTGGAAAAATTAACAGCTACAGATGAAAATAAATAGTTTTGCCTCTTAAGTCAACATTAATTTTAACAAATCAAAACACATATACATTATAAATATAAACCAACTGATCAATCAACAGGACAAGTCAATCACTGATCATGGTCTTACCCTCAGGGGTGAGTGGCAAATCTTGCTGAAGGCCATCTGCGAACGAAAGAAAACAACAATCAGGTCAGGCTCCTGACACAAGCATGGCTTTGCATTAGTTAAAAAAAATAAAAAATAAAAAAAAGAGAAAGAAACTTGCATTCAAACGAGCAAAATTTAGTTGGCAAAAAAGGTCCACAGTCTACTACTGACAATAGTATAGTGATGCATGAAGCACAGCTAACACTTCTACAAGTCATCACTCCCTTGACCAAATTAAACTTTTTGAAAAATCTGTGTGGGGAATTTTTACACAAAATTTCAGATCACATGCTTGCGAAAGCACACACAACAACATCACTGAGCCACACCAGCTTTCAATCTGTGTGTTGCGTTAGTGACATGCAAAGTTATGTTTCGTTTTGTTTTTTAAACAACAATGTAACTGTCCATTTTTTGTCTGAATGGTATATTGTTGTATAATAACTGCCTTAAATTAATTACTTCCAGTTAGTGGGCAGTTACTAAATTGTTTTTAAACGTGAAACTCACAATCATGCTAAACTAAATATTTGTGAATCCCAACTGAAAGAAACAACAGAAACCATCACAGAAATTCTAATGGTTTCCACTACAAATATCATTACAAACCATCAACTATTAACCATTAAAAATAATGGTGTCCTGTGGTGTGTTTTGAGACATATTAGGATTTAGTGGTTTTAACAAGCCACCAATAAAAGGCAACAAATTACCAGTAGAGACCCACAGGGACATTACAGTTTCCATTAAAACCAATACAACTCCTTTGATGGATATATATATATATATATATATATATGGCGGCGTGATTATGGTATAAAGTTGAATAAATAATTCAAACAGACCGTCATCAGCCAGCGTGTCAGTAATTTCTCTTTGGACAGGAGAGTCTGGAAAAGTAGGACACATTGGCATTAGTCATTAGAGGGAAGGGGAAAAAAAAATTGGATAATATCCAGAACATCTGCAAGCATGTTTTATGTAACTCTGGTCTCCATGGAAAAAAAAATCTATTCATAAACAAACACTGCCTAACGAAACATGACATAAATAAACAACAAATCATTTCTATACTGTCGTAAACGTCCCAGGAATTTATATTCCTTCTCATAACTCCTGAACATAAGATACATTTAAAAGTAGGCCATGTCTGAGCTGTTCTGTGATAACGACATATAAACAGCGTGACACAGGCCTTATATAAAGTTGCATTTAACGTTACCTTCCGATGCATCGCACAGAAGAGCGAGTAAAAGCGTCAAATAAAGTCCCACGCCGCGTGAGGAGCTCATGGTCGGTGATGTGCCTTCAGTAATCACTTCTCGGATGAAGTTGTGTGTGAGACGCGGAGCCCGCTGACCATGTGTTCACCGCTCCGCTCTTCAGCTTTTAAAGCCTCAGGACGCGTCGAGTTCAAGAGGAGATCATGTGGAGGAGGAGGAGGACCATCTTCAGTTTTCGCAGACTTGCTGACACACTTTAACTCCTTCACAGAAGTTCGCCTTTGTTTTTTTTTGCCTACCAGTAAGTTACGTGCCCCGTCCTGTCCTGTACCAGCCTAACCCCCGAAAATAACAATAAGTCAGATGGGTGAGGACGGAAAGAAGGGCAGTATTTATTACTGTCAAAAAATACATTAATTTCCATGTCACGTCCTTTCCCAATTTTGATCTACATGAGTTGCTTATCTAAAAAATAATTTGTCAATCGCTTATGATTTTTTAATACCTGCATGGTCGTATTCCTATAGGAAAGTTTTCCAAAACCCTTGTCAACGGATAACAGTATCTGTTATATTTTTGTTCATGCATGTGCAATTCCCTTTAATTAGCCTACATTTAATTATTTCTTATTTCATTAATTAAATTTAATAAGGTACTGGGTTAGTTGACATTTTCATTCCAGTAGGCTAAATATACTCAGGGAAAGGGATTCATATAGGCACATCCCTCAAGAGTCTTTTCTAAAAACAACAACAAAACTCTATTATTTAAAAAAGTCGTTTATTGAACACACATTTATGCCCCGTGACAACATGCCCCATTAGTGAGACATTTTGCCAGTGTTTCCACTAAACAGGCTATATTTTCAGCAAAATTTTGCAGTGAAACAATTCTGAAACACAAGAACAATTCAATAAAACAGTAAACGTAAAGGATTATTATAACCCTACAAATATCAAAACACTGTTATTATTAAGTGAAACAAGTTTCAATTTCTATCATCTACAGTGTGGCACCCTAAGCTGAAAAGTATGCAAAATGTCAAACTTTATGGAAAAAAAAAAAAAAAAAAAAATGAAAGAGTTTCATATCTTTTCATTAAAATCTACCTTTGGCTACTGAATTTGATTTTTTTTTTTTTTTTTTTTTTTATCCAACAGTTGTAACACAACTATATTTTAAATACTGTACTAGAACTAGAAAGTTTAAATTTAGGGTTATTTTTATTTTTATTTTTTTTTTTTGAAAAGGTGTTTAAAGCTGACATTCAAAACTAGAGAAAACATCACTGACTCATAACCACTGGATGCCCTTGTGAATGTGACAAATAACAACTAGCCCTTCTCTTCCTATTGGTCATCAGCCACCCCACACTCTAGTAGTTATTGTATCAGCGTCAGTCAGTGAAAAAAAAAAAACACCTGTTGACTACTAGTTTAGAGACGCAACCAGTTTCACATACAACACCAGCAGGGTTGGGTTGTCAGGTCTTGAATGCATTCAGGATGGTGTGATAATATGATGGTTCCTGGAATTCCTGTCTAACAAGTCTAAACATTGTGTAATAATTCGTTTTAAACCAATGTCAAGTAGAAATTCAAAATTACCATTTGTTCTTCTGCCAAAGATTCTGCCTAAAACTGCACTTCTAAGCCTTAAAGTGGACTCAAAGTGGATATCGTATAATAGATATGTATAACCTGCTTGACATCATCTGATATTCATGTTCACATTATTCAAATGTTCATGTTTAATGGCAACATCCAATAGCATGTATTTGTATAATATGGACATTGCTGTATGTGTGTTGTTTGCACTTCTATTGCGTTTAAACTATATTTATATATTCATGTGGATATTTTATCACTGTTGCGGTATTACTCACACAAACACATGCCATTTACACTTAGCATTGCTTATCTATATGAACTCATTTACTTGCACATTCAGCACATGTAAAACAATGACAGAGCAATGAGGCTTTGAGAATTGCAAATATTACCATTTGTTATCTTTTTTTTTTTTGATATTCTATTTCAAAATATACTCTTTGAATAGGTTTGCCAACATTATAAACTGAATGATTAGAGTTAAAAATCCTTTATCAAGACAAGGTCATCCAAACCTTTAAAAAACAAAATCTAATCCCATGAAACCCACTGTATCATATTTGATATGTGAATTTCCAAAGCCTCTAAAGACATATTAAGACATTTTTGAGAGCTATAGATTGACAACTGACAACTCATTTTATGTAGTTTAGTATTCAGATCTCATCGATTTACAATACAATCTATCAGAATATTACCTTTTTGGTCCTATGAAAATCAGCAACTGCATTGAGGTGTTTTTCCTCGAGTGTGAGCTCCATATTCTCATCAAGCTATATGAGCCATAAAAGCCTGATGTATATCAAATATTATTCTCAACAAAAAACATGTATGCAACTGTGTATTTTTTCTTGTAGATTTTTCCCTCTAAAGAATTAATGAACTATTCCGTTAAAAAAGAGATATATCAGTTTTTACAGGGTTAAAGATTCTCAGATTAATACTGAGTCAATGGTCATTGAATTGTATCATATCCATATTATTGATTTTTTTTCTTCACTGAATACTTTGTAACTCTCACTGCAGTAATTATTTGTTAGTTATAAATTTTTCTTGAGTAATTCTTTTTAAATAGGTATGTTAGGCTACTAAAAGTATACTGAAAATACATTTATGTACTTAAGAAAAATACCCTGCAAGTGTACTTTTGGTTTACTAAACTGGTAAACTTAAAGTCTGCTAAACTGGAACAATTTTGTGCTTGTCCTGAGGTCCAACTAAAGATATACTGAAGTATATTTGATTGTGCTAAAGTGTAACTATTGCAAGTATAGGTACACTTTAAATATCTTGCATTTAAAGGCCGATATTATTCAAAGATCATACAATCCTCATCAGTAGTGACATTAAAACATATTTTAGGCTTAATATTAAGAAATGTGCATTATGCACAAGTAGTACTCCAAATAAAGTTTAATTATAATATTTATATCAGCAAGTTTCGAGCGATATGTCTGTATGTTAATAGATTTGAGCTATATATATAATAAATGTATTTTAAATATATTACTTTTTTACTAGGGAAGGTACTGAAAAAGAAAAACTCTGAATTTGGTTTCGGTGTGATGGCTCACTGATTTTGGCTCCAGGTACCTCTGGCGGGGATATCTCAGATGTGGAAACGAGCAATAGAAACACTAAATTCTCAGAAACTACAAAGCTGGCCCAGATTCAGTCTTACATTAACTAACTAACTAACATTGCTGATGCTAACGG
Source organism: Spinibarbus caldwelli (assembly GCA_039654775.1). Taxonomy (NCBI): domain Eukaryota; kingdom Metazoa; phylum Chordata; class Actinopteri; order Cypriniformes; family Cyprinidae; genus Spinibarbus; species Spinibarbus caldwelli. The sequence goes on from CM077226.1 coordinate 15,607,737, forward strand.
CCTTGGATTTCTCGCCAGTGCTGGTATTTCTTATGTTGTTGAGTCAGACACTGCTTTGTTTCCCTTGGACACACAGTATCAACATAAACAAAGTCATGTGACATAGGCTATATGCTGAGCTGAGAGCCTGGGAACTAAATCCACTGTTTTCATCTGCTCTGACATATCTTAGATAGGATACAGTCATGAGACATAAATTAAATGAAAGATATTTACTAAATTAATAGAACAAAGTATGAATCGAAACTCTGTGTCAGCAAAATGAGTCAGTGAAAAGAGAAGTTTAAAAAAACTCAAATAAAAAATGATAGGGAAATGCACAGTATTATTATTAAACTAAAGAGTTCAAATTGATTTACAATTTAAAATCACAAATAATTTGTAAAAGCCTAAAGAAAATAGTTGAGGATTAGATTTACAAATATTAAAAACTCATAATCATAATTACACAACTGATTACATTCACTGTGCAATTCACCAGTGACTCAGGACTGAATACAATGGTTCTACAGCAAATTCATAATTTATTCTGACCTTATTCTGTCTGTGATGAAGTGATGAATTCAAGGATACACAAAAGGTTCTAGTCAAAACCAGATGATGTTAACAGTTGATGAGAATAATTTGTGCCTAGACAAGCTTCAGGATTGTGGAAGAAATGGAGTATTGTACCAAAAGTCATATAATGCTAGTTATTATTTAGTTTTTAGACAATTATATAAATATGTACTGAATGCTAGAGGAGCATGACTCCTCCAGCAGTTTCTCTATTTTTCTTTTTTAAATCAAGTTTTCTTCCTCATTCTAACATTTTAGGGAGCTTTCCCCTTAATACAAAGAAAACAGAAGGAAAGGACATCTGATGCCGTCATTTCAAGAATGCCTGATTGTTTTTTTCTCCCTGAACACAAACTATGTGGGCTTCTTATTGACAAAGAGAAAAGATGCTTTGATATTTAGCCTACAAATATCAACATTTGCAATCTGTCATTTGCATTAATCTCAGTTATTTTACGGGGCTGTTGAATGCTTGAATCTGATTCGTTGACGAACATTTTAGGATGTGCAGTTATTTTTAGAGAAATGCACAGATAAAACAGTTCCAAGCAGGGCTTGACCGCATTACAGTTCAATATCACTTTGCCAAACCATTTCTGTTATTTCTTTCAAAAGTCCTACAACAAAAGATCCAAAATCCACAATGACACTTGTTACGGAGCCTGAGTTCACAGATGGCCTCCATAGCCGTGACAGGGCAGGATGAGAGCTGGTGAATGGGTACCACTGACACCTCCGGAGGTTCTGCAGCAGTTGCCGCCACCTCTGGAGGTTCTACAGCAGTAACCCTCTCTTTGATCACAACATGACAGGCTGAAAGTACATTGCTGGACGCTACCACCACACCAGGAACTGAAGCAAGCACCGCCGCTCCAGGAGGTTCTGCAGCATGTGCCACCACCTCTGGAGACATTTCAATGGATGCCGCCACCTCGGGTAGTTCGGTGGTGGTGTACGCAGCCCAAACGCAACATAAAGCGATCCCTATCATGGGAAGCACTTCAGGCAAGGGGATAAGTTCAGGAACAGGAGGGTTAGAGTGAATGGGTTTAGGGATACCAGCTGCGCGTGCAGGCACCAGCGGTGCATCCCTCACACTGGAAATCAGACTGGTAAATCGGAGCACTGACCTTGAAAATCTGGGTGTGACGGACAGGACGTCACAAGACTCTGGATGATCGGCTGTGACGTGACGTTGTTCTGGATGGTCAGTGGTGACGTGAAGACACTCTGGAAGATCCGCAGAGAAGTGAAGAGACTCTGGTAGGTCAGCGGAGACGTGAAGAGACTCTGGAAGTTCAGCGGAGGCGTGACTTGACTCATGACGTGACTCTGGAAGATCAGCGGAGACATGAGGAGACTCTGGTAGATCAGCTGAGACGTGATGAGACTCTGGTAGATCAGCTGAGACGTGACAAGACTCTGGTAGATCAGCTGAGATGTGACAAGGCTTTGGCAGATCAGCTGAGACGCGACGAGACTCTGGTAGATCAGCTGAGACGTGACCATGCTTTGGCAGATCAGCTGAGACGTGACGAGACTCTGGTAGATCAGCTGAGATGTGACGAGACTCTGGTAGATCAGCTGAGACGTGATGAGACTCTGGTAGATCAGCTGAGACGTGACGAGACTCTGGTAGATCATCTGAGACGTGACGAGGCTTTGGCAGATCAGCTGAGACGTGATGAGACTCTGGCAGATCAGCTGAGACGTGACGAGACTCTGGCAGATCAGCTGAGATGTGACGAGACTCTGGTAGATCAGTTGAGATGTGACCATACTTTGGCAGATCAGCTGAGACGTGATGAGACTCTGGTAGATCAGCTGAGACGTGACGAGACTCTGGTAGATCAGCTGAGACGTGACGAGACTCTGGTAGATCAGCTGAGACGTGACGAGATTCTGGTAGATCAGCTGAGACGTGACGAGACTGGCAGATCAGCTGAGACGTGACGAGACTCTGGCAGATCAGCTGAGACGTGACGAGACTCTGGCAGATCAGCTGAGACGTGACGAGACTCTGGCAGATCAGCTGAGACGTGACGAGGCTCTGGCAGATCAGCTGAGACGTGACGAGGCTCTGGCAGATCAGCTGAGACGTGATGAGACTCGTGAAGAGCAGTCGTGACTTGACTTGACCTATGAAGAGCAGCCGTGACTCGACCTGACCCTTGAAGAGCAACCGTGACTTGACCTGATTCGTGAAGAGCAGCCGTGACTTGACTTGACTCGTGAAGATCAACTGTGACATGGCTTGACTCATGAAGATCAACTGTGACTTGACTTAGCTCATGAACATCAACTGTGACTTGACTTGACTCGTTTGACTCGTGACAATCAACTGTGACTTGGCTTGACTCGTGACGATCAGCTGTGATTTGATTTGGCTCATGATGATCAACTGTGACTTGACCTGGCTCAAGAAGATCAGCTGTGACTTGACTGGATTCATGAATGGCAGCTGTGATGACGGCGCTTTGTTGTGTCCGCCATTTTGCGACCAGGCTCCGCTGTCGCCGCCATTTTGTGAGCATGCTCTAATGCGGCCGCCATTTCACGAGTGAGTGCAGTGTCGCGTTCCTCTTCCGCGACACCCACAGTAAACAAAGAGCCGACGGAAAGCAAAGCAAAATCCATAAAATCACTTAGAGACGAACAGGGACCTTCCCGGATTAATCGTGATTTGAGCGGCTGGTTAATGCCCTCACAAAAAAAATCTATAAGGACACAGTCAGGCAAATCAGAATAATTAGCAATCTCTAAATACTCAAAAATATAGCTCTTGAGCGATCGTGTGCCCTGCTCGAGAGCTAATAGCATTTTCGCTGTGTCCATATCTGGCCAGAGTCCTTTAGAAAAGCCGCTGGATCCTCGTGAGGCCGAGTATTCTGTTACGGAGCCAACGAGACGAGAGACGTGCAGATCCATGTGCAAGGCTTTTATTTAGAACGGCGTGGTCAGGAAACAAGCAAGGGTCAAACAATGGCAAACAGGTATATCACAGGCAAGGCAAAGAGTCATCCAAAACGGGCATGAGTCATTCGACAGCGAAGAACATCCAAAGGGGCTTGACAAAAGAGGTAATCCGAAAACGTGAGCAATAATCCAGGCAAGGCGCGAACAGAGTCCGAAACGGCAAGGCAAGGGTTAAACCAGGAAACACGGGCAGGAATCAAAACACGAGGAAACAGGCAAGGCAAGACTATGATAACTAAGTGGGCTCCGTAGAGTAGCTATCGCTAGGAGAGAGATAAGTGCGTACAATACTCGGCGCTGACAGAGAGGAAGTCCAAGGTTTATAAAGCGTGTCTGATGGGATCAGCTGTGTAATCAGTGCAATGTGTGATTGGTGACAGCTGTGATCAGTGCAGTGGATGATGGGAAATGCAGTCCGGGGGTGACGTGCAACAGTTAGTGTGGTGCAAGAGTCAGTATAATGGATGGGTGACCTCTGGTGGAGAGTGAACGGAAGGGCAGGCACAGGATTTGTAACAACACTGACCAAGCAAATATATTTAACAACAGGATATAAATGACAAAGTATTTGCATGTTTTGTCTCCAAAATTAGCCCTACATACATACTCATACTCTCAATCTTTCTGCGAAACATCCCTGTTCTTGAAGCAGTTAAACTTACGGTTTCACTAGAGATGCTGCTGAGAGACAGACAGATTCAAGTAATTCACACATGCTTAACCAATGAAAAGTTTTCCAGGATAACAAAACATGATCTCAGCTGAATAGTATGTGTAATAATATTTGATATGGCCTGAGAGCAAAAGACCAAAGTACAAAAATCCTGATAAATTCTGTTAACATTAATTCATATTCTTGTAGGAGTTAAATGAGCATCTCTTTCTTCTTTAGTCGATTAGCGGTAGGCTACTACATTTAGACTTGTACTTGCACTTGAACTGAACAACAGAAAAAGCATATTAGTTGGCAAGAAGGAATGTACTTGCACGTTGCCTACCTCCATCGACTTAATCAGGCCCACAACAAAACTTTAACGTTTTCTTCTTTAGAACTATTGTAACTAACAATGAATTCTGAAGCTTAGAAAAAAACAGTTTTTAAGTAAAAAAGTGGACAAAAAAATAACTGCTAAATAAGATATTTGTATGACGTTTACTGTAACTAATATTGCAAACAGTGCTTCTGAATATCGCCATAGCCTATATTTAGGCCTAAATGGCACAAATAATCACTGCTGATATGCAGAGCAACAGCACTGTGTGATAATGCTTTTACACAACAATTCAATATAAAATATTGAATTACATTTTAGACACATTGGCAGTTTTTACCTATTTTTGCTCCATAAAGAAAATAGTTCTAAATGAAACCAAATCAGGATAACCACTGAGTGTCAAATAACAACATGTAAGTACAGCTAAAACAATTAGTCGACATAATTTACATTTACATTTACATTTAGTTATTTAGCAGACGCTTTTATCCAAAGCGACTTACAAAAGACGACAATAGAAGCAATCAAAATCAACAAAAGAGCAACAACATGCAAGCGATAAGACAAGTCTCATTTAGCCTAACGCAGTACACATAGCAAGGCTTTTTTTTTTTTAAGAAAACAAGTAAATAGAATATAGAAAAAATAAACATTTTTTTTTTTTTAAAGAAAACAAGTACATAGAATATAGAAAAAAAGAAAGCTAGTGTTAGTTTTTAAAGAAAAAGTAGCAGTTAGAGAATAAATATGCAATTGATAGAGGGTCAAGGGTGTGTGTGTGTGTGTGTGTGTGTGTGTGTGTGTGTGTGTGTGTGTGTGTGTTTAAATAAAAAGAAGACAAAATAGAATTAGAATAGAGAGCGTTTCTTGAAGATGGCTAAGGATTCAGCTGCTCGGATTGAGTTGGGTAGGTCATTCCACCAGGTGGGAACAGTGAATGAAAAAGTCAGTGAAAGTGATTTTGTGCCTTTTTGGGATGGCACAATAATGTGTCATTCACTTGCAGAATGCAAGTTTCTAGAGGGCACATAGGTCTGAAGTACTGAATTTAGGTAAAGGGGTACAGAGCCAAAGGTGGTTTTGTAGGCAAACATTAATGCCTTGAATTTTATGTGAGCAGCTATTGGTAGCCAGTGCAAATTGATGAACAGAGGTGTGACGTGCGTTCTTTTCGGTTTATTAAAGATTAATCTTGCAGCGGCATTTTGGATTAATTGTAGAGGTTTGATGGAATTGGCTGGAAGACCTGCCAAGAGAGCATTGCAATAGTCAAGTCTGGACAGAACAAGAGCTTGAACAAGGAGTTGTGTTGCATGTTCCGAAAGAAAGGGCCTGATCTTCCTAATATTGCATAAAGCAAATCTGCAGGACCGGGCAGTTTTAGCAATGTGGTCTGAGAAATTCATCTTATCATCAATCACAACTCCAAGGTTTCTGGCTGTTTTTGAAGGAGTTATGGTTCATGAGTCTAACTGGAAGGTGAAATTGTCATGAAGTGATGGGTTTGCTGAAACTACAAGCAGGTCTGTCTTAGCTAGGTTGAGTTGAAGGTGACGGTCCTTCATCCAGAAAGAAATGTCTGTTAGACATGCTGAGATACGATCAGCTATTGTCGGATCATCAGGATGGAATGAGAGGTAGAGTTGAATGTCATCAGCATAGCAGTGATACGAAAAGCCATGTTTCTGAATGACAGAACTTAGTGATGTCATGTAGACAGAGAAGAGAAGTGGTCCAAGAACTGATCCCTGAGGGACCCCAGTAGCTAGATGTTGCGACTTGGATACCTCACCTCTCCAAGATACCTTGAAGGACCTATCTGAGAGGTAAGACTCAAACCACTGGAGTGCGGTTCCTGAGATGCCCTTTTCTCAGCTTTTCTCATAATTGAGATAATAATTGTAATTGTAAAAAAGTAATATAATTGTCTGACATTTTCCAAAGCTTAAGTGATTACCTTGTTTTATTTATGTTAAGATATGTCTAACCCTTTATTTTAAATGATTGTAAAAGCTGAAAAATAATTGACGATTACTCAATTAATCATTCTTATAATCATTGGATTAATGGATTATCAAAATAATCATTTGTTGCAGTCCTACATTCAAGCAACATTCAAAAAATATATGGATGTATAGTATTAAGATTTGCTCAAATTCAGTTACAGTTTTGTTCCTGCATGAATCAGTGTTATTGAATGAATTGGTTTAGTATGGAAGCCTGTTTCTGCCACTGAATAAAAAAATGAAAAACTTAAAATAAAAATAAAGAACTTTTTATCTCACAATTCTAACTTTTTAACTAACTTAACTAACTTTTGCAAGTCAGAATTGTAAATTTGTATCATGCAATTCTGAGAAAAAAGTCACATCTGCGAGAAAAATTTCCTTTTTTTGACTTTTTTTTTCTCAGAATTGAGATATAAACTCGCAATTCAGTCATTCTTGAAAAGTGGGACAAAACGGTGCAAAATTGAAAAAAATAAAAACCTTGTACTCAGACAAATGAAACTACATTTATGTATCTTATATGTACTAAGCTACTGAGCTATGCTATGCTATACAACCTCCCAACTTTTCTCTTTTTTTAACAAAATGTGCTTTTTACCTTGGACCGTGTAATATAATTTCAACTAAATTTCAATTTCAACTTTAAAAGCATTCAAGATGTTTTTAACATGTCAAAACACATTCTCATGTTAGCAGACAGATTACACTTTTCACATGTGACCAACAATTCCACAACAAATATAAAATATCATAATGAAATATTATCAAAATATTCAACTGATGGAAGCGACACATCTGACAGTGGTGACGAAAACCTGAATTAGTAGTCTTTTTAACTATCAAATACATTGAATCAATCAATTACTGTATTAAAACAAACACAACAAACAGTGAGTATGTTATTGTTTATAAAGCTTTTATTCAAGAGTCACATTTAAGTATTTTGATATATCAATGGAACACAAAATCTTATGGTTGTGACATCTGACGGTGTTGATAAATTTGGCAGATGGAGTTCATGTAGTAGCCATTTTGTTTTGTTTTTTCTGTTGATGCTAGATGCTAATGGAACCTGCTTCAGGAGAATAAAATTATCTAAATATATCAAATAATTTCCTCAGAAATTGGAAGATGGTGTTGACATATGGTTGTGACACAGGATTTAAAATATTCTAAAACTATAAAACTGACCAGAGCCTGTCTGACACTGATGTACTCTGCAGAGGAGGATTGTGGCAAGGGGTTTAGCGTTTACGTTTAGAGTGACAGCTTCCCCTGATATTCCCTGATTTTATTACATTTTAATGAATGTCTGACGGTGTTGACAAAAAGTGGGGACACAACTTTGAAACCTTATGAAACATGCATGTATCACTGAAAAACAGCCTTGCTTTGATATGAGATATTATTAAGTGTTACTTTTGATAAAACAAGGTCTTTTTCATCATTAAAAAACATTTTTGTCTTTGTAATAGCATATGAATGATTGAATCCTTCTCTGTGGACACACTGTTTTAGATGTAGTGAGAAGACAATAAGTGTCATAGATTTCACATAATAATAATAAAATTAAACTGAAGGGCATAATTGTGTTAAATACATTCTATTATTAATCCCCATAACATTTACAATTGAAAATATTTTTATTTTTAAAGCTAATAGCAGTTACAATTGCTGGACATGTTTTTTCCCATGTCTCAAGAATCACTGAATTGTGAGTTTTAAAGTCAGAATCGAGAGATAAACTCGCAGTTCTGAGAAATGGAGTCAGGATTGCGAGATATAAACTAAGTATATATTTCACAGTTCTGACTTTATAATTCGCATTTGCGAGTGTATATCTCAGAATTCTGAGAATAAAAGTCAGAATTGCGAGTTTGTATCACGCAATTCTGAGAAAAAAAGTCAGAATTGCAAGGAAAACAGTCTGAATTGTGAGATAAAAAGTCGCGGTTTCATTTTTTTTATTCAGTGGCGGAAATGGGCTTCCATAGTTTAGAGATCCACTCATATACATTGTCTGTCACCATGTTGTTTAATAATGATTCAAACTGCAGAAAGTTTCATTGGAAAATCCCATTGGTGTTGAACTAAATATTGGCTGCGTCCGCATCAAGACAGGAATCCAATGTTTCTGTAACTTTTGAGGTGCCTGCATGATTGCAGCATAGATATCCTTCACTGCCTGTGATATCCCACAATCCTGTGTGCACAGGGCAGTTGGTTGTAAAAATACAAATGGTGACTGATGGAGTGATTAAAAGGATTAAATTAATTATGATTAATTTATGATAAGCATTGTAGCCATGAAATATTTGTTTGGTTATGACTAAAGCTCACCTACATTCTGGTAAGGTCCTTAGGAGTTCTCACACAAATGCACATCCTGTGAAGTCATAGACTCACTGGACAGTGAGGCAGCAAAGATATAGATGGTCTTTCACTACGTTCTGTTCTCCTACTATTCCCTCGTCTGTTTTGAGATCTCATAGGGAGAATTTCAATCTGTTATGTTTGCGTATGACAAAGCCTTTCCAGTCTGCTGTGATTCAGATGATCCTGTGTTTAAATGAATTTGGTTTTCCTTTTTTATGAGAAATGTTGAAACACATTTGTTTTGGTGTAATTCTAACAAAAAACGTTGTTATGAGATGTATAAACATGTAAAAACAATTAGAAAGTGAGCAGTAAGGGCTGTATGACATCTGTGTGAGTCAGTAAAAACTCAGAAAGAAACAGATTTCAGTCTTTGCTCACAATTCAAAGTCAGGAATGGGAAAACACTTTAAATTTTTCCCGGATACAGTCCCAGCCTTTATAATTTTCAGAAGTTTATTTGAGGCCTTTTCTGCAAAGCAACACAACAGATAGCAAACAAGTATTTATGCTCCAAAACAGAACAAAACCAAAAGAATAGCAGGGTTTCATCCACTGTGTGAGTGATAAGTTAAAGTTGACGCAAAATACAACATGGAACAGAAACTGCGCCAAAAATAAAAAATAAAAACTAGAACGTTTACACAAAATGCACAGACTTTTGATAAACACAGATTTATAAAGCACACATACTCCTGCAAATAAACATATGGACATTTGTTTATAGATTTCCACAAATTAAACTGTGCAATTAAGACAAAATAGAACTGTTGTCAATCTAAGTGTCTACACAAGCATATTGAATAAGAGCACTATATTTTATTCCATAGAAGTGTTCTATACATTTTTAGACCTTTGAGCATAAATATTGTCAAATCTGTATGATAATTCTTCAAATGATTGAATACACAGAGAAAATCCAAAGACACATCTTAAAGGGATACTCCACCCCAAAATGAAAATTTTGTCATTAATCACTTACCCCCATGTCGTTCCAAAACTGTAAAAGCTTTGTTCGTCTTCGGAACACAATTTTAGATGAACTTGTGGCTTGTGACTGTCCCATTGACTGCCTAGTAAATTGCACTGTCAAGGTCCATAAAAGTATGAAAAACATCGTCAAAATAGTCCATCTGCCATCAGACGTGCAATCTGAATTTTATGATGCGATGAGAACACTTTTTGTGCGCAACGAAAAAAAAAGCGCGTTCATGAGTTCACTCGCAGAGCACAGGGCAAGCACGCCTCAGATGACGCACGACGTAAACGTCGTGACCTGCTGATGTCGAGGCCAGCGTACAGACGCTGTACAGACGCGGCCGGAAGCCGTGCGCTGTGCGTGTCCTCTGTGTATAAACATTGTGCGTCATCTGAGGCTTGCTTGCCCCGTGCTCTGCTAGTGAACTCATGAACGCGCTTGCAGGAAGTGTCACGGAGGAGAAGAAAAAGTTGAATAAAGTCGATATTTTTTTTTTTCTTTGCGCACAAAAAGTGTTCTCGTCGCATCATAAAATTCAGATTGCAAGGCAGATGGACTATTTTGATGATGTTTTACATACTTTTATGGACCTTGACAGTGCAATTTACTAGGCAGTCAATGGGACAGTCACAAGCCTCCCGGTTTTCATCTAAAATATCTAAAATTGTGTTCCAAAGACGAACGAAGATTTTACGGGTTTGCAACGATATGGGGGTAAGTGATTAATGACAAAATTTTCATTTTGGGGTGGAGTATCCCTTTAAGATGGTCTGTTTGAAGGGAATGGTGAATTCAAGAACATGATCCATGAATGAAAGATAAGCATTATAAGTGCCAAGACAAGCTTTAACAGCAGGGGAGTACAAAAAAGCTGATACGCAAGGTATCAAAATAGATCATGTTTAAATTAATGCAATAATGTAATAGGCTATAAGTAGCAGAAGTCATTAAGCATTCATGTCTCTGTCTGTACTGCCTGAGAAATCAAGGAGGACAGAAGTGGACTCTAATGTTGTAAATGAAGCTTGAAAATCATCCACAGTACCAGTTCCTTCTACAACGATGCTTTGAGATCTGCAAATATCATTTGTAATCTGCTGTTTGCTGGTCTCAAAACTGATCGGCTCTATAAATCACATAATAATGATCAGAGCTGAATCTCCTTTATACCAGCTAGGATCATTAACAACTTCAAAAAAACATTAAAATACATCCTCAGACAAAAACAAGTTTAAGAATACTCAAACTGAATAGCATTTGTAGTAATATTTTGCTTTTGGCCTACAGAATAGAATTTGCACAAAATACTGCATACTTCTGTTAATATTATTTTCTGTTTTTCTGAGAGTTACAAAAATATATTTAATTTCTTCAGCAGGTAAATAATATATTTAGATCTAGATTGCATTCACTATATGTAACTGTGGGTGTCTGTTTTGTGTGTGTGGTGTCTTCATTTGCAAATGAAATGTGCCTGTGTGTGTTCAATGAGTAGTCAGCGTCTGTATATCTGTGTCAGAGCCGAACAGCTCTTTGTATAGCGGAGGGAAGAGGGAATGCACCGTGAGAGGGTAAAGCTGCCGGAACCATCGCAGTTTCTCAATATGCAGCACACACAGAGACTTCAGCACCGGGACTCTTTGATACAGCTGGAAACATACAAAAACACAACATTACCAGTTCATTCCAGACAATATAATTCTTTACTTTCTGCAATGCAATCCTTCATCATCCTTTTACCTTATGCAGTAGACTCTCCTGATTGTCTCTGTGCAGAATGTGACTAAGGGCAAGCTCCACATCTCTCCTTACTCTCTGCACTCGTTCTCTGTCTTCCAGACACGGTCGATCTACTCAAAATGTAGAGAAATATTCAGAGATTAAGCCCATTCTACTTTAAAATCACAGAGTTTCTGCAGTAATGTGGTTTTGCTGTGCTCACCTGCATTGAGGAGGACCAGTGCAGTGAACACTGCCATCTGTTGTTCAGTCAGTCTCAGCGCACACAGGTTGTGAGCAAAGTCAAATATAGCAGCTATTAGATCACCACATGCTGAAGAACAAACACAGACATTCAAAAACAGTGTGAATTACATTGCCATTAACTTTGGGAGGGTAAAATGACTGATAATAAAAAAAGTGAACAAGTCACAATTAAAGTGAGCAATTATACCTTGTGAAAAAGAAGTGTAATTGTATAGAATGTACATTTGCATATAATATTAATGGAATAAATTTAAGGCCACTTAAGTTTACTTAAAATTAAAATTTTAGATTATGATATTTTAATCATCTTTTGTTGTGCTTTAAAACAGAGCACTTATTTGGACGTGACTAAAAAATACTAAAGCATTTTAAAGTTAATTTAGAGTTAATATATTTTATATGTACTAAATTGCAACTTTATCATTATTACAAATGTATTCATAATTACAAATATATTTAAATACATGACATGCAAGTTTCAGTAGAAATGACATTAAAGTATATTTTAGTTTACTGAGAATCTTTGCCAGTGTTTTGCAGTTCAAAGGCAACAGAATTATGAAAGTACATATAAAGAAGTACTTACTTAAGCTAGACAAAAATTAGCACTTTAGTTTAAAATTAATCTAGTTACATTTAATATAAATTGAAATTACACATATAAATGTAACATTTTAATTTAATTGCAATTAACATACAATTAAGTTTCCGAAAACATTACATTCAGTTAATTATTTTAAAGTGTATTATTTCTGTAATTAGTACTTGTTTTTCACAAGGGATAAGACAAATTTGGTAAACACAAGTTTTTAAAAAATATGCTGACAAAAATGCTCTTACACTGGAAGTCTATGGGGCGATCGCTGTAAACCAAAATATTCCTTTAACTCACCGAGGGATTTGAAAAGTTCTGTTCCTGCAAATTTGCCATCAAAGAATACTGTGTTGTTTTCTGTGTTAAACATCCGACTCATCCGGACCAGAACCACTTCCATGGACCCTAATAAGAAAGAGAGAAAGGCACGCACAGAAGAAGGCAGAGAGGAGAGAGCGACATACACAGAATTACAGAAAGAGGAATGAGAATGGAAGAGGAGAAGATGAAGCCAGAAAAGTGACAGGTTTTTGAGAGATAGAAACAGAACAGAGAGATGAGAATGGAGCTATAAACCTTGTAAACCTTACCAGCCATAACTGATTTACTAGTATGTTGTACGGACAGCTATATCTCACCACTCTTGAGGAGAGCAATTTGATCATTCTGACAAAGCTGACGGAATCCTGGGATACGTTTAGCAAATTCCACCACGTACTGAACAGCATCGGTTAACCGCACCGCGCAGTGCTGCCACATCTCATCCACCGACTGCAGAGAGAAGAAGAGAGATGGAGAAAGAGAGAAGGGTGAGAGTGAGTGGAGACTATTTAGATATCCACACTACAAGTTTGAATGAAATGTTTTTGAATGAAGCCTCAAGTCCCCAATATACTTTCTTCACTCAGGTAAAAAGCCATTTACAAACATTCTGACATGCTGGTATTAATATTTAAATATGTGATGCACACTGTCCTCTTAATTATACAGCAAACACACAACAAAATTGCAGACATTTCCAGGAATTCTAGGTCATCTTTAAATCTTTAAAGGCTGTATATGAGTGATCACAGAGATGTGGATATGTTTGCACCAGCTCTGCAATTCGGCCCTCCATGTTTTTACTTGTGTCTGATGGCAGTTCAAAGCTGATTAACATTCAGCTTGTCAACAGTCATCTCGAAACACTTCGTTTAATGAGATTTTTTTTTTTTTTTTTTTAGAAAAGACATCACAATTGAAAAAAATATCATGAATCAGACCGATGAAATCAATGAATGGTCAATGGTCAATGAAACAGACCAATGGCAGTTCAAATGTGTTTAACACTCAGCTTGAAATTTTCCACAAATTTTGCATTGGCGAGTTGTTTCGATAAATCAATAAGAACTTTGAAGACTTTGTTTGACCAGCTTTTGTTAGAAATTACATCACATTTGAAAAAAAAAAAAAAAAAAAAAAAAAACACTAATTGCTATGGACCAATGGCTGTTCAAAGGTGTGTAACAGTCAGCTTTAAGTTTTCCAGAAAGTTTGCACTGGTGAGCTGTTTCGAAACACCAAAATGAACTCAAAACTCTTTGTTTGATTTAGGTTGAAATGACATGACACTTATTCATTCTTTAATTTAGCTTTAAGTATATTAGAACCTGTACAATAATAAAAATTAAAAAAAAAAAAAAAAACGCAAAACTTTTTCTCAATTGTGAAATTGTTTATCTTAATTACGAATTTATTTCTCACAACTGAGAAATTTATTTCTCATAATCGCAATTATTTCTACAACTTTACATCTCACGATGGAGCTTTTCACATTTCCGGGTTTCTCAGCAGCAGAAGTCGTCATAGTTGGGTTAACTTGAAGAGCAGTGAATGGGAGAGTACCACAAATATATTTTTTGCATTCCCATTTGTTCAAATAGCAAAAGAAAAACTCCACTTTCAATAAAAGGGAAAAAAAAACTGATAGAGACTGATAACGGCAGTCAGAAGAGAGAACTATGTCAAATTTACCATGCCTCCCATAGACACTGCATTAGAAACACCCTCGCATTTGCGTAAACTAGTTTTTTTGTAATTTGATTCAAAGATAATAATATATTTTTAAAAAAAATACAAATATGAAAAACTTTCAAGGATTTACGACGCTGATGACTGTTAAACCCGTCATCACAGTCTTGTGAAAAGTCTTGAGATTTTTACTTAATTAAATCATAAAGAGGAATGTTTGACTAATGACACACTGTTTCACATCGTCATCAGTTACAGCTGTACTAGTTACTTAAGAGTAGAGAACATGTACTTTGCTCTGGTAAGCGTGGATCTCCTCCCTGCTAAAAACCTTCCATCTGAGAGCCTGCAGCTCCTCCGGTCGATACTGAGTCGTCTCTCTGTGGGAACGTACGATACTCGCAGTGAGCTCCTCTGTCAACAAACACAAAGAGAGACGTTAATCCAAAAGCTAAACTGTACAACACCACTTAGTACAACTCCTAAAGGTGTGATCACATTATTGAAATGTGAGCACACCTTCACTCTGTTAAAGGGATAGTTCACTCAAAAATGTAAATACTGTCATTAATTACTCACCCTCATGTCGTTCCAAACCTGTAAGACCTTTGTTCATTTTCGGAACACAAATTAAGATATTTTTGATGCATTCCGAGAGCTCTCTGACCTTCCCATAGACAGCAACTGTCTTTACACGATCAAGGCTCAGAAACGTAGCAAGGACATCGTTAAAATAATCCATGTGACATCAGTGGTTCAACCGTAATGAGGGTGAGTAATTAATGACCGAATTTTCATTTTGGGGTGAACTATCCCTTTAAACCACTTTATAACACCACATAGCTCTCATGAATCTTGTGGTTCTCACCTATGTGCAGAGATGTTGGGAAAGAAAAGAACGAGCTCTCAGGGTCAAAAGGACGAAAGGCCATTTCACTGCCGCTCATGTTCAGAATAGCCTCTGGTGTAGACCTTGTGGAGTCAAATCCTGAAAGAGAGATAGAGAAAACTATACACCACAATATCATTTGAGATGAAAAGTACTTCCTTCAGTGAAGAATTTCTCACCTCTCCCAGCTGACAAGCTGTTGCTCTCACCTCTCCTGTGGGAGCCCCTGTAGGCCAGACTCTGAGCCTGGGCCTCGCCTATGCAACACTCCAGGTATGGATGCACCTCTGGAGGGCACCCTTGCAGTTCAGGCTCTACAGAGTAAGGGTAAGCTGGAGGTAGAGGTGGGATGAGATGTGATGACTGTTCTCTGGGCTCTTTGCTGGATCGGTAGGCTGGAAGAGGCTGGGGCTCTTGGACTGAGTTGGCCTGAAGACGCTGCTGCTGCCGGTGTCTCTCAACTTCTGCAAACAGAGAGTCTCTCTGGCGCTTAGACATCCGGCCAAACTTCACCGCTGAGGGAGATGAGAAAACATCATAAAAATCACAAAAAAGATGGAATTAATCATTCTATATCATCCATCCAACCATTCAAGCATTGTTCTATCCATCCTTTCTTACCATCGCGACTCATTCCCTGAGCGACACATTTTTTGAGACGGCAGCTCTGGCAGCGGTTACGGCTGGCACGGTCAATAGGGCAGTTGCTCTGTCTGGAGCAGGAGTACTGCACGCTGGAGGACTGACTCCTGCGGAAGAAGCCCTGTAGAGGCAGAAAGCGGTGGGTCGGAGAGGTGTAGAACAATTAGGGGGAGTGTACTAAAGAAGCAAAATTATGAATGTTTGACAATAGTGAAATAATTTTCTTTTTTCTTACCTTGCAGCCTTCACAAGTGATAACTCCATAATGAACCCCTGATGACTTATCTCCACAGATCTTACATGGGATCACCTCAATCTGAGCTATAGACACAAACAGAACAATAACAACACAAACATTAAAGCCTTGATCATGTGTTTTAACATAAATGTCACATTTGATTAAAATAATTCCCAATGCTATTAATCAGATTATAATTCTAGCCTGCAGAGGGCAGCACAGCCCAGATAAAACAATTATTACATATAGCCTAGTTTTTTTACTGACAATGTAATTTTATATTTATTTTTATTGATGAATTCTTTCATTCAGCAAGGATGCATTTAATTGATCAAAAGTTGACAGTTTAAAGATAATTTATAATGTTGCAAAATATTTCTATTTCACATAAATGCTGTTATGTTGAACTTTCTATTCAAGAATACTGAAAAAACAGCTCAAATGTTTTCTTTTGAGCATACACTGATAATTACAAGAAATGTTTCTTGAGCAACAGATCAGCATATTAGAATGATTTCTGAAGGATCATGTGACACTGAAGACTGGAGTAATAGCTGCTTTGAAAATATAATAAAATGAAAGACAGTTGAAACTGTAATCGTATCTCACAATATAGCTGTTTTCATTGTATTTTAGATCAAATAAATGTAGCCTTGGTCAACATAGGTGACTTGCAAAATATTAAAAATTGTATCTCTATACAAAAATTATATATCTTTATATACTATCATTTACACTCTAATGTTTGAATGATAGTATATAAACATATTTTAAAAAGTATAGTGATTATATATTTTACTTAACCCAAAATTAACTGAACCATGTGTCAATAATGACATTCAATAAAAGCACAGACATACCAAAATTTTAAGTGGTTAATGCTTTAAGATGTTAAAATAGGTACAGCATCTTGAGATGGATGAGTAGACTAATTAATATGAAGAAATGAAACACTGGTTGGCTGGTTCTTTTTGTGGCATGTCCTTAAGTGTATTTGCTGTTAAATACACACTCACAGTATTCAAGTGTACAAGTGCAAATACACAGAAGTATAAATACACAAAGCTGCTGAAACGCAAACACACTCTGGTTTTGTAACAGACTAAAGATAATCCCTGAAAGCCACATTAAGAAATCCTAATCTAATGAACAGAGGGAGAGAAGGGAAGGGGGAGGATGAAAGAAAGGAAAGAGAGAGCTATAAATGAAGTGTAGCTCTACTGTTGTGCTGTGTACACAAACACATATGAACATCCCTAGTAAAAAAGTAATATATTTTAAAATACATTTATTTCATATTAAATATAGTTCAAATCTATTAACATAGCTTGAGACTTACTGACATTAAAATTATAATTAAACTTTATTTGGACTACTACTTGTGCACAATGCACATTTCTTAATATTAAGTCTAAAATGTGTTTCAGTGTCACTACTGATTAGGATTGTATGATCTTTGAATAATATCCGTCTTTAAATGCAAGATATTTAAAGTATAACTTATACACGTGCAATAGTTCCACTTTAGCACAGTCAAATATACTTCAGTATATCTTGGGCTTCATTACTACTTCTGCACAATTAAAGTGCATTAAGCACAAAATTAGTTGTTTCGATTTAGCAGACTTTAAGTATACCAGTTTAGTATACTAAAAGTACAACTGCAGGGTATTTTTATTAAGTACATAATATGTAAATGTATTTGTAGTATACTTAGCATGAAACAAATGTATTTCAAATACATTTAAGTATATTTATTTTTCATGGGATATATGCATATTTTTGTCATGTTTGGAACTTGGTGTCTATAGTTTGTATACTAGGTTAATGATATTTTCTTTTCCAAAAAACATCATTTAGTAAGTTTATTATGTTTTTTTCTTCGCAACAACTGTTGGGTTTTGTCAGGTCCCTGAAATGTAGCTGATTTCAGGTTTTATACTGGGGACATTTGGCCTGAAATTGTAGCTAACGCGCATGCACAGCATTAAAAGTGAGATTACAGTGTATTTAACAATAATATCAGAAACAATATGCAAAGGCACAGGTCTTAAAATAGATTAGTGTTTAAAACTGCAATGTAACAGAAATAGTGGCAGATTTTTTCTTCTTTATTATGGTGTACATCCGAGTGAAACAGATTATCAAAAGAAAACACAGTAGAACGGGGACTTCCATCCACATTGTTGAGTGGATGGAGGCGGATCTGAATGTAAGCTTCTGATTAATTGTAAGAAAGGGACGGTGTTTAAAAAATATGAATGAAAAGAATATTGGAGAAGTCCAGCGTATGTCACCAGACAGAATTCTGTTGTTTCACCGGAAGATCCAGTTAATATATATTGATTAAACATGATGCATTGATGAATTGTTCATAATAAGATCAATAATATGCATTTTGAAAAAAAGATGGGGTGAATTTTTGTTTCATGTTCACTTGTATGTTCTTGTTGCTTAAGACAGTGAGAGATTTTGTTGCATTTCTGGCATGTTTGCAGGTTCCTAAGCTGAAACTCAAAATGTGTGT
This sequence comes from Spinibarbus caldwelli, assembly GCA_039654775.1. NCBI lineage: Eukaryota > Metazoa > Chordata > Actinopteri > Cypriniformes > Cyprinidae > Spinibarbus > Spinibarbus caldwelli. The sequence goes on from CM077226.1 coordinate 15,626,517, forward strand.
TCTGCACATTAGTGTGTGTGTGTTTTCAGTCAAAATGACAGTAAGTCTAACCTACTTATGTGGTCACGTCGTCCAGTACCAAGGAACATGAGTCCCCTCCCTCAAGCATGCACACACACACACACACGCACACAAACACGCACAAACACACACGCACACACACACACACACACACACACACACAAACACACACACACACGCACACACACGCACAAACACACACACACACACACACACACACACACACACAAACACACGCGCACACACACAAACACGCGCACACACACACACACACACACACACAGGTGGGAGGAAAAGTAGAGAAGGAAGTGAATGAGACAATGATACAAGGTTAAAGTTCATAAGTTTAAAGATACATTCCACTGAGGCTTATTACAAAATAAAAAAATAAAAAAATTCAATCATAAAATGATGTAAAAAGGTTTTAACTGAGAGCTGAACTAATAGGATTACACTTGAAATTGTTAACCAAGGGTCATATTTAATCCTAGTTTAATGTAATGCTGTGAGTGGATTTTGTGCAATAGTGAGAGCTTTAGCACAACATCTCAACTTACATTTGTAGAAAAGATATTTCATTGTCTAGAAGCATCAACAAGTTATTTCATTAATATATTGAATATGAAATGATCATAACAATGCAGGTCAGATTTGCTGTTTGTGTGGCTGTTCAGTGGTGCTCTGCTGTTCACGTGCACAATCTTTGTGTCAGCAGTTTCTTAAAACAGCAAAGTTTTATCTTACGTGAATTCAGTGTGGCTCACTGTGTGTTTTGAGCATTGTGTGGTTTGCTTATATACTGCATAGTTCCAATTCAGCACAACAACATCAGGGTTATGATGCTTCTACAAAATATTTGTCTTTTATGCAAGTCCCTTTTTTGACTTTTTGAACCACTTTTTCTTAGTGTGAAGAACATTTTAATAATCTTTTTCAACTATAACAAACCTTTTGTGGAATGGAAAGGTTTCGTGAATGTTAAAGGTTTTTCATGGAACCATAAATGCCAAAAAAAGAGTGTGAACTCCTCCAATAAATCTGACTTGAGGGGCAACCTAAAGTCAAGTCCAAAAATCAACAGTGTGAATGAATAGTTTATTGAAACCATAATTGAAGTTGACCAAAAGGACACCCAAGGCCAGGAATAGTGTATATAAATACCAAACTAAGAGACTTTAACTTCCAAGGGGGTCTCAAGATCACTTAAATCAGACAATACATGCTTTTAAAATCAGCTAAAACAACGAAATTTAAATATTTCTTATTTTCATTATTAAATTAAATTGTTTAATTATTCATTTTAATTATAATTATTTAAATACATATTTTAATCTATGGTGAGTCTGTAAAGTAAAGAAATACACAGTATTAGAGAATTATATATATATATATATATATATATATATATATATATATATATATATATATATATATATACACATACACACAGTATCTCACAAAAGTGAGTACACCCCTCACATTTCGGCAATCATTTTAGTATATCTTTTCAAGGGACAATTCTATAGAAATGAAACTTCGATATGTTTTAGAGTAGTCAATGTGCAACTTGTATAGCAGTACAGATTTACTGTCCTCTGAAAATAACTCAACATACAGTCATTATTGTCAAAAAAGCTGGCAACAAAAGTGAGTACACCCTACGTGAAAATAGCTATACGTCGTTTAACCATGCAAAGCCACATGTCCTATTCATCATGTTCATGTTTTTGTCTGCTTGACAGGACTATACAAATTTGTGTATCTTGATTTCGATCAGTTAAAATTTGGTGCTTTGAGTACAATTCTCTCATACCGACCACTGGATGTTCAACATGGCACCTCATGTCAAAGAACTCTCTGAGGATTTGAGAATTAGAATTGTTGCTCTCCACAAAGATGGCCTAGGCTATAAGAAGATCAGTAACACCCTGAAACTGAGTTACAGTACAGTGGCATACAGAGGTTTTGCAAGACAGGTTTCACTCAGAACAGGCCTCGCAAGGGTCAATCAAAGAAGTTAGGTTCTCACGCTGTGCGTCAGGTGCAGAAGCTGGCTTCAAAAAACAGACGCATGAGTGCTGCCAACATTGCTTTAGAGGTTGCAGAAGTGAAAGGTCAGCTTGTCAGTGCTCAGACCATACGCCACACACTGCAACAAGTCGGTTTGCATGGCCGTCGTCCCAGAAGGAAGCCTCTTCTGAAGCTGGCTCACAAAAAAGCCTGCAAACAGTTTGCTGAAGACCTGGCCAAGAGCATGAATTACTGGAACCATGTCCTGTGGTCTGATGAGTCTAAGATAAACTTGTTTGGCTCAGATGGTGTCCAGCATGTGTGGTGACGGCCTGGTGAGGAGTACCAAGAAAACTGCGTCTTGCCTACAGTCAAGCATGGTGGTGGTAGCATCATGGTCTGGGGCTGCATGAGTGCTGCTGGTACTGGGGAGCTGCGGTTCATTGAGGGAAACATGGATTCCAACATGTACTGTGACATTCTGAAGCAGAAGATGATGCCCTCCCTTCAGAAACTGGGCCGAACGGCAGTTTTCCAACATAATAACGATCCCAAACACACCACCAAGATGACAACTGCCTTGCTGATGAAGCTGAAGGTGAAGGTGATGGAGTGGCCAAGTATGTCTCCAGACCTGAACACTACTGAACACCTGTGGGGCATCCTCAAGCAGAAGGTGGAGAAGTACCATGTGTCTAACATCCAGCAGCTCCATGATGTCATTGTGGAGGAGTGGAAGAGGATCCCAGCAACAACCTGTGCAGCTCTGGTCAATTCCAAGCCCAGGAGGATTAAGGCAGTGCTAGATAACAATGGTGAAACTACAAAATATTGACACTTTGGACACAGTTTTGACATGTTCACTTAGGGTGTACTCATTTTTGTTACCAGTTATTTGGACAATGATGGCTATATGTTGAGTTATATTTAGAGGACAGAAAAGCTGCACATTGACTATTCTAAAATATATCCAAGTTTCATTTGTGTAGTATTGTCCCTTGAGAAAATATACTAACATTTTTGCTGAAATGTGAGGGGTGTACTCACTTTTGTGAGATACTGTATATATATATATATATATATATATATATATATATATATATATAGGTGCATCTCAAAAAATTAGAATATCGTGAAAAAGTTCATTTTTTCTTGTAACATTTCAAAAAGTGAAACTTCATATATTTTAGATTCATTACATGTAAAGTAAAAAAAGTTTTTTTGTTTTAATTTTGATGATTACAGCTTACAGCTAATGAAAGTCAAATATCCAGTATCTCAAAATATTAGAATATTTCCTAAGATCAATCAAACAAAGGCTTTGCAAAACAGAAAAGTTCAAGTTCTTTAAAGTATGTTCATTTATGCACTCAATACTTGGTCGGGGCTCCTTTAGCACAAATGACAGCATCAGTGAGGTGTGGCATGGAAGCGATCAGCCTGTGGCTCTGCTGAGGCACTATTGAGCCTTCAGCTCGTCTGTACTGTTGGATCGACTGTTTCTCATCTTTCTCTTGAAAATATTCCATAGATTCCATATGGGGTTCTGTGGGCAGGTGCTAAAGTCCTGCTGGAAAAGGAAATCAGCATCTCCATAAAGCTTGTCAGCAGATGGAAGCATAAAGTGCTCCAAAATCTCTTGGTAGACGGCTGCATTGACTGTGGACTTGATAAAACACACTGGACCAACACCAGCAGACGTCACGGCACCCCAAATCATCACTGACTTCGGAAACTTCACACTGGACTTCAAGCAGCTTGGATTCTGTGCCTCTCCAGTCTTACTCCAGACTTGGAATGCAAAATTTACTTTTATCTGAAAAGAGGACTTTGGACCTCTAAGAAACAGTCCAGTTCTTTTTCTCTTTAGCCCAGGTAAGATGCTTCTGACGTTGTTTCTGTTTCAGAAGTGTCTTGGTAGCCCTTTTCCTGAAGACGTCTGAGCGTGGTGACTCTTGATGCACTGACTCCAGCTTCATTCCACTCCTTGTGAAGCTCTCCCAAGTGTTTGAATCGGCTTTGCTTGACAGTATTCTCAAGCTTGCGGTCATCCCTGTTGCTTGTGCACCTTTTCCTACCCAATTTCTTCCTTCCAGTCAACTTTGCATTTAATATGCTTTGATACAGCACTCTGTGAACAGCCACCCCTTTCAGTAATGACCTTCTGTGACTTACCCTCTTTGTGGAGGGTGTCAATGTTTGTCTTCTGGACCATTGCCAAGTCAGCAGTCATCCCCATTATTGTGGTTTCAAACAAGATATACCCGGAATTTATACTGTAGGGATGGTCATTTATTGAAACTCAAATGTAAATATTCGAATATTTTGAGATACTAATTTTTGACTTTCATGAGCTGTAAGCTCTAATCATCAAAATTAAAACAAAAAAACTTTTGAAATGTTTTATTTTACATGTAATGAATATAAAATATATGAAAGTTTCACTTTTTGAAATAAGTGACGAGAAAAAATTAAGTTTTTTCCACGATATTCTAATTTTTTGAGATGTACCATACACACACACACACACACACACACACACACATAAAATGGTCTTTGTGAATGAATGAAGGAATGAATGAATAAACAGATAAATAAAATAGTTAATTAAATAATAATTAAATAACTGATTAGTATTAACTTCAATAACAGCTTTATTTTGTTTCATATATTTGACTAATTAGTAACTGAATAATAAAAATGGCTGATAAAATTGGCTGGTGGGCAAAAATAAAATAAAATAAAATAAAATAAAATAAAACTCTCTCCCAATTCCCACTTTTTCACACTGTTCATCCTTTATCTTGCATTACTAATTCATACCTATACCACAGCTAATGCCCTTCAAAATAACCCATTGAAATGCTGCTTAACTCGGGGTTGAAAGTGGCCTTATCTTGATGTTAAAGAAGACGTTTACTGGTTAGGTATAGCGTGAACAGCCTATAAAAATGTTGGGTTCTCATTTGGACCATGTTATTATCCTGAAATGATCATCTAAAAAATTTGAAAAAGGGCGATCTGAATGTGTCATGTCAGCCTGACCTTTTCATGTCAGAAATTAAAGCTTCTTTTGATGAGCTTTCCCACCTGGTCTATCAAAGCCTTTACAGTGGGTGAATCAAAGAAGGGCATTTTTTCTCACAAAACCAACAAAATCAAATAACACGTCACAAGAAAACAGGGAGATTCACTGTGACTGACTGAGATAGGGGGAATATTGAGTGTGAGGAGGTGGACATGAAGGTGTCAACCTCAGAGTCTTTTTAAGTGGTTTACTGGCTTCTCTTTCACTTTGACTTTCCCTCTTTCATGCATTATCTTGCTCTTTCTTTCCCTCTCTCTGTCTCGCTCACAAAGGAAGCGACTGCCAGTAATACACTCTTTCATCTGTGTTTTTACTGCCAGGAATGTCCATCCCCCTCTTCACCCCGCCCCTCTCTTTCTCATCCTCTCTTCTCCCAATCCCACATTCTCCCAAAAGACGTTGAGAGGAAATATTAATCAGATACAGCACTCAAAAAAATCTACAGTCACAAGAAACCTAAACATCTCATATTTCTTGTCTGAAATTGAATGCAACATTTGTCATGCAATATCATGCACATTTACACTGTGTTATTATAAGTGATTTAATTAACCTTGTAAAGTCTGGCATAAGAAATAATAGTCAGAATTAATAAAAAATTGAACCTTAATTGAACCTTTAGAGAAAAATCTAAAAATAGATAAATTAATAAATGTGTTTTTGATGAGTATCACTTGAGAAAAAAAACAAAAACATTTTATTCAGAGGCCCAAACTGAGAGAAAAATAAAATGGTATCACATGCTGATATTATATGGCGAAAAAGTAAGATTTATTTCTAATGGTTTGTTATGTAAATCAACAGCAGACTACTTGCATAAAATGCATCTAAATATACTCTATACCTTAGTAAGATGATATTTAAATGCTTAGTTTTACGATAAAGAAAATCTGTTGTTTTTAAATAAAATATATAATGCAGTGCAATACGTTGATTGAAAGATGTACAAATAAATGCTCATCAAAAGCCTAAAATTTCTGTTTATAATGTATAATATAATTTATTTGATACATTTCAACATGATTTAAAAAAAAAAATTACTATGGATAATCAAAAAAACCCAAGTTTCTTCAGCCCAGTGAGGGTTCATCTTGAAATATTACTAACAATATAAAAGCTATGTACTTTAGAAAAATCATCAGATTTCACAGCTTTTTACTTAATAAAAAAGTATAAACTCTCAATCAGACGGCAGAAGGCATGTAGTAGATGTGTACAACAGGTTTTTTAAGAGGCCTTAGAAATGTAGTAGACTTTATAGGGTCATATACATCTAAATGCACTAATCCATATCTATCTATCATATGCATCTATAAATGACACATCGTTTGTGTGTGCATGTTTCTGTGTCAGTGTGTTTATGTCACTGTGTCAAGGTGTGTCTTGATTTAGGGCACAAAAAGAAACTCCCTGCAATGGTTTTTGCAAGAGTGTGGGTCTCATATCAGAAGTGTGTTTGTCTGGAGGGAAGGTGTGAATGTGGGTTGACATCCTATCTATTGCAAGCGGCATTTGCGGATGCGATTTAAAAAGTGCCATGTTTGCTCGTGGGTGCTAAATTCTGCAGCCAGATTTTTGAGCCAATCAATAACTTAAATGCCATATGACCAATAACTCTGGAGCCAGGTAAATGACAGCATCACAATGCTGATGACACCACAGAAATGCGCATACATAGTTCTTTTCACTATTGTCTGACCTGAGCTGAAAGACAGCAGACAATATTTGGTTCACAAGATTCCAACATTCCATTTAAGTCACTTATGATCTCGAAAAACAGCTAAAATGTTTAACATAATATAAAGACTTACAAACAGTGTTATTTTTAGTGTCAATGAGATTCTATTATAGCTTTTAGAATTAGTTTTTATTTTTTATTTTCTGTTTCATTTTAAATTTAGTTAAGGTTTTAGTACTTATATATGTACACACACATATACACACTGCCGTTCAAAAGTTTGGGATCAGTAAGATTTTTAATGTTTTTTAAGGGAGTCTCTTATGCTCATCAAGGCTGTATTTATTTGATCAAAAATACAGAAAAAAAAAAAATGTAACATTGTGAAATATTATTTCAATTTCTAATATTGCCCTGCACATGACATGCAAGAAAAAATAAAATAAAATCGTGGGCGCGATTTATTAATTTGTTCCCTCGATTTACTAGATCATGCGCACGATTTAATAAGTCGTTCCCTCGTTTTAAGTAAATCGTGCGCTCAATATAATAATTTGTGCCTTCGTTCTAGGTAAATCGTGCACACGTTTTAATCATTACCTCCTAACCGGTGCTGGTGCTTTATTCATCTTAAGTAGGCTACGTATCGTATCCGCCTTCTTTGTGAACAGGCTGCTTCCTTTACGGTCATGTCTTGATATGCTGATTGGTAAGTGTCTCTGTCCATAACATAGCATGACATAACATAGCAGCAATATGTTTATGAGAATGCGTATGCAGACAGGAAGTAGGCTACAACTAATTATTATTTCATGCACACGATTTACCTAGAACGAGGGTACGAATTATTATATCGAGCGCACGATTTACTTAAAACGAGGGAACGACTTATTAAGTTGTGCGCACGATCTAGTAAATCGAGGAAACAAATTAATAAATCGTGCACACGATTTACTTAAAATGATGGAACGAATTAGTAAATAGTGCACACGATCTAGTAAATCGAGGGAACGAATTAATATTTATTTTTCCTTGCATGTCATGTGCAGGGCTCCATAGTTTTCAGTTTTAATATACTTTAAAATATTATTTATTTCTGTGATGCAAAGCTGAGTTTTCATCAGCCATTACTTCAGTCTTCAGTGTCACATGATCCTTCAGAAATCATTCTAATATGCTTATTTATTATTATTGTTGGACACAGTTGTGTTGCTTAATATTGTTTTATAAGCTGTGATACTTTTTTCAGGATTCTTTGATGAATAAACAGTTTAAAAGAACAGCATTTATTTAAAACAGAAATCTTTTCTAACAATATAAGTCGTTACTATCACTTTTTATCCATTTAGCATATCCTAGCTGAATAAAAGTATGCATTACTTTAAAAAAATAAAAAAAATAAAAAATACTGACCCCAAACCTTTGAACGGTATAGTGTATATTGTAACACAAGATTTCTCTTTTGAATAAATGCTGTTCTTTTTTATTTTTTATTCATAAAAGAATCCTGCAAGTATCACATTCCAAAGAATATGAAGCAGCACAACTGTTTCCAACACTGATAAAAAAAAAAAAAACAGGAATAAATTAAAATAAATTAAAATTATATTTTAAAACAGAAACTGTATTTTATATATATATATATATATATATATATATATATATATATATATATATATACATATACATACATATATATATATATATAATATATATACACACACACATATATATATATATATACACACACATACAATTTTGTTAAAAATGTATTTTATTTTAAAGAGATGAAGTCAGAAGTCTATGTTTTGTTTTTGTCTTAGTTTTTTCATTCCTTTCTTTCGCTTCAAAATTCAGAAAAAAGCGTTCAATGTGTTAATATGAAAGAATTTTCTGTACTGATTTTACACAGCTGTTTTACCCGTATTTTGAATTACACATTGCATCGTGAGATGTTTTAGGGTTAAAGGAAATGTCCATAATGTTCTGACAGAAAATTACTCATACCTTTTGTGTTTTTTAAAAAAGATTTTTTACTTAGAGTGTACTATCTAAACCTAACTGGTGCATTCACACTCTCACATTCACATGCTACTCAACACTTTTAACATCTTCATGAAGGATTCCTTCACTAAGGAGGCCTCTCTCATACACAAGGCCTGTAATCAAAAAAACAATCTCTTCCTGGGTTCCTTGCTTGTGTTTTCTGTCTGCTTGTGTTTAAAATACACTGATACCAACATGTTGCACACACCAACTCCAAATAAAGAGAAATATCTGCATAGAAACAAAAAGCTTCTCATTCTCATTATATCTCTCTGAAACCACATGCTGATAAAGAGAATAGTTCTCTTCTTCTCTTCTCTGCTATCTGTTCACCTAAACCACACGCTGATACGACTTAAAAAAGCCTTCATGTTTCTCATCTCCTCTGCTCAAATTGATGAAAACTATACCAAAAACTATACCAAAAATAAAAAAGACAGGAATAGCCCTAAATTTTGTATGAGAATTATTACAGAGGTTTGCATATATATCTGACTCCCAATCTAATTAATCAGACAATACTAGGCCACTAAAAATATATATATATATATGTATATATATATATTTTTTTTATTTTATTATTAATTTTTTTTTACATTAGATTAATAGCGCATGTCATAATGTGAAATAAAATTAGAATTACCACAAATAACAAATTATTAGCAGTCATTAATCCCAGAGGTACTTACCACAGCTGGAGATCACGATAAAGCATTGACGTATCCATATAAATATTTCTCCAAAATTAAGCCAAATATTTGCAACGGATAAAAACTGACTTGAACAAATTTCTAAGCTGCATTATTGAACTAAAACTGAACAAAGTAAAGTTACTTGTTGAATTCTACTTAAATTTGCACAATAACTGTGAGAGACTATATGTATATCTCTCAGATCATACAGGTTTCCAGAAATGAAGATACTATCTCACCTATATATATTGCTGCCTGACTGTAAGTAAGATGTAAGCTGAGATATGTCGTAAATGATTATCTCTGATGTGCCACTGATAGAGGAAAATTACATAAAACCATACCGCAACTTCAGTATTTAGGTCTGAATATGCCACTGCAAATGGTGCAGGTCCTTCTACTTTTTAGGATTTTTTTTAAAAAACTTTTTATAGTGTGTAAAAATATATAGAATACTCAAAATTAGTTTTAGACTCTCTTCAATTCAAAATCAAATCACATACACAAACATATAATTTCTTAAGTTTACTTTTTGCTGATAATTTTTTGTTTAAAGATGTTATAAATTTCTCTTTATTACTGAGAGATTTTCTTCTCCATTTTAACATGCAAGTTTTGGAATCTCTGTGAGATACTCAATTTAAAAAAAAATTATATATATATATATATTTATACATACATACATACATACATACATACATACACACACTCACACTTCTGTTCACACACAAAATTACAGCAAAAAATGTACAATAGATAGAAAATAAAAGTTTAAATTTTTATATTGTATAATATTAAGATACATGATTTAACATCTTTCTGACAAGGTATGAAGGTTGGATTTATGATGACAGTGACAGTGCATGTTATTTTACTGTATTCTCTAAATGCAATAGCTGTTCTCAGGACAACAACGGTCTAATGAAATGTTTAATGTAGAGAAAGAAAGCAGAAAACGTACATAGAATCCCCAGATAGTCTGTGGATTTAAGTCCCCGTAGCATATGTATCTAGTGGTTCTGTTTGTTCTTCTTTTGAAACAGCATTCTGCACTGTAAACTAGTGAAAACCTCAAGGTTCCACTAACGGAAATCCTCAAGTTGAATGCAAGAGTGCTGTGACAGGACAAAAAAAAAAAAAAGTCACCAAGAGAAAGAATGAAAGAGAGAAAAAGACAGAACCTGGAAACATCAAGAGCTTATAGCTTTCAAAGAAACACAACTCATGAGACAAACTGAGGAATTCCGAAAGATCCTTATTTGACACAGCACATTTGTTTAATGCACATCTAATTGAATAATATATTTAATGCTAATAGAGTGCTAGAACAAAAAAAATGTTTAAATATTCACTGAAGTGTTTTTATTTGGATGAGTTTAGTTTATATAGTTTCACTATAACAGCTCGATTTTTAAAATAAAAAATTACATGCTTTAATAAAATTATTAATCGTTATGTTTCGTAATTATACTGGTTGTGAAACCATTTAAAAATGAAAAAAGAACATCAATTTGAATTTGTATTAACATATAATTAACGTAAGCTATTTCTGAAATAAATATTTATGTTTCTCAAATAAAACATAAATTAGTAATCAAAGGATTACATCTATAAAGATAATTCACAAAGCAGCACAGCCACAAAAACATCTTTTGTCACAGGAAAGTGCCAGAAGATAAGATGAAATAAGCTGAGTTTGATAAGACATTTGTGCTTAGCATGCGGTTTCAGTCACACACACACACACAAACATGTATACACATTTAAATATTCTTTTCACTGTCTAAATTAATAATACATATGATCTTAGGTTTTGAAGGCACTGAATTATTTTTTTAAAATCAGTCTGAATGGAAAAGCTTTGTGAATTCAGGGGGAAAGATTTTCAAGACTTCAAGACTCTTTGATTTTCAAGACTTTAGTCACTGAATGTATAAATCATGATTTCAGAATCTTTGAAGATTTAAAGACATTTAAGAACAATAGTGAAAGAAGGATTGAAACCCCCACACAAAAAAAGCGGTAAATTTATACACATATCAGTGTCCTGAGCACATTTACGAGTTTCAACTTTCCTTTCGTAACATTCAGTTTCATAAGTGTTTGTTCTATATGAAAACATATCAGATCTAATTAAAAAAAAATGATTTTCATTTTTTTTTTAAATATATATATATATATACAATTTAAAAAGGCAATTCTTTAACTTTTGTTCTTTTTGATTTGTTTTACCTGGTAACAACGGAGAAAAACAAGCCAAAATATAGGTGATGGAAAAACAGCGTTCAAACAAAAGCTCTGCACGCACACCTGTGCACATACACACACATGTGTGCCGACATACACACAGACTCACACACAGGGACTGAACGGGTGACCACAGCGCAGAACAGCGCAGTCTTGCAGCTGGTGAAGCGTTCATTGGCAGTAAATTCAGAAAGTATGTGTGTGTGCTGTTAGAATCTAGTGCAACGTTGCAAAATGCCTCACTCTGCATGTTTTCTAAATGTGCGTATACAACCAAAAAGTGTATTCAATAAAATCCACCAATTTTCTTTCCGGTTGCATTCATCGGATGAAGATCAAAACAGCTATCCCGGAAGGTCTCTCTGCTCGTACCTTCCTCTCTGCCTCAGTCTGACTGACTAAAGCAGTGCTTCTTTCTGTCTTTCTTTTTTCGGAATAAAGAACAGGACATTTTAGGCCTTTTATGCTTTAGAACCATAGTAAATGTCCACATAAAGTTCAAATAGCCTCCGTTCTTAAATAAAGCTAATTTTAATAACATTTTAATTAACGTATCATCAAACCTTATTCTTTAAAGAAATGCTTAAACATTAGCTTTTAATAAAACATAAATAAAGTAAAACAAATAAATAAAAAAAATACCACTAAAGACTGTCTTTACAAGACTTAAACGTTTTATTGTATTGAAAGGACATTTTTTGGTACACAAAAATTTGGCACAACAATTAGAAAAACATATGCGTTAGCAGTCTGGACATTTTCCATGTTTTAAAAAAAAATACTAAAGTTACTCAAATATAAAGTAACATATGGAGGTATGGGAATAATGCACTGAATAAAATATTAAATATCTTTTATTTAACTTTCTTCAACTTTGCTGTTCATTTGCTGCTCAACCAACTTCATGAGGTGCATCCTGGGATGTTTTTCCAATAGTATATATATTTTGTTATTAAAATTTAAAAATTAGCATTTCTTGCTAAGAAATTACGGATATGTAGACACAATTTACATCCATCCAGCATTTAAGCATTTTTTAAGATTATGAGAAAACAAATTAATTTACGCGAGTGCATACACAATATAAAATGTATTTTTTAAATGAAAATCAATGCAAGAGGTAAGACAGTCTCAGTTGTGGTTGGAATCTGGAATTCTTTTATGGTGCCTTAAGTACTTTTTTTAAATCACACTAAAAAAAAAAAAAAAAAGCTTTCAGCAGGGTGTTGGACTACAGCGAGAGCTTCAGTGCAAACCGGCATCAGATAATGCAAAGTGATAAGATACAGCACAGCTGAGTTCAGCAAGTCCTGCTTGAATTGTAGCAATTTTGATGAGCAGATATTTAACCACATAAATGATGTGGGCTGCAACGGAAAATTCAGTTTTAGGGGACTGTACAAAAATGCCTATTTGAGAGTCATTTCTGAACGATGTCCACAACCACAAGCCTCACAAACGAATGTCATCTGATACTTTCGGGGTACTCCGTTTTGTCTGTGTGGGTTTCAGGACAAAGTAAACAAAAATAGAGGGAGAATTAAAGATCATCTTTATCCTTTTAGCAGTTACTTCGTGTTAATTCAGCTTAGGCCAAACACAATGACTCAAAACTGAGGATGTTAAATTCAGAGAGTTTCTGAAAGCAAGACCTTATCTTGCAGTGTCTGTATTATTAATGAGATAATCTGCATGTTAAACCCTTTATCTGTACTCACGTAATCATATCTATAGTTGTGGTACTAATCATAACAGCCACAAAGCACAAGATAAACTAATAATCAATTTATCTGACCATTAAACAATATTGTGGCTTACCAGGTTAGTGACTGAACTGATTACTTATCAACATTACCTGTCACTGTCTATTGTTCATTTATTGTGAGTTTATGGATCTATTTGTATATCTATAAAAAATCTAAGTAATTATCTGCCTTATTTTTGTTTAAAAGCACTGTACAAAAGAACTGATAAATTCATAATCAATTTAGTATTTATTCGCTTAATTGAGTGGACTGCAAAAGTTATAAAAATACAGTTTTTTGTATGTTTGAACAACTTTGCATAGAAAAGTCCTGTTTATAAGAATTTGTTCAGATTCAAAGAAAGTACCAAGTTAAATCTAGATCTAGTTAAATCTGTTTAAAAAGGATACGTTCTACATCAATTTCCAATGTGATTATTCAGTTTTTCATGTCAAACCAGATTTCAGACTAAACTAATGTTGTGCCTTAGGCTCAAAGGCGAATTGTGGAAATGGAAATGGCATATTTGATGTTGAATGTGTGAAAATCCCTATTACTAAACTCAGTGAGAACAGACAGAGTCACACACCCACGCTGGACCACTTCTCACACACACACACACACACACACACACACGAGTCTACGGTTAAAGCCATTAATAAATTACATAAGGTAAAAGCAAACACAAACCAAGTATGAAAAATAGAATTAGAATGAAAGTAGCTGCTTGGCAAATTTATACGAATTAAACTAAATTAAACTTTCCTGCACAAGCATTTTATCAAGTCAATCTGAATATTTTAAGCACTTTTCAAATTATAAAATGCACATACATTCTCTTAAAAAAACATTCTTATGTTGTGTATCAGGTTCATCAGGTAATGCAGAGGTATTTTGAGTTTATAAAGCAATTATAAATAAAAGTCCTGATTTCAAAATCAAAGCACATCAGATCTACACTGCTTTCTGTATTCCTACAAAATCCTGCATATCATCCCACCCCATCCTTCAAGATGTCCATGATGTGCATCATCCATCTCTGAAGTCTCGGACGTGTTAATATGGCGGAATGAGTCGCGTACAACTACAAAACAACACAGCGAAACTCCACAAAAATCAAACGGAGAGCCTGAAAGCAATGGATATATAATCACTAAGTCCTAAACTTGAGTTTAATGAGCGAAACGGAAGAGCAAAATGGACACAAAAGTGTTTCGCAACTTATAAGTTGCTCTAACCAAAATGAAACCCATTACTTTCAAAGACACAAGGATGCATCCAGTGTGATGTAAGCAAACATTTGTCACACACCCACACAAACATCAGTAAAAAATACATACTTATTAGGCCAAACACAAAAGATAAATGCCTACCTCGCATCATCTTCACAGCATGTGTGAACTGTCTTTCTCTGGTGAAGCTATACGTCAAAATCACTCAATACGGATAACAGCTCTGTCTCACAGTTAATCAGACTTCTGAACAGATGATGCTGTCGCAGGTTGGGAGATGACAGAGATTAGTTGGTTTTCTGTCAGTAGGTGACAGAGAGAGAAAGAGCATTTGTGTGTGTTTCTATCTGCGAGTGACAAAGAGGGAGAGGGTCTGTCCCTTTCAAACTGTAAGGTACACCTCTCTCTGTCGCACACGCATGATGTCTCTTCTAAAGAACTTTATGTGCTGTTTCTCTGTCCGTCTATAGGTGGACTCTGCTTTCTCTTTCTCTTTCCATTTCAGCAGTGAGCAGCTCACCTCTGTATGTTTGTCTTCATTGCATCCTGAAATCCTCACTCTATCCCTCTCACTTTCCACCAGTACAAACACAACTAAAAACTCACAAACAGTATCAAACCATCCTGAATAATTTCTGTGCTGAATAAATTGTGCTTTCAGGAAAAAAGGTACAAAAGCTGTCACTGGGATGGAAACCTTTCGAAATGTACACTTTTAGACTTTTTTTCGGTTATACTTTATTTTAACGTGTCCTTGTTACAGTGTAATTATACATTTAAGTACTGAGTAATATTAATTAACTACATGTACTTACTACAGTGTGTGCAGAATTATTAGGCAAGTTGATATTCTGGTCATTTTTTTTTTCCCAAGAACATTTTACCAATTCCAAACCACATCAATCTTAATAACTACTATTGATTTTGTATTTAATCATTTATAAGTGATATATAATTTTCCATGAAGGCTGAAAGTCAAAAACTCCTTATTTCAGAATTATTAGGCAGAATTATTAGGTGTGCAGAATTATTAGGCAGGTTTTCTTTTACAGATAAAATGAGCCAAAAAAGAGATTGAACTCAAGAATAAAAGTAAAAAAAATGATTAAATGCCCATGAGAAGGATGCAATATTAATGCAATAATAGAATTAGCAAAGTTAAGGCATGACCATTGGGCAGCGAAATGCTCATTGGGTCAGCACAGTCAGAAAAAACAGGTGGAGAAGAAAAGATGTTAACTGCAAAAAAAATTAGGTGAGAAACCATCAGGAACCATTTAGTCTCCAGCGCCATCATTTTCCAGAACTGCAACCTTCCTGGAGTCTCCACAAGTGCAATGTGTCAGGTTCTCAGAGACTTTGATTGGGTAAAAAATCCTAAAAAATTACCCTCACTTAATAAGAATAACATGCTGAAGTGTTGTGAAATACATGAAGACTGATTTTGTATAGGCTTTATGGACAGATAAGTTGTGAGTGACACTTGAAGAACCAGCACCACATCCCCTTGTACCACTGTTTGAAGAATTTATCTTCCAGAATCTGGCAGTAAGTTTTGGGAGCTCATTTTTAGTCCACCTCCTATCCTGAAAAGTCTCTCTTGCAGGATTGATTAAAAATGAGCTCCTAAAACTTTTGAAGTTAACGTGTCTTTTCTTCTCCAACTGTTTTTTCTGACTGTGCTGACCCAATGAGCATTTCGCTGCCCAATGGTCATGTCTTAACTTTGCTAATTCTATTATTGCATTAGTATTGCATCCTTCTCATGGGCATTTAATCATTTTTTTACTTTTATTCTTGAGTTCAATCTCTTTTTTGGCTCATTTTATCTGTAAAAGAAAACCTGCCTAATAATTCTGCACACCTGAAATAAGTTTTTGACTTTCAGCCTTCATGGACAATAATATAACACTTATAAATGATGAAATACAAAATCAATAGTAGTTATTAAGATTGATGTGGTTTGAAATTGGTAAAATGTTCTTGGAAAAAAAATATGACCAGAATATCAACTTGCCTAATAATTCTGCACACACTGTATATGGTTAGGGTTAGCATTAGGATTTGTCTTAGGGTTACTTGCATGTAATTATGCATAATTTATTGTTATTATAATATTAAGTACATGTAACGTGTAACATGGACACCTTAAAATAAAATGTTACCCTTTTTTTTTTTTTTTTACACGTAAAGGGTGCATATTAGTATGTTGAAGGTACATGTTAGTGTCTTTTGAAAGGATACTGCCCCAGTGACAGCTTTTGTACCTTTTCTCTACGTGATTAAAGGAGACAGCAGCATTTAAATTGTGAAGTATTGACTTGTTGGCTATTAGGAACCATTCAGAAAGGATGTGAGGCTGGTCTGATAGGTGGTAAAGGGTATTGGTGTAAACAAGCTGGTTAAGATCGTCATGTGATATTGTTGCCGCAGCATATACGGCAGAGTTGTTACTGCTTGTCATTATGAATCATGGTCCAACCACGCTCTGCGTGTTTTCTAATCCACCTACAGTCACATTCAAATTAAGCCAGTACACTAATATGATATGAAAACCTAATTTTTTTCCTTTAAGGGTTTTCTAGCATTTTTATAAAGTGAATTTGACTGAGAAACAATTTATAGAAGGATCTAAAAAGACCAAGTGGACATTGCCACAAAGTTCAAATTTAAATGCAAAAACAAAAACTTAAAGGAGATAAGGGAGGAAAAAAAGAGCAGAAGACTTACACAATGCACGCTTGTAATCAAACACAACGGCGGGAAGAGTTTTAAACAGCATCTTTTCACCCAAATACTCTCAGATCTTATCTTCATTCAGATTCACACAACCATAGCTGTGGACACCTGTGAGTGCGTGTCTATGGTAGCTTTGCTCACATTTAAACATACAGCTTTTGTGGCTGAAGTAAAAATATATGTGGATACAGGTGCATTGTGTTTGTGTGTGTGTGTGTTCTTTACAGGTGTAATAATGCACCGCTTTGCTACACTGATACAGGCCCCCTCCCTATAACCACAATGGAGGGGTTCTCTGATATGCAAAAAACAACATGCAGAGGGGGTTAAAGCCATCTTTCAAACCACGCACACACTAGGAAACTGCTATTGTGCTTGACTATACAACATACTTGCAATGCTACACAGAGTGAAGAGACGGTGTATAACTGAATGGTTGAGATTCTCAGTTGTACTTACTTAGATGGGATTTCTTGAGCACTGGATTTCCTAAAGAAGGGCAAGAAACAATAGTTAGGCAATTAATATGTTTTGTGTAACTATATACAGGTATGTTCTAAATATGTTAAATTGTTAAATTCAACATAATCGTGATGTAGCATGAAGTTGTAAACACATCAAATGTCTCTCTGTCTTGAAATATTGATTTAGGCCTGTCGCTATATCAGACTCTATACTGAAAAAATGAAGTCACACCACAATGTCAACATTTTTTTGGAAGTAAATGTAATTATTTTAATTAATTATTAAAATAATACAATTTCATTTTAATTACCGAAAATGGACTACTGAGCTGTGTCCTACTTCTTGCATTTGTTAAGCTTTCAACCCTCTTAATCCATAATTATCAAGGAAATATTTTTTGTTTTACAAGTTTATCAATAACTGCAAACCAAACTTTGGTCCCAAACTAGACCCTACTGAGTGACAGCTTAATTTATAGTAAATTAGCAACCTGTTACTCATCCTGATTTTTATTTATTTTATTTTATTAGATTTAAATTTAGATTTAATAGATTTAAATTGAGTGTTTATTTAATCTTCATTCCTAAAAATAACAAATAAAACAAATCAGGTTTTAGACATGTCTCAAATTTGTTAACCAAATTGCAAAAAATAAAAAAAATAAAAAAAAAGGTCATGTTTTAATTGAATTTTTAGTTTAACCTATTGAAGTTAAAGGATAGTCCACACACACAAAAAAAAAAAAATAACTAAAAAAAATTGTCATCATTTACTCATCCTCAAGTTGTTCCAAACCTGTATGAGTTTCTTTCTTCCATAGAACATAAAAAAATATTTTTTGAGATTTGGTTAGTAACCAAACTGTTGATGGTCCCCATATGAAAAAAAATAAAATAATAAAAATTACAATGGAATTTCAGTGGGGACCAGCAACTGTTTGGTTACCCACTTCAAAATATTTTATTTTGTGTTCAGCAAAAGAAAGAAAATATCTCTTTAATAATTAACATTTTTAAGCACGTTTGAGAAAACCCAACATTTCTAAGCGTACTAGGGCTTAGTTAGGACCCTATTCATGGAAAGTGTCAGTGTTATTCACACACCTACACATACTAAACTAAAACTGTAAAATGTATGCGTGTGCATACACTAACACATGTACACAAACACACATCACATGCATGCTTTTATTGGCATGAAAGCACAAACACACATCATCATTCACATGAAAAGCCCCCTTTAACCCCCATCCCAGCCCACACATGAGCACAAACAGCAATCTCCGTTGTCTGACGTTTGACCACACTTTAAGAAAGTTCAGATTTGATGCTGTGTTGGCCGTTTCCGATGAGTATTTTTAGCAGTGTGTCTGTCTGAAGACAGGGCAGGTACGATAACCATCACTGGGAAGAAGATTGGCCTCTCTCTCTCTTATTTTCTCTGTCTGTCTCTCACTCCGGCTGTCTCTCTCTCTCTTTGAAGGGCTTTGTGGCTTTTTGAAAAAGTTACTTTTGCTTATGTAGCGGAACACACACAAATAGGTGCATGGCGACTTGCAGACGTACTCGGAAACAAAGACTCTCAAAGCAGGTATTTCACAACTCCCTCTCACGATTTGCCTAATAGCAAATAAAATGACCAATGCTGTTTTTGGTATGATTTTTCAGTAAGTGGGATGCTCAATTCTGTGGATTTTCTCAAATTCTACAACAAAAATGCAAAAATTTTTGAGTGTGTTTATGTTTATAGGCATAAAAGAGCAACAAGGTTCATCGTTTGATGGCAGATTAAAGGATTCTCTGTGGTACCTGAATGATCAGGGTGATTTAAGGCACCATGGTAACGGATCTAAATGCAGTTGGATAACCCAGCCAAGCCCTGATTACACTACTTATCGATCCATTCTGGCCAACTAGCACTGTCACTTGACCAAGCAGCTATTACAAGACCAGAGACAAAGAAAGAAAGATCTGTGTGCTTGAGTTCATGTGCTTTGAGAACAAACAATTACACTTATTCAGAACTCACTATCACTGTATGTTTAGCAAGATCGCTAAAATATCATTTTAAAATGTACATACAAACACATATCTACAAATTAAGTCATTAAAACAACAAAGTAATAGTCTTGACACTCTGAAAAACACACAGATAGAGCAAACTGACATATGGGCCTCTTGTTATCAGTGCCTGACATAAACTTATCATCATCTTGCTTGCACTGAACAACACTTGTCAGGTGACAGCTACTATATCTATAATAAGTCATTTGCTCTCCTACACATTTAATAGGGCTACAAAAAGGATCCATATTGAATTTAACTGAGATATATGTCCACTTATCAACAGTATTTTATTTTTATTTTCCTCTCCAAGTCACATGATTTTGTTATTGCATTCCATCTCTTTGCAGTTAAAGTTTTTCAAGTGATTTCACCAGGAACTATGAAGACACTGAAGTTTTTAAAGCATTAAAAAGGTGCAACTGTGAACATTGCCAGAGCTGAGTGTCTTGTGAAAGCAATAATCCCACACAATAAGACTCATAAAGGAGGAGTAGAAGAGAACTGTGCCTGAACATACAGCAAATGCAACACTAGAGCACCTTAAACTCTCCAAAAAAGTTGTAGATTGCCCTGGCTAGGGTTGTCACAATACCAAAATTTCAGTAGTCAAATCCCAGTAAAAATTCACAGTTCACTGCACCAGTTTTGGTATCATAGCAAAAACTATTTAAACTCTAATCGAAAATAAAAAATTAAAACGTAAATTAAATTTGTTAAGTAAATAACACATTAAACCAACAAAACTTGTAGAATCAAAACTTGGTTTGACACATTAAACCAACAAAATCTGTATTTATACTCCAAGTTTTAAACTAAAATTCTGACATGTATAAATAGATCTGTGCATTAAGCACATCTGATTGGCCATTGTATTCATGCTCTTGATATTAACGTCTGTGATTGGCTGCAGTGCTCAATGCAAGTGTTTGAAAGCAGCATCTACTGTATCAGCACCTACTGTTACATTTTTTTAGTTTCAGTACCGACACTAGCCCTGGCAAAAGATTCCCATCAAACTTTAGAATTACTAAAGAAATTCCAGCGTCAACAGATGCACCTCTGAAGACTTGCCCAGAGAATAAATGGTTGGAAACAAAGAAATACAGAAAATGGTCAATTACTCTTGGTGACAAAATGATTGTGTATGTCCATGCACTTGTACAGATGTTTTCTTCAACTTTCACATGAAGCACAGGTTGTGGGAATCTCCTCAACCACCTGGATGATGTAATGGCACCCATAATGCCCTAGAAAAGGCAGAGTGTCCCCATTACTATTAGTACCCATGCAGACCGCAGGGCTCCTGCTGACTTCTCTAAAGCTTCTTCCTCTGCAACCTGTATCTATGATGTGTACAAGCTTCCTATGGCATGAATACATAGTATACTATGAACCAAATTAAGGCACTAGCAAGGACCTTGATCATCGCTGTTTGTCACCACAGCTGGTCATCATTCATTCTGTTTATTGTGCATCTTACTTAACTATAATAAAAAGTACAGCAATGCTGAAATATGAGGTCGTCCTAAGACTGATGATTTAACAGACTGAAAAAGACAAGAAGATATTTAAGAAGAAAAAAGAAGTACAGTGAGGAGCAGGTGTTCACTAGTGCATTCTGGGAAGTTCTATAAGGAGCAATGTTTTAGCGCACTGGACTCTTATCAACTCTTGCCAACTCCCTAGGCAGTGAAACAAGAGGTCGACTATCCAGGTACTAACCAGGCTTAACCCTGCTTAGCTTCTGTGGGTAACCAGTCAAGAGCTGCAGGGTGTTAATCTGCTGGAAGCATGAACTGTGAGGTGGCAGTTGTCCTCTGTTTTTCCATAACAAGAAGTCTCTGAGGACCCCTGCGGCTATACAAGGGAAATCAACAAGTCAACAACATCCTATAAAAACTGACCCATCCTGACAGACTAACGTCTAAATAGTGCTTTGAATGAAAATGAATGTACATGAATAACTGTAAAGATACAACACAGAGCATCAAAGTTATTTCAGTTTTCAGTTGACAACCATTGACATTATCATGAGTCTCAAGACCTCATCTATGTAGATTCATAAACCGCTAAAAGGTAACATGCCATATTGTCGTTGAGTGCTTCATTACTCTGTGGTTTCCTTTTGTCTCGCACCCATCTCTTCCTCTGTTCAGTCTTTAAAGTTCTTTCTCACTCCCACCTGTATAAAATCTCCCCCGTATTTTGTCAAATGTCACACTCTGCCTTCGTAATCACCGTATTCACATATCATCTTGGGAAGAAACTATGAAAGAGAGTTGCAATGTGTGTGAGAGAGGTTTGTGTGTGTGAAAGCAGGTAATCTGTGTAGTGGGGTAGTGGAGGTATAAGCTTTTGGATCTCAAATTAGCCAATCGGCTTCTGGAAATAGATCAGGAATCCAAAGACACTCACTAAACACTAATCTTTCCTTTAATCCAGATTATGTCCATTCTTACCACACACAGAAGTATGTACAGTATTTCTGGCAAGGTGATATGAGGGTAAGTTAGAGAGAATGAGAGAATCAGAGAGAAAAAGCAAAATAAATAGTGAGAGAAAACACTGAAGCAATAACACAGATCCATCTAAGCTATAAACATCAGAAGAGTCTGAACGAGATTTCTGCATTCAGGAGCGGAAAACTGTGGATGTGATATAAAAAGCGAAAGGACTCCAGGTGATTAAACCCTCAGTAATAACGTTTACACACACGTCCTAATTCTGCTCATGAAAGCGGAGTGCTTTGCTTTCTCATCAGACTCACAGTTATTAAAACATTAAGAAAATGTCCAGGGACCAATAGAGTGATTATTTGATGACTCTACTGTGTTAAGAGGATAGGTTTGAAAATAGTGAAGGCAAAGAGATGCAAAATACATCTGGTGATGTACAGTTACAAGTAGGGTCCACAATGTTAAATACATAAAGGTTTAGAACCAAGCATTTTACAACCTTCTGTTTTTTACAACCTATTCTTTAGTTTTTCAGAAAATCACGTATTGTCAGGTGCTAAAGGAATGTTTAGAGTTCAACACAGGTTAAGCTTTATTTAAGCTTAGTTAGGCTCAGTTAATGATAATATCATGTACAGTAAATAAATGCATTTACAATGGATGTCTATGGAAAAGAAATTTGCTTAAAGGGATAATTCACCTAAAAATTAAAATTCTGTCATCATTTACACACCCTCTTGATGTTCTAAACGTGAGACTTTATATCACATGTGGAACAAAAAGATATTCTGAAGAATGCAGGTTTGTTGACTTCCACTGTATGGACAAAAAACCCCACTGAGACATTTCTCAAAATATCTTCTTTGATGTTCCACAAAAACAAAAAAGTCATACAGGTTTGGAATGACATTATGGTGAGTAAATGATGACAGAATGTTCCTTTTCAAGAGAACTATCCCTTATTTAGGGGATTGTTATTGATGCTCCTTTGTAGCTTCTGCAGACCACCATATTGACTCTACGTATCATCCATTAAAAGAAGAAAAATTAATGGGACCTTTAAAGGAATGTCTGTGATATGCGGTTAATTAAAGTTATTATTTCTAACAATAATTTTCAAACAAAAATGTTATTTGGGGGTAAAGTTGTCTAGAATTTAACAGTGAGGCTTCTGTTCTAGATTAATGAACCTCAGGTTATGCTTTGCAGATATAAATCCTTTGGCTGGATTTTCCCTTTTGCATATTTTAGAGCATACTGTGGGAAATTCTGTTGTGTTTACCAGCTTTAAATTGCTGGAGTTAAAAACTGGATATATGTTAGCACAGAAACGGTGCATAAGCAATTCTGTCACAACAGTCTCATGTTAACACATAATGTAACTATAACTTTGAAACAATGTTTATTAAATGTAATTCCAATTCTTGTCCCATATATTTCCATTGTAAGGGTGTTACATGGGTTTCCTTCACTGAAGAAAGAATAGAAACTACTGTCTTAATCCATAGACTTGTACTGAACCCAGAACATTCCTTTAAAGAACCCAGGAGGTCTTAACCTATTCTCTGAAGAAGCTGAAATAAATCTCCAAAGAGCAATTCAAACAATTTAAGAACAAAAAATGTTTTTTGATAAGAGGCTTAAAAGAAACTTTGATTTTAAAAGTGTAAGGGTCTGTGACTGAAAATATAAAGATGCTGATAAGCACTAGAGTGTGCACAGGTGAACACAGGGATAAGATGTTGACTCAGAATGGGAAAGTTAAGCTTATGATATACACAAGAGATATGAGGTGCAAGTATACAGGTGCAAGTGGGAGCTCATCAAAGAACAGAAGCAAACAGAACAGAACAGAAAGTGAATGTGGAGGAGTTCAAAACAGAGGGAAAGTGTGTTTGGATGATACTGTGAGAAGAGCAAAAGGAGCATCAGATTAGGGAAGTGTGAGAACGGGGATAAACATGTTTTAGATAGAGGGCTGCATGAAAAGAGAGTGACACTGATAAGACAAGAACAGAGTGGCATAACAAAAGGGCAGGAGGTTATACTTAAAATATGGATTATATGCGCTTCTGTTTGTTACAATGTACAACAATTCCTATAAGTACTGTTTGTGTAAGCATTGTCTAAAAAGATGAAAAATATTTTTAAAAATATTACAAATACTGTTAAATGAAATACAACACTGAGCAAACTCTTGCATAATTCAATACAGTATATTAAAGTGTATCAACCTTTCATATCAATTAAACTAAATAATGACTTTAAAAACAACTGAAATTGATTATTTGATATAAATTTAAATAATTTAAATTGAATTAAATAATCCACGTTCCATGTAAAGTTTTGCCTGAACACGTATTGCATGAAAGCGGTTAATGGTTAACAAGCTACACATCTGCGTTAACTTCCAGTTTTCACAGAATAAGGTCACTGAACAAACTGATCTCAGTGAAAGAATGTCGTAAGAGTGAAACAGCCAAAAGTTCAACTTCAGACAACCCAATACACCAGTTTCCAATTAAAGCAATATACTATTTCAGTTGAATAAGGCTCTAAAGAGACCTATTGGGTTGCAAGATCCTAATAAGACACCCTTGAGGGAATTTCATTTCAGTAACTAAAGTATAGTCTTATCTCTTTGCTACTTGGTCAATGGGTATCGCTTTCCATTCCTTTTTTAGTGTTTTTTTTTTTTGTTCCTTCCCTCTCTCTGAGAAACAACCAGGCACCCAATTAATAATGCATATATATTATGGAGATTAATGTACTATTCATATATATATATATATATATATATATATATATATAGCATTTAAATAACACGAAAAAGAACATTTTAATCATCTAAAGAACATTTTTGCACTATAAAGAACATTTTGGAACGATTCCGTCAATGTTAAAGGTTCTTAATGGAATCATTGATGCCAATACAGAACCTTTATTTTTCAGAATGTACATAGAATTTTTCAAACTTTAACTTTGAAGTTCGCCACACCACAAAGTTTAACTCCCAAACTTGAAGACGTGACACTGCAGGTTCAACAAGAATAGATAAGACAGCACAGCACACTCTTGTGAATGCACGCTGGATGGATCAGAGGGAGAAGTGACAGAAGTCACAGAGTTGTGGTTTCGCTGGCTCGCGTGGCACAAGCGCTGTGGGTTAGTGTAGGACTGCTGGCGCACAGACAGGCACTCCTGTCACACAAGGGGTGTATTTTTAGAGTGCCACTGGTCTCATATCTATGAATGTGTGTGCGAGTTTGTTCCACGTTTCACAAGTGTGTGAAACTCTCTCTCACACACACACACACTCAGATCATTTCCCACTAATGCAGCATTTGTTTAGGTATGTAATGGGTTAATGAAGGACACGCTTACCTCTTTTACTCTGAGTGTTGTCAAGGCTCGGGTCCGGTGATGCAGGCTCATCATTTTCCATTACTTTCCTGTCAAAACTCACTCCGCAAACACTCCTCTTTACCGAATCTTATACAATTAGTGGTAACTAAATTAAATTAATCAAACTAAAATCCAACTAAAAATAAAGAAAACCAAAGGAAAAATGACAACTGCCGACACTTTAACGACCGGGACGCCGCAAACGTTTTAACAAACACATCGCCATTTTCAATTATTCCCTGAAAGTTGGCGCTTCTGGTCAATAAACAAACAAACAAGGTTTATGTCAACACCTTCCTCCGCTCCTCTGTCGTTTGAATGTTACCAACGTGCGTTATTGACATTTCACAGGAAAATAAAAATCGTTGAGCGGTTGAGAGAGTCTGAGAAAGAGAGAAACGGACAGACACTTGTTGATAAACCGACCGAGTGTCCTCCGGCTCGCGCTGCCCGGTCTTATGTCATCAATCATTATGTAATAAGCGCGGGAAGCGAGAGAGTAATGCTTTTAGCGGGAGACTGAAGAGCCTTTTTTATGAGCCTTTATGAGCCTTTCTGTCCAGTCTACTTTAATGTTATGTGCTTTATTTAAATGTATAATAACATGACACTACACGACAATTTTTTTGCTTAAAAAAAATAATAATAATTAAATAACTGTACTGATGTCATTTTATATAAAGTAGCAACCAAACTAGTAAGTGGATTAAATAATAATGTTTAAACATTTAATATAACTCTATAATTTATCTCACTTTTTTTTTCTTTTATAAAGAGAGGAGTTTCACTGGTTTAAGGCACAAGGCCAATAATCCTTCAGTGCTGTGTTAGTTATGTAATGTCAATTCAGCACTGAACTGTCATCAGATGACAGGAGGCGATTATGTCAGTGTGTCCACACACACTATAATGCATTCCACTGGTAATCAGCGAATACATATTGAGGACATTCATGTACACCTTAATCTTTATTCACTTTCCCTGTGGGTTTAGGGCAATAGAAATAGCCTATACAGTGCATCCTGTATTACTGGTAGGCTATTAATTTATTAAAGGGATAGTTGGAACATCTTAGAATGAGCAGGCCTAAATAATGACAGAATTTTCATTTTGGGGTTTTCTATCCCTTTAAATATTATATGAATGTCTGTTCCAGGCTTTCAAGTGGGACCAGAGACCAGGGCTTCGAACTGTCATTGTCCTCCAAAATTGAGATTACTATAGGAATCCTCAACACAAACAGTGCAAATGACCACAAGCGCCCACAGTCATTGGCACCACTGGGCCCCCTTGTACACATTGAAATCCCATTCTGGGGGTGGAGGGAGTTAGGGAATCCCCCTCAGTAAAAATCACAGGGACAGGTGTCCCAAGTCATGGGGGCCTTCAAAGCTCTAAAGTTTGTTTAAACGTGTATCCTAATTCTCCAAACAAAAAAGCTTCATTGTCTCTTTTAAATAGTATAGCGATGTATGAAGCGCAGCTCACTTTAAAACCAAGCAGCTTTTTGTTGGTCAATGCAGCAAATTTGCATGTCTAAACTGACCCTGATGTAAAATCTGCATACACGCTTAAAAATAAAGGTGCTTTACGATGCCATAGAAGAACGATGCCCTTTTTTCTCTAAATGGTTCAAGAACCTTTAACATCTGACCTTTAACTTCTGTTTCACAAAAGGTGAACGAAAGAAGGTTCTTCAGATTATAAAAAGGTCAGAAAGAGATGAACCTTTGACTGAATGGTTCTTTGTGGAACCAAAAATGGTTCTTCTATGGCATTGCTGTGAAGAACCTTTTAAGCACCTTTATTTTTAAGAGTGTAAGAAAGTCTTTCACCTTCATGAAAAATTTCCCGATCACATGAATTCCTGTTAAAACGATTCTATTTCATATTCGAAAATTTGCCGAACAACAGTAAACGTGATCGCACCTTAAGGGGTCCTCCGGCAGAGAGTTGGTTATTTATTGTTATATTTATTAATTAGGTTTCTAATTATTAACAGTATAAAAAGCCGGCATGTCTCGGCAATGTCAATGTAAAGGTTAGGTTTTGACAAATTTTTGAACTGCCAGTAAAATGGATCTCAGCAGAGGCAATGGTGAGATGATGGAAATGGCATTTTGGTCAGACCCAGGTTTGAACGTTAACACCACCCATGGAAAATATCTCCCCGCAGAGCTATGTTGAAGTGTTCCCACAGAAGCCATCACGCAAAGCCCACTTGACCAGACACTCAACACCTCTCCATAGATAGAAACCCACCTCAGACTGTGTCCTACATACATCATATGCGAGAGGCCTGTGGGAGACTGCAGGGGCCACCACAGAGATGCAGGTTTAGATGTTTCTTTCTATCTATCTAAGTCAGATTCATATGAGGATAACAAGGCGATAAGACAACAATTACGCATATATTTATCTGTAAAGCTCCAGCTTCACATGCCCATGAGTGGCAGCAAGGCATATGAAGTCACACTGCACCGCATGACAGTATTTACACAAAGATGCTGAGTTTAAAGTCTCCACATATGAATGTACACTCCTCTGATGTGGACAATGTGTCATTCATTACCGTAACACTGTGGTGTCAGTCAGTTCTCTTTACTGGAATATATGCAGAATGTGAAACTCAGACCAAATGGATTTCATGCAAGCACAATATGGATACAATGGATAGGAAAGACAAGTGCATAGATTACTGGTGCCATTCCAGCTTAATATAGGTTTAATGTGCTTCATTGGAAATGTCAGTGTTCAGACTTGTTTTCATAGTGAATGCATTTAAAATATTCAGGCTATTGATTGATTGATTGATTGATTGATTGCCATATAGACAGCACTCAGAAAATAAGAAATTTAAGAGTTAAGAAATCTAATTAAATCGTACAAAAAAGTCATTCCTAATAATACAACTGAAAAATAAATATATTATTTTGTAATACTATTAATACTAGAGAAAACACTTCACATACTCCAAAAACTATAACTCAAAAACAAACAAACAAAACAAATAAATAGATAAATACATTTCTGCAACGTGACAACTAAATTGGCTAAAAAAGTGTGGGTTAGCTCCAACTTACTACTTCCTTTCTTTCTTTCTTTCTTTCTTTCTTTCTTTCTTTCTTTCTTTTTATTGATTTTTATTTATTTATTTTTATTTTTTTGCTGTTTTTCAGTCTAGACAGTCACAGGACAGTTATTTCAGCCCTAACTGTCAGGTAGTAGGAACATTTTACATGTTATAGCAGAAATTGCTTACAGTGTTTTTAATTTTATTTATTGAAAGAAAAAAAAATTTCCGGAATATGGGTGAGTGGTGATAGAGAGGATTCGGTGTAGTGCTTACATGTGCACATTTCTGAATACCCTATTCACAGAGATTAGGTTAAATATCAGCTAGATCAGTTGGTCATTGCACACGCACGCACACACACACACACACACACACACACACACACACACCGCCTCAAACACACACCTGTGATCTCACTCACGTGTATAGAGATGTGTGCACATGCACATGGCCTGTGGTGGATTTTTGGCTGCTTTCAGCTTCGTGCTCCAAATAAATAACCCAGTTTTATTGACACAAATAGAACTACCAGGAGCGAAACAGGGGAAGAAAACGAGTGTGAGAAAAAAAATAGAGATAGGTAGATAAGGTACAAGTTCAGTTTACTAGGTAAAATCTGCAATGCATTTCCTCTAATGGAGTGTACGGTGTAAACGCGTCTAGAATAAAAAGCGTATGTTCAGACTGATGAGCACAGAGCAAACAGATAAGTGTGTGCTAGGCAGAAATCTGTAATGGGAACAACCCACAGGTGTGCAATGAATCTATGTGGGTGTGTGGATAAAGTGGTTTCAGGTAGTCAGATTTGGTTGCATATTAATGCATATTTTCACACTTAGTTCATCAATGACATCAGCTTGTTTTCTTTCTTACATAATATATACAGAGATATGAGAGTATGTTTACCTGCAACCTCAGTGTAAGAGCTTAGACTCACCAGTGCTGGTCACTTTACAAGTGATGGAAGTTTTCGCATCACTTTCTCTCGTCTATTTGATCCTGAGTGCAGTAGATGAAAACCACACTAACGTTACCCAGAGGCACTGGACTGGACAGAAAGAACAGAGTTTAACAAGCGTCAACCCTGATGCTCAATCCCTAAAACCACAAACCATTGAACAAATAAGGGCAGTAAGATCAGCAGTTATTGTGTCCATCATAGTGGTTATGCCTCCCATGTAAATAACTGCCACACAGGAAAATAATCTGACATCACTTCCTGTTCTAAGACACAACATGGGACTCCCCCCATCCTTCACAAATTAGTAAGGGTTTACTGTGCCTTGAAACTGTGGCGTTCATAATTTGAGGCACAAGCCTTGAGGAAAAGACCTTAAAAGATTAAACTCTAGTATTTCAGACTCTGGAGGATCCTTGAGGCATCACAACATTTTGAGATTTTTGATTTGAAGTCTAATATTACTAAGTGTGTAAAGCACTTCTTTATCTAGATGGTCCCTCCAGACATTATCCTGCCTGAAACATACAGATGGCCCAACTCGTTTTCTTGGCATTTTCGGTGTCACTCTCACACGATACATAACAATGGTTATTTTGTGCTTTTCTGGACGACAAATTCGTCTAAAGTCCCGAAGCTGAATTGAGAACGGAAACAGCGACATCTTCTGGAAACAAAAAAACATATTGACGATAGGTTTCCCAAATGTTTAAACGCATTTATATACAGGTGCATCTCAATAAATTAGAATGTCGTGGAAAACTTCATTTATTTCAGTAATCCTCAACACAATGTAGAGTACATATACAGTAAATGAACATACTTTCCAGAAGGCACAACAATTCACTAATTTTTTTTTATTTTTTTATTGGTCTTATGAAGTATTCTAATTGGTTGAGATAGTGAATTGGTGGGTTTTTGTTAAATGTGAGCCAAAATCATCACAATTAAAAGAACCAAAGACTTAAACTACTTCAGTCTGTGTGCATTGAATTTATTTAATACACGAGTTTCACAATTTGAGTTGAATTACTGAAATAAATGAACTTTTCCATGACATTCTAATTTATTGAGATGCACCTGTATAAGGCCTTTTAGATTCTTCTCCCAGTATCAAATACAATGCATTATTAAAAGCACTGTAATACAAAACACAACATACAGTGCAGTATAGTAAGCCTGAAGGGTTCACTATTCAGAAATTAATTGAGAATTAACTTATATTTTTTTATTTTTTAAATTTCTGGAAATTTAACTACAAATAAATTATCTCAGTATCTTACAAATTAGCCAATTAGCCAGCAGATATTACACCAAAATGAATATAATTCATTTTTATGATATTTTTTGACATTATTTTTGTGTTTTTATTTGAAGGGGACACTTTTTATTATTATTTTAATATGTCTCTAGTCTCCAGTCTCTAGTCTGCATCATGTCTGATTGAAGCACTGATGTCCACCAAACTCCAGTTTGTCCTACAGTGGACTCTGTATCACCTATAAAAAGGCAGCTGGAGAATAATGGGAAAGAGATAAAAACTGAAGGTGAGTTTACTGCCATACCTCAAAAACATTCAATGTGGACTCTCAGTGTAGACAAGACATTTAGCATAAGTTTAATTCTATAAAATATAGAAAAATTTGAAAATATATTGTATAAAAAATAGTTGTACATTAAGTGAAGCATGCTACCCTGCAATACACTGTTGACAGTGCTTGACATTTCATGTATATATTGTTATATGTCTTTTAATCAACATAAATTTCTGCTTATACATGATTGGCAACATGCTGAGTGAAGGGGCTTTGGAGCTGTTTATGAGGGAAGTCGTTTGCAGGATGGTTTTAAGGTTTCTCTCTTTAAATTCCTGCCACAGCTGCCCAAGACCTTCCTGAGCTCACGCAAACGTTCCTGTCAAGGTACAGGGCACCCACTGCCATGGATGACTTGGACCCGAAGGTCCTGTATCTGCCTAAAGTCACCTTACCTTTCAGAGCTCTCTATCCTGGTTCATCACAATCCCAAAGCTCCATTTCTCAGGCTACCGCAGTCCCAAAGGTTCCTGACTTGGTCTGCCTGTGTCATCTAAGTTCAGAAGTACCTCACAATATTTCTGTTACATCTGCCTCTGAAGTTTTTGTCATGGCACAATGTTTCGTCTGTCATGGACTGTTTGGTCCCCAACGTCTGTCATCTTGCTTTTAGAGCTGCCAGCACAGCCAGTTTATAAAGACTTACTCAGGCTGTCCAGTGATGTTCTTGTCACTGCCTGGAGGTTCCTGTCATGGACTTAAACCAAAGCCAGGACCTCAGAGCAGGTGCCTGAAGCCATTCTAGTTCCAGATCTCCCCATCTTCAGCTGTTAATATGTAAATAATATGCATACATTGAACTGACCATATTCGTAATAAAATGTTAAAATGTTTTACTGTCCAGCCCTTTAAATCCATGCAGCCCAACAAGAAGCAGGTAAGATGAAGAAGCAGGTAATGAAGACAACATAAAGGCAAGGCAAGGCAAATCTATTTATATATCACAGTTCATACACAATGGTAATTCAAAGTGCTGTACATAAAAAGGAATTAAAATAATCCTTAAAAAATCACAACAATAAAAACAGAGAGTAAAAAATAATTAAAATATTTAAAATAAATTTAAAAAGTTAAGAATAAAAAAAATGAAGATACATAAAATGTAGTGCAATTATTCGGGACATAGCACAGTGCTAATTCAGTAAATGCAGAGCTAATCAGAAATGTTTTGAGTCTAGATTTAAATGTGGCTACCATTTTAGTACATCTGGTCTCTTCTAGGTTCCAATATCTGCATTTAAATGAAGATACAGTCATTGGCTCATCAGCGGTGCAGTGATACGAGGACGCAACAGGTTTGGGGGTAATGCCTCTAGAGGGCACACATGTAGTAGCAGTAACAGATTTAAAGGTTTTTGCTGACAACCAAGCCAGTAAGAACTGTTTTAATGAAAGCAATTGAAACAGGAATTTATATTTATATATTACTGTGTACTGAATAAAACTTTTTAACAGGATGAAGATGTCCAAATTGTTCTTATTTTGTTGAAATATCTTCTTTTTTTTTTCCATTTAGTATTGCCCTTCAGAAGCAACAGAAGATACTTACATATTTCCTGGAAGACAAATTAAATACAATTTCCCTTGATCTTCAAATTCAAAAAGTTTTCACCCCCTGGCTCTTAATGCATCGTGTTTCCTTCTGGAGCATCAGTGAATATTTGAACCTTTTTTAATAGTTGTGTTTGAGTCACACAATTGTCCTCAGTGTGAAAAGATGGATCTCAAAATCATACAGTCACTGCTGGAAAGGGTTCAAATATGCAAAAGATGCTGGAAAACTGAAGAATCTGCAGGAGATGGAGGATTTTTCTGAAGAACAGTGCTCTGTTCAACTGTTTAGAACAAACAAGGGACTCATGAACAACCATCACAAAACAAACAAACAAACAAAAAAACAGTCGTAGATCATTCAGGTATACACACACAGTATTAAGAACCAAGAGTTCCCAAACTTTTGAATGGGGTTATTTTCATAATTTCAGCTATTTCTTTGCCTTGTGGACTAAATGTCAACATCTTTTATGTAAAATATCTTAAAAATATCTACTCAGGACAGTACTAAATAAAAATAACATGCATTTTGTATGATCTCTCTTTTTTTTTGTTAAAATTATTCATATTTTCACAGATTCTGCATGGGGTTCCCAAACTTTCGCATACCACTGTACATAAGTAATATAAACATGAACATGAACACGCACGCACACACACACACACACACACACACACACACACACATACACTCCTAAGAAAAATTGTCCTAAACAGTACCAGAAAAGGGTTCTTCGGCTTGTAACAATAGCAGAACCCTTTTTGGTGCTAAATAGAACCCTTTTTATAGGGTTCCATAAAGAACCATGCTTTGAAAATGCTATATAGGTTAAAAATAACCTTTTTAACAACAGTTTATTTTAATTATTAGCAGAACAGTTATTAGCAGAAAACATCAATAAATGACAATTGACATTGAACATAAATAAATAATACAAGAAGTAAAACAAAATACTGAAATGAAGACCAAGTTCCAGTGAAATACTGTATTTTTATAATCCTCTATGATGCCTGCAAGTCCATCATTATGTGTATTTTGGTGTAATTGAGTGCCAGTTTCTCTCTGCAGATGATGGGGTTGTAGGATGTGATGCATCTGAAATACACATTTGAGTTTAGAGTTACAATGAAGTCTCCTTCCATTTGTTTTTGTAAAAACAAAAAAGGACCATAAATTCAGTATTTTGTTACTTAGTGGTGAAGGGGAGAGAAGTGTCCTTAACTGAACAGGGCTGGTCACACTTACATGTTCTCTTAAACTGAAAAGAGAAAAAGATATGATATGAACCAGTTACAATTTGAAAGTTAAAAATGATAGACATTTTAAGAAAGAAATCATTTACCTGTTGAGAGTGTGTTGACAGTCTGTGTAGTTAACTGAACTTCAGAAAATCAGTAATAAGCCATCTATTTTAGAGTGTAGCCTCTGTTAGTAATAAATAAATAAACAACAATTAAAAAAAAATTCTAACAATATGGATTATAAATTCAATGTCTCTGTTACTTAGTGGAGAAGAGGAGTAGCTATCCTCAGCTTAACAGAGCTGCTCACACTTACATGTGATCAAAAGAAGAGAAAAGAACATGTTTGTTTGAAAACCAGACACAATTTTAAAGTTAAATTTGTATTTAAATTTAAGAATGAAATCATTTACCTGTTGAGAGTGTGTTGACAATCTGTAGTTGGATCACTGAGCTGCAGAAAATCAGTAATGAGGTGCTTTGACAGTTACAGATTTGAAAAAGAAATAGGGGGGAATAAAGAAGCCTAAACTAAAAAAAACTCATCACCAAACACCAATGAATACAATTTACCAATTAAAATACAATTTAAAAATTGTATTTCCATCTCTGTTGCAACAGTTTTGGAAATGTCTAAAATGACCGTACCCATATGTACAAGTCATTGGTGTTTGGTGATGAGTTTTTGGCTCAAGATCTGCATTTAAAGTCACACCAGAGGTGTTCAGCTTGGATTAGGACTTGGCTTTCTGCAGACCAGTCAAGTTCGTCCACATTGACTAAATCAATCATTTCTTTTTGAACCTTGCCTTATACACAGAGGCATTGTCATGTTAGAATAGAAAAGGGTCCTGTCCAAACTGTTGTTTTAAAATTAGAAGCACACAATTCCCTAGAATATCATTATATGCTTAAACATTAAGATTTGTACTCATGGAAATTACTAAAGTAGTCAAACCCGTTCATTAGAAGGGGGTGACCCAATACTTTTGGCAATATAGTGTATATATATATACATATATATATATATATATATATGTCACGACTCACGCTACGGTGAGATACACGCACGAAGAAGACGAACATAGATTCAAATAGTCTTTTAATAAATCCACAATAGGGCAAACACAGGACGGACAGGCAGGATGCACACATATGGACATACTAGACCGGACGACAAACAGTGAACTAAACACAACTTAAATAGGAGGGCCGATGAGGGTAATAAATGACACACACCTGAACCAAATGACAATAATCAGACATGAGGGAAAACTAGGTCACACTTAGACTTACTTTATTTATCATTGTCTGAATACAACAAAATTTATAGTGGCGGCTCTCATGACAGTAAACATTAAACACATGATTAAAACATACACCTTAAATAACATAAAAACCTTGGGAAAAAAAAAAAAAAAAAAAAAAAAAAGAGGTGTGACAGTTTGCCCCCCTCCCGGAAGGCGCGACCTCGCACCACAAGAACAACAAAGGAAGGGACGGAGGGGGACAAAGGAGTGGATATGGGATGATGACAGGGGATGGCAAAGGGCTGGCAGGAAGGCAGACAGGAGGAGGTTCAGGAGGTGGGCGGAGGAGGACGACCAACAGAGTCCAGGGTGGTGATGAAGGAGGGAGGATCCAGGGAGAAGACAGGAGGAGCCAGGGCGGACCAGATGGAGGGAGGAGCCAGGGAGGAGACAGGCGGGTGCAGGAGGAGCCAGGAGGGACCCAGGCCACAGACATGATGGTGGCCCATGGTGGAGCCGATGGAGGTAGGAGCCATGGTGGAGGAAGGGCTGATGACTCCAGGTGGCTGACTGACGGCGGCAGAGCAGGTGGTGGTGGAGCCCGAGGCAGAGAGCTGATGAGCCAGGGCGACTGGAAGGATCCGGAGGGCCAATGCGGAGCAGATGGCTCAGGCGACCGAGGCTGGGGTGGGGATCCGGAAGGCTGTGATGGAGCCGGAGCGACAGAGGACTGAGGTGGAGCCAGAGGGAAAGAGGAGCCTGACAGAGCCAGAGGACCAGAGGAACGAGGGAGCCCGGCGGAGCTGGTGTACTGATGGGCCATGGCGGAGAGGAGGGAGCTAGGAGCCATGGTGGAGCTGCTGGGTCAAAGGGCAGAGGCGGAGTCCGGGACTCAGAGGCTGGAGGCGGAGACAAGGGATCCTCCAGCCATGACGCCAATGGAGACTGGCAGATCCACGGCGATCCCACCGCACAAATGGTGGGCTGAGGGCAGAGCATGTGAGCGGAGCGGGGAGCGTAACGTTCATATTTCATTCGGAGCAGAGAGCTTTCTGAAGATTCTGCTCCACTCGCTCAATACACTCAGTGCCGCTCGCTCAACCCAAAATGCCCTTTGGTAATTTGCTAGTTCGAGAATCTGTGGAATAAGCAATAGTTTGTCTAATGTTTCTAAAAGTAAATTCTAAAATCCTGTAAAGATTGACGGATGTTTTAATAGACCGCATTTCCCCGCAGTTTTGGTCTATTTTAATTTTAGAAAGTGTGTTCCTTTTATTAACCCCACTAAATAATTCTTTGTTAAGTGCATTTCATCTTGTGTGTGCTTTTTGTGGGCCTGATAAGCAAGGTGTATTTTGTGAAATTCTATGTGCATTTCATCTTGTATGCATGTTTTGAATGTTCTGTTGCATAATACCTGAAGCTGTGTTTTCATGGAAATAAAGTAGGCCTAATGAAAATCAAACAGCTATACATTTTCAGTTATTGAATTTTTTTAGGAAGGTTTGCCAAGTGGCTTCAAAAACAAGACGTGTTTTTAAGTTAATAATTTTAATTTAATACATTTAAATGAATAAAATTAGTTTTAAAAAGTGCACGCTGAACGCCACCCTGAAACATAACCGTTACTTATCGGACTACTGCTTTAATTGAGACATTCATTCAAGAATTGCATTATAAACAAGACAAAAAAAAAAAAATAACAGTTAGGCCTACTGGAGAAACTTTATGTCAGAGTGTGATCTGAGCGGGATTTGGCTTACCGGTGAGTGTGAGTGGAACATTAACGGAGTGTTTTGCTTTGGCTGTGAGCGACTGAGCGGAGCGCACGCCCCCAAAGCGGAATATTGAGCTGAGCGTCACATGGCTGAGGGTGAGCAGAGGGGCTGCCAGGACGCAGCTGGTGGCGGAGCTGAAGCAGGGGTGACAGGAGGAGGCAGGAGAGGGAGGGTGGGTGGGAAATCCAGACAGGCAGAGGGTTCAGGGACGGTGTGTGCCACACACACACACACACACACATCATGACTCACAACACTGGGAGCGCGGCAGACAGGGGGCCAACCACCGGGGTTGTTTCAGAGCAGGCAGACAGTTCCGGGCAGACAGAGAGTTCAGGCGGAGGCGGGAGAAGAGGGGGCATGTCTGCATATATATCCACAACACAGTCCACTGAGCTCGGCTCACCCTCAGCCTTGGTGCAGTGGGTGGAGCTTCCCTCTGCGCTCTCGCTGTCCATAGCGCCCTCCCCCACGGTAAGTACTGTAGTCGGCTCTCGCACCTGGTCTGACATAACTTGAGGCTCTGGCTCCGAGGAGATCCTAAGCTCTGTCACTCCATTAGGCGATGGCTCGTTGTTTGCGGCGGGCCGGGCTCTCCGTCATTGGTGGGCTCAGGCTCTTGCTCCGCGCAGTGGGGTGATGGTGGGCTGGGCTCTGGGTCTGGCTGTGTTCTGGATCGGGGATAGATGCTCTCAAGACACCGGATGATTGCCTCCCTCCAGCACAGTCTGTTGGTGTCTGGGAGGTCGACGGGGCGATGGAAATTTGCCCCAATCCAGAACAGGGAGTTCAGCGTAGCATCGTCAAACACCGTTAGAACAGCGAGCTGGCTGAACTCCACAGCATACTCCAACAGGGGAAGGTCTTTGCGGGCAAGGGAGGTGAAAGGGGCAGCGATATCCATGGAGATAAAAAAAAAAAAAAACTTTCAAAAAAGAAAATAAAAACTTTTCTGTGGTCCAGTCTTCTGTCACACTACGGTGAGATAAACACATGAAGAAGGCGAAGATTGATTCAAATAGTCTTTTAATAAATCCACAAATCTGCAAACACAGGACGGACACACAGGATGCACACGTATAGACATAGTAGACCAGACGACAAACAGTGAACTGAACACAACTTAAATAGGAGGGCTGATGAGGGTAATAAATGACAGACACCTGAACCAAATGACAATAATCAGACATGAGGGAAAACTAACTCACACAGAGTGCATGGGGAAGGAAACACAACAAAACAGGCCCTTGAAGTGTGACAATATATATATATATATATATATATATATATATGTATATACATATACATACATACAGAGCTGGGTAGGTTACATACAAATTATAATACGTTACTGATTCCAAATTACATGACAAAAAGTGTAGTAAGTAATGTAATCCATTACATTTCACATTTTAGGTAATGTAATCAGACATTTTGATTACTTTTAGATTACTTTTGTCCTAACTCGTTTATCACATTGATTTAAATAGGATAATCTTGTACCATGATGATGTAAATATACAAAGAGTAAGAAAATATATTCCATTCATTGTTATTAACAACATGAAGTGTATTAAATATGACATTACATCAAGGTTTCCAATGTAATAGGTTTATGAGTTTAATGAAAAGCTAACAATTGATTAAATCATAAATCATGTAAAATGAAAATGAATAATTTTAAAATAACAATCAAATTAAAACACTTACTAAAAAAATGAAATATTTTATGTTTACCTGCATGGCATATGACCATTAACCAATATCAGAGAACTGTAAACATGCAAATGTGATACTTAATTATAAATATATATATATATATATATATATATATATATATATATTAAATCTCAGGGGTACTTAAAGTTGTCCTTGATTATGATTTCACTTCTTTTTTTTTTTTTTTTACTTTAGTTAATGTGTAATTTTCCTGTTTGAGCATAAAGAACATCTGCAAAGTTCAATGCAAAGGGAGATATTTTCTTTTACAGAATTTGCTTTTTAAGGCCTATAGAACAAATGGCTGGTAGGGACTACAACGAGCTTCTTCCTTGGTTTGTGACATCACAAACCCTAAAATTTACATAAACCCCCGGGAGCACACAATCACAACACACTTTTTCACAACACACACCCATTGCGTATTTCTGAGGAAGGGGTTTTTATAGAACCAGGAAGTGAACAGATCGTTTTTAGGAGAATGGAAACAGTGGTAAAATATAAGAAAAATAATGCTTTTTTTTTTTTTTTGTAAATGAAGCATGAACACGTACAGTGCCCCCCATAAACACAATCAAGCCTTCGAAAATAGCTGGTTGACCACCCCTTTAAAGCAAATACATTAGGTGAAAGGTTCAGATGACAAAAAGTTTGGGAATGTCTGCATTACATGTAAATAATGAGTTTGAAAGAAAAAAGCCTTTCAATAATACATAATAATATGGTTAAATAACCTTGATAATTCAAATAAAAATGAATGTGTTCATCAGTAGTTGATGCAATGTTGAAACACTTCTTAAACCTGAAATGATTTTTGTAAATCCAATGGTCAAATGCTGTGTAGCCACCTGACTAGTGAGTGATCTATGTGTGAATATCCACAAAACTGGACTTTCTGAGTGTATATAAGCAGCAGGCTATTTTAGAAAGGAACATTTCAAAGATGAAAAAGAGGAATTAGAGAGAATCAATAAATTATGAATAATTTATTGCTATTGTGTGAATAATATGTAATCAATTTATAAACTGCTATTAGACACAGCCAACACCATCACAGTGACAGTCTTGTGACTGCAGCTTTCAGCCAGGGGAAGATGTCGTCAGGTGGTGTCCAACTTTCCTTGGACGTTTCGACCCTGAACCACAACGTCCTCCAGTTGGTGGGTCGGCAGTGATGGCCAGTCACTGCCCATCTTCTCCTGGCTTCCAGCTCAACTCCTCCCGCTTACTCCAGAGCCAACAAGAGGCTCTTTCTGCTGCCTTCCCCAACCTGTGAGCAGCTAACTTCTTCTCCCTTCTTGCTATTCCCAGAGCTGTGAACATCTTCCACACAGACTGCGCCGGTAAACCCCTGTAGCCAACCTCAACTGGAAATAGCCATGTCTGCCACCCTTTGTCCCTGCATTGTTGGACCCAGTCCTGGTACTTGGTAGCTTTTCTCTCCGAGGCCTCTTCGCAACCATCTTCCCACAGTATCGCCAGCTTGATCAGGATAATCCTCTTTACCTCCTCAGACCATATGACCACATCAGGCCTCAGGGATGTCTGGACGAACTGGGGAAAGTATAGGTTCCTACCCAGGTCCAAGGTCAAGGTCAAGGTCATTTTATTTCTATAGCACATTTAAAAACAGCTAGTGTATACCAAAGTGCTGTACATTTGCTAATAAAGTAAATATAGAGATTAAGAGAATAAAAAGAAAATACACAAAAAACACAATCAATACAAAAACACATTAAAATACACAAACATAGATTTTATCCAAAAGCCAAAGAGTACAGATAAGTCTTCAGGTGTGATTTAAAAACAGGAAGGGAAGGCGCAGATCTAATGTCCAGAGGTATGCTGTTCCATAGTCTAGGACCGGCTACAGAAAAAGCCCGATCCCCCTTAAATTTCAAGCGAGAGCGAGGTATAAGCAAGAAAAGTTTATCAGAGGATCTAAGAGAGCGTGAGGATTGCTGATAACTGAGAAGTTCGGACAGGTATGATGGGGCTAGACCATTCAACGCTTTATACACAAATAATAAAATCTTAAAATGTATCCTATGCTGCACCGGTAACCAATGAAGAGAAGCTAAGACTGGAGAAATGCTTTCTCTCCTCTTAGCACCAGTCAGCAGCCTCGCGGCTGCATTCTGGCCCAATTGCAAACGATTTAGCGATGAATGATTGAGACCCATATAAAGCGCATTGCAATAATCAAGTCTGGAAGTGATGAAGGCATGAGTAACTATCTCCAAATTCTTAAATGAGAGCATAGATTTTAATTTGGCTATTTGCCTTAGTTGAAAGAAGCTGCTCATCACCACAGCGCTTATCTGTTTTTCAAAATTGAGATCTGTGTCAAAAATCAAGTTTTTAGCAAAAGGATGAATGTTTGCTGACAAAGAATCTCCAGCGATGAAAAGGTTAGAGATGCAGGCATCATCACAAGATCAGGACGCAAGTGGGCAGCTGACACATCAGTTGCACAGGCCGAGAGCATGCTGGAGTTGAAGGACATCATCGGTCCACCCTCATCTCCCACAATTGTGCAGGAGGCTCTTCTTGATCTTCTTGGAGGAGGGTGGCTTCTCCCCCTCCCTGATGAACTGGATATATGAGGCACATGGGTCTGGCGCTTTTTCCGTCTCCTGCTCCAAGGTGTTGGCCAGTGCACTGAGGACCTTGTCATGACGCCATCTATATCTCCCCTGGCTAAGTGCAGTCTTGCACCCCGCCAGTATGTGCCTCTCCCTCCACATAAACTGCACAGTGAGTCCTCCCTCATTCCCCACCTGTGCAGGTTTGTTGGTGTTGGAAGAGTGTCATACACAGATTGGAGAAGGAAATAAATGCGAAAGGGCTCTAGTCTCCAAAGTTCAGGCCACGAAATTTTTCTCTTTGGAAGGTCCCACTTTTTCCAGGCTCCTTGTGATCCAAGTTCCAAGGACTTTGACCTTCGCCTTTCATCTTCCAGGTGTCGGATTTCAGTTTGGATCATGTCTCTCCTCTGTCTTGTGTCTGATTTCCCTCAATGCTGGAAGTGGTTGGTTCCGAGTCCTTGTCTCCCCGTGCACGGGCTCCCGATGATGTCCTTCAACTTCAGCATGCTCTCGGCCTGTGCAACTGATGTGTCAGCTGCCCACTTGCGTCCTGATCTTGTGATGATGCCTGCATCTCTAACCTTTTCATCGCTGGAGTCTCTGTACATCATCACAGCCCTGCACTTTGCCACCTTAAACTCTTCGACCACTGATGATAGGGGCAGCTGTAGCCCACTGCTCCGGGTGTGTGTTCACGGTGTGTGTGTGTGTTCACTGCTGTATGTGTGCACTTAGGATGGGATAAATGCAGAGTAATAATTCCGAGTATGGGTTACCATACTTGGCCACGTCACGTCACTTTCACTAACTGTCCAGACCTAATGTATAGCCCTACTGATGTGAAGCTTGGTGGAATTCCGAGCCACCTGCAGAGGTTTTTATTTACTCGCCTCTCGACTCCTTCCACAGATGTCATAGGCACTTAATAACTGTCAGTAGCCACATGAGTCTTGGTAGCAGACCATGCTGAAACAGCCAGGCCTTGAACTTTCCAGGTAAGCCTGATCCCTCTATCTTTCTCAACCATTCATCTGCCTGTTTCTCTGTTCTGGATGCAATGCTTATGTCAGTGAGAGAGGCTTCGTACCACTTTCCTAGGCATTTTATTGAGTTTTCCTCGATTGAAGGTATAATCTCCCCTGAAGTTGGAGTTGGAACTTGCTGGTCACTTTCCCATTTCTGATCACCATGCTTCTTGACTTCCTTGGCTTGAACTTCATTCTCGCCCATGTTGCCACATCGTCAAGTGCCTTCAGGATCCACCTTGCTTGTACATGGGATGAAGTTGTTATGATGCAAAAAAGTAACTGTAGTCTGATTACGAGTATTTTAAAATATAATTTACTCTAATTACAAGTACTTAATTTTTTTGGAATCTGATTACATAACGAAGCCCTACCTTTTGAGCAAAAGAGCCAATTCCTAATCAGTAAAGTCAGCGTGTGACTGCAGCTGCCATTAGAAGTCCCAGTTGCTATAGAAACAGTAAGCCTTCTGAGACGTGCACTTAGGACTGTGCATGCGCACTGGCTGGCCTAGCCTAAAAAATAATCTTTTTTAATTCTATTTAAGCAAAATAAACAACATTTATGATACAACTGTTGTCAGATTTCATTGGTGATTTTAAATATGAAATTTAATCGAAGGCTTGGTCAACAATTTTGGAGAATTTTATGTTTTCCCATTCAAAGAGACAGGCATTTTAAAGATGGCTGCCAAGTGACATGACTTGCCTTAAAGGGACTTTGCCTAAGCACTGTGACTCGCCATGCCCGCACCCATGCCCACACCCATGCCCACCCTCACTAGGGTGACCATGCGTGCCATTTTTCCCGGACGCATACTGGCCAGGATTTCTATATTGCCTAAAATATCTAGGATTTGGCTTTGTTTGCGTGTGCAGACTGATCGGTTTATGACATCGGTTCCTTATGTTTTCGAAACACTCTCAAGGTACTTTGAATCAAAGCAATACAGAAATCCTGGCCAGGACGTGTCCGAGAAAAATGGCACGTATGGTCACTCTAACCCTCACCTCATTTTATCAGCAGTCCGGCGCCGAGAAAAGAAAAAGGAAAAAAGCCCAAGATAAAAACCATGCATCACTTTCAGGTATGTTCATAATACTGTGAAACTTGTTTTGGCTGTTGACATTAATAACGTGTTTTAGTGTTGGTCATAATTTAACCACCAGCAATGCATCTGCCTTAATATTCTCTCTGAGTTTCCATGTTTCCTTACAAAAA
The DNA here is from genome assembly GCA_039654775.1 of Spinibarbus caldwelli. Taxonomy (NCBI): domain Eukaryota; kingdom Metazoa; phylum Chordata; class Actinopteri; order Cypriniformes; family Cyprinidae; genus Spinibarbus; species Spinibarbus caldwelli. The sequence continues at coordinate 15,670,413 of CM077226.1, forward strand.
TTAGGCATGGTTTTACTACGAATAAAACCAAAAAATCATGGTTCTTGTAGCCATGGTAACCACAAATTAACTATTTTGTTACTATTTACAAAGAAGTACTCAGATAATATTTTTGTGGTAATTAAAATAGACCTAAGAGAACAACAGCCTTTAAAATTATTTAAAATGCATTATATAAGAACAACGAGGAAATAATGATTGGTTAATTAATAATAATCATATGGATTCATTGAATAACACTGTTAAAATACATAATGTAATGCAAAATAAACAATTTATGTACATTATATTTTAATACAAATGCCTGAAAAGGGTGCCAAAGACCTGGTAATTGCTGTTGTTACATTTACAGGATTATAAAATCCTTGTTTAATTTTGACCAAACATTTAATCCAAATATCCACTTAATCTTTAATTTTTGGCAACCTTTTGCGATAGAAATTCTACAGCCTCTATAATTTCTTAAACAAAAACACGTGGACATCATAACCCTTACAAAAATTAACCATGGTTTTATCGTGGTAAAACTGCTTAATTTTCTTAAGTGCGATTTATGAATGCTCGAGACTATAAAATCAATCAGACAACTTTATTAATAAAATCATTGACATAGATGGTAACTATCTGGAATTTGTAAATAATACAATTTAATTGCAATTTATGTACTTATTTAATTTTATATTTTATTAAAGTTCTAGTTTGACCCCTATAGTAGGTGTTTGTTTTTGTTTTTTGTTTTTTTTACTCCCATAATATTTGGGGGAGGGGGCACAAAAATACTATTCTGCTCATAAAGGGCACCCATTTGGCCAGCAGTGGCCCTGCATGCCCCCACAACTATAACTATTTGTACAACCCTGAGAACACTGAGATCACAATCACTAGCTACAAAAAGTGCTATGAATGAATATGGCTCAAAAAAAAAAAATAAAAAAAAATGTAGTATTCCAAAAATTGGAGACTATTAAACTCTTAAAGACTGAAAAATTTGTATCCATATTTCCTAAAAGTTATATCACTGGAGACTGGGAATGGGATTGGGAATTAATGCTGCACCGGTGGAGGCTTCATTGTATGAAGGATTTAATTTAAGTTATGGTGCTTATAAGAACTTTTTTGAGCAAATTGTAAAAAAAAACACAAGTGCCACATCCTGTCTCTCTTGAAAATGAAATGATGCTAGTTCTGCTGCACACAAAAGATTAATCTTATTTCAGTTTGGATAATATCAGTACAATAGGCTAATTTATAAATAAAAAATGCCCCAAAATTTAAAGTATAAAGGATTCCCATATTTAGCAAAAATTTGGTACTTAATATGTTCTGTTTCGGTGTAAAGATCAGAGACGGTTGCTTCTTAGCAACTTGTGGGTACTGAACCACAAGAGGTGCACATACCAGCTCAAACCTGAAGCATAGAACAAGAATGTTTAACCAGTTTAATATCTTTCCTAAAAAAATAGAAGTCTTTTAAAAAAAATGTATGTATTTATTTGTTTTTTACCAGTGGAAATGCAATATGATTTATCCTGGTTTCATTGTTTATATTTGGGTTTTATAGCTATTGCATTCCGTATTCATACAGATCTATACATTATATACAAAAATAATAAAATAAAAGGATATAAAGTGATCTGTATCTGAAGATATATCAGTGATCTATAATACTACAAATACTTGTTAAACCAACAGTGACACTCTGCTTACAAAGCTGCTACAGAAGAAAAGAAACTTTGTGGTTAAAGCAATGAACCGGATTCTGGTTAAGACGTCATGCTCTCGTGCAAACATACAAACAGTGAATTTCGGTGACATTTCGGTGACAACACAGATCAGAAAAAACAACTGGTGTGTTGTGTTGTGTTTAGAAATTCAACATGGAGGCTGCAGAATTCTGGTGTTATAAAACACCACCAAGATATCTAGGTGAGCTACATTTTGTACATACAGCAAACAATGTTTATTGTACAGTATGTTTGAGTACATGAATGCACTTGTTTTTGTGTGAATCTTACTTAAATGAGTTTGTAAGTAACTTTAAAAGGACAGCACTCTAACCTGCAAGTGTATTGCAGTGTTTCGTGCTCTTTCAAAATGGTAAATTTGAAAAAGAAAAAGTGTAATAAATGTACCATTGAAACTCTGTTGCAGATATCAATAAATACGGATCTGACATAAGCTATATATATTTTGTTTACATGTAAAAATGTACATTTGCATGATTTAAAAAGGTGCTGTAATTTTGAAGATAAATTCATCATAAAGATAAAAAGTTAAATATATTAAGTTTAATTAAACTTAATTTCCTGTAAAGCTTCTTTGCAACGATTTGTATTGTGAAAAGCGCTATACAAATAAACTTGAATTGAATAAAAAATATTTTTAAATTTCTCTTTGCAATGTGATCATGTTTACATGAAGTTACAGTAAGATACAGTTTATGTCCCAACATTTCTATACTAAATGGTTTTCACTTTTCAAAGCCCATTATGTATGTATGCAGTGTGAACTTTGAGTTTATTTGTATTTGGGAATATGATAGGCTACTTTTATTTGGCGGAACATAATCTTCCCTGCATTGTTGAACCAAAACCCTCACATTTACTATACAAGTTATTACTTGTGTGAGAGAAATACTGTAGCTCTCACTTTAGGAAAGGCCACATCTGAGTGACTGTTTTATATCTTCATACAGAATCAGAGAAAGCATTTCTTTTACCTGAGCTGAGAATTGTGCTGCTGGGTGCTTCTGGTGTTGGAAAGAGTGCAACAGGAAATTTAATACTGGGCAGAAAGGCTTTTAAAGAGACCAGAACCAGAGTGAGTGAAATACAAAGAGGAAGAGGACAGAATCGTCTCAGTCATTGACACTCCAGGATATTTCACCACTGAATTGACTGATGAAGAGCTTCAGAATGAAATAAAAAGGAGTGTTTCTCTATGTCACCCTGGTCCTCATGTGTTCCTGCTGATGGTCAACCTGAAGAACATGAAAGAGGAGGAGAGGAACCTAGTGAAACAAATTCAGGAGAACTTTGGACCACAGGCATTTAAGTTCACCCTGGTTCTGTTCATTGGAAGAGAACAAATGTCCAACAAAGAATGGATGGTCTTTATGCTTAGTACAAAATTTCAGGAGCTAGTCAGACACTGCAGAGATAAATATCATGCAGTCAACAGTATAAATGAAATTAACCCAACACACATCACAAAGCTTCTACAGAAGATTGATGAAACTGTCAAACAGAATGATGACCAGCATTACAATAATGACATTTACTTAAAGTCCCCAACAAAGATTAAAAAAGTAAAGCAAAAGCTGGAAGAAAAAAAGGAGGACCCCAAAAAACACAGAGAAAGAGACAAAACAAGAGAAAGTAAAACCATGTGGAAGACATTTAAAAGTGTAATACGGGAAAACATAACACATACTGTGATCGAACCAGATAAGCAAACTCTTATTTCTCATGTGAGAAAAACTCATGAAGATGAGGACTGGGTTTTCCAAGAATGCAAGAATGTAGGTGATAGTGGATCATTAGTAAGATCACTGGAATTCTCATACAAACAAATGGCAGGAGTAAATGAACTGACAGAAAGCTGGAAAATAAGCAGAACAGGAAAATGGGACAAGAGAAGCACCCAAGCAGGTGAGAACCTACACTCTTAAAAAAAAAAAAGGTGCCAGGAAGAACCGAAAAGGGGGTTTCGCGGCGATGCCATAGAGGAACCATCTTTGGTTCCTGAAGAGCCATTTGTGAAAGGTTCTTTAAAGAACCGGTGTTTTTCTTGGTGCCATAAAGCACCTTTTCTGGTACTACAAAGAACCCTTTTTAACGGTTCTTCAAAGAATCACTGATGAAGAGGTTCTTTATGGCCCCATTTCTTCCAGATCAATATCCTTACATTTATCATACTATAAATTTTGTTTAATAGGATTGTTCATAAAATAATTTTGAAAAAAAAAAAGAAAATCCAGAAGTAACAAGACTTGACAAGATGTATGATTAAAATGTTTATTGCATTACATTATACATCAATGCAGTATACATCATACCTCAATACTGTGTATATGTGTTTAATAGGGATGTGCACAAGTACTAGAGTACACTGACTTGAAAGCATTGATTTATCATTTTTTAAAGTTACTGCAATCATCGTTTTCATGATCAATCATTGCTGTCAAGTCTGAGTACTCGATGATCACCTGACTTTATATATTTATCTTTTTCTGATTGGTTATGGTAGCATTTTGGGTGGTACCTGAGCTCTAACTAGTTAGTATTAGGTCAGCATGCCATCCAGACAAAATCAAAACCACCAGTACTTGAAATTAAAAATTTACAAAAATGCCCATCCCTAATGTGTAATACAGTGAATACAGCAGGTTAATGTCAGTACCCCTGTTATCCACTAGTATGCCCTTTTTCATCCCGTGGAAACTGCCACTGGTGGGTCAAAGAGTTCCCACTTTTACCGTCCTTTTGATGAATGGTTGAGGCTGGGTACATAGGATCCTGTAACAAAAAAAAAAAAGACACTTTCATTAGTTTCTTAATTTTCATAGGTTTAGCACAGGTACAATAATGCAAAATAGCAAACAAAGATAATGGAAAGGTATTTTTAAGCTGAACAGCAGTAAGAATAGAAACAAAATCAAAGCAAGTCAAAGAATTTTGGAAGTTCATCCATCCATCTATTCACTCTCCAAACTACTTTTCCTCTTTAGGGTCGTGTGGGCTGAACCCTATCCCAGCATCTTGGGCCACAAATGCATCCAATTAATGATATTTAAGCAATAGAAGCACTAGGTAACAATGTTATACAGTACCTGTCAAAATTTTGGAAACATTACAATGTTTTTGAAAAAAACAAACAAACAAACAGAAATCTCTTTTGCTCACTAAGTCTGCATTTATTTAATCAAGAATACAGAGAAAATAGTAATATTGTAAAATATCATTATAAATTAAAAGAACTGTTGTCTATTTTAATATACTGTAAATTATAATTTATTCCTGTCATAAAAATCTGAATTTCCAGCATTATTACTCCGGTCTTCAGTGTCACATGATCCTTCAGAAATCATTTTAATATGCTGATTTGCTGATTTTTATTTATTTTTCTTTTAAAAGAATTTTACATTTCTTATTCTTAAAATAGTTGAAAACAGTTTTTGCTTTTTAACGTTTTTTTGTGGACAAACCAGTTTCTTAAAATAACAGAATTAACGTTTAACTTTAATGTTTTTAGGTTTGTGTCACTCAGGTTTGGATGTCAAAACCTTAGAAGTCAGACAACTTTCAATAAACCATTGACAAACTGACAGCAAACCCTTTACAAAGCTATCAAAACCTCTCATCTACACATAAAGATGTGATTAAAAGCCCAAATTCTCATAAACAAGAGCTCAAGCTATAGAGTTCTCTATAGATACCTCACCTGAAAACAGTTGAGATGCTTATGGACTTTTTCGAAGTTTTCTGTGAAGTAAATATTCAACAGAAACGTGTCAGTTATATGTAAGAAAGTGTCTGGAACAGTTGTATGTGATATTTGTGTGATTTTAGGGACTAAACTCACCTGAAAGCAATGAAAACAGCAGCGAGAGACGGAGATTTACTGTTTGTCAGTTGGTGTTGTCGCCCCATTTCCATTGCAACTCCCTCCACTCCAGTGTTTGAATGAGACTCCAGTATTCAGCGCGCACGCCCATTAAAACACGTCAAAGTCACGCAGCATTTGCATAAATAAACCTCTAGAATTAGAACACTACATAACTTAAAATCACATTAAATCTTTATTAAATCGTGAATTTAACCAATTCATAGGTGCAAAATGGATAGTGGGACAAAGTGGCACTTTTATATTTTAAAATTTTGTATCACTCAGCCTTGTTATTTCATTTTAAAACATGATTGCAGTTTTTTTTTTAAACTAAATAACTTAAATAACTAGCCTAATATTTTTTTTTGAGTCATGCAAAACAGCATTAAACTATATTTTATAAATATATACATATATATAAATTTTATTTAGTATAGCGCCTTTAAAAGAGTACTTTCTGAAAGCGCTTTACAACACAAACAAACACAACAATCAAAGTAATACACAAAAGTACAGAATAACAATCATTTAAAAGCAAGACAAAAATAAAAAGTTTTAAGATGAGATTTAAAAATGCGTATTTGCTTCCCTGATGTCAGCCGGGAGAGAATTCCATAATTTGGGGGCGTAAAATGAAAATGCCCGATCACCCCCAGAACGCAGGCGTATTTTAGGAACAACTAAAAGACTACTCTGAGAAGATCGCAAATTGCGACTAGGTGTATAGGGAATTAAAAGCTCAGCCAAGTACTGAGGAGCCAGACCATGCAGTGCCTTGTATGTTAACATGAGAACTTTAAAATCAATACGGAATCTAACCGGGAGCCAATGCAACAATTCCAAAACAGGAGTTATATGATCAACAACCCTGGCCCCTGACAGAATTCTGGCGGCTGAATTTTGTAAATGTTGAAGTTTGTTAATACAAGATTTTGAGACTCCAATAAGAAGGGAGTTACAATAGTCTAGACGAGAAAAGACAAAATAATTAATTAACCTTTCAACGAGAGAGGAAGACAGCACAGGTCGTAGCCGTACAATATTTCTGAGATGAAAGTACGAGGTCTTAACAGTGTTCAGCACGAAAGGCTCAAATGACAAGCTGGGATCAAAAATAATGCCCAGGTTTTTTAATTTACTTTGTAACTCCAGAGCAACACCATCAACAGACAAAGCTAGAGATCCTGCATTACGCAATTTATGGGGAGAGCCGAGATGCATAACTTCCGTTTTGGAACTCTCAGAGAGACAGTGTGAGAGATGGGAAATATTCACATCTTGGCTTGGATTAGAGTGGATGTAAATCTGCGTATCATCAGCGTAAAAATGGTAGTTAAGTTCAAGAGACCTTAACAATTGCCCAAGAAGAAAAATATAAATGCTAAAAAGCAAGGGACCAAGTAATGAGCCCTGAGGGACACCAGTACTAACAGGACCGACCTCTGATCTGTGACCATCCATAAAAACAAAATGACTACGATCAGTTAAATAGGATCTGAACCAATCCAGAGCAATCTTCGTCACCCCAAAGACTGATTCAAGTCGACTAAGTAATACTGTATGGTCGACGGTATCAAAAGCTGCACTTAGGTCCAGAAGGATAAGGATTGACACTGATCCAGCGTCAGATGCTAATAACAAGTCATTAGTAACTTTGACCAAGGCTGTCTCAGTACTGTGCAGTTTCCGAAACCCAGACTGGTATGGCTCAAAAAGGTTGTTAACAGTCAGATGATTGTGTAATTGAGAAGCAACAACACCCTCTAAAATTTTAGCCAAAAATGGAAGATTTGATATTGGACAGTTAATAGTGTGAAAGAGCTGCATGGGATTATTTTGGTTATTTACAATAATCTGCGAAAAGTAGGATGATCTTGCTTTTTCAAGTGCTACTCTATATTGACACAGAGATGCTTTCCAAGCCTGATGAAAAACAGTCAAGTCAGAGCAACGCCACTTACGCTCCAGTTTGCAGCAAGAAACCTTCTTTGAGCGCAGATCATCACTATACCAAGGAGCCGAGTGTACGAAAGAGACAGTGCGTGTTTTTAGAGGAGCAAAAGTGTCCAAACTGATGGTGAGGACATTATTTAACAATACAATTTTATCCTCAAGGGGAGCTGTAGATAAACCCTCTAAGGAAAAGATAATAAATTCGGCAAATACAGTATAATCAATTGATTGCCAGTTACGGAAAGAGACAGTGCCTTGATATACCTTCTAATTTAAAAAAGACAATAGAATGGTATACATATATATGTTTTTTAATCTATAGATAATAGATATGAAAGGATTTACTAGTCTTTTTTAATTAATAAACACCACAACACTATTTATATAACTCAAAATTAATACTTTTTATTACACTATAATTGAATGCAACTAATAGAAAATGAGTCTGGAATGAGTTCTGGACCAGACAGGACAATTTAGCTCACTTGATCTCGCTTTCCAGAAACAAAAATATTTACAACATGATGAGTGTGAAGAACCACTAAATAGTCTCTGGAACCTTTCTGTGCTACAAAGAACCTTTCTGTGCTACAACCTTTCTGTGCTATAAAGAACCCTTCTGTGCTATAAAGAACCTTTCTGTGCTACAAAGAAACTTTTGTGCAATGGAAAGGTTCTTTGGATATTAAAACTTCTTCATGGAACCATACACCCTGCCAAAGAACCATTTAAGAACCTTTTTTTTAAGAGTGTAGAAAATTGTCTGTATTTTTTACTGTCTATATTGTCCTTAAATGTGTAAAATTGCGTATATGGTGTGCATCTGATATTTATATTTTCTTTAAAAAGCAAGCACATTTAAAAATTTCTTGACCCAGAATCAAACAATTCATTATTTATATTACGTATATCACAGCTATTCATAAAAAATATTATTGGTGACAATCATAGGCTATGTATGTGACATGTCATATTGGCATTACTGAGGCAAATAAAGCAATTACTTCATAAAGACTCCAAAGTCTGTTGCTTAATACATTAATACATTTGTCACGGACACCATGACAAAAAACAAAAACAAAAAACAATGCACTCTGCAAGCATTGGGCATATAAATATAGCAGGCAAATAAATTAATTATAATGTGCATTGCATTTATTTACACAAGTTATCTTCTCCAATCATGTCAGATCTCAGAATTGTGATGGTGGGGAAAACTGGAGCTGGAAAGAGCGCAACAGGAAACACTATCCTGGGACAAAAAGTTTTTAAAGAAGACATGTGTTCTGAATCTGTGACTGGAAAATGCCAACAATATCAGCAGAAGGTAGAAGGTAGAATTATCTCAGTGATTGACACTCCAGGGCTGTGTGACACATCAATGAGAGGACAAGACCTGAAGGATGAAATAGTGAGGTGTGTAGAAATGTCTCTTCCTGGTCCTCACGCTTTTCTACTGGTCATCAGACTGGATGTGAGATTCACAGATGAGGAGAAGAACACAGTGAAATGGATTCAGGAGAACTTTGGAGAAGATGCTTTACATTACACCATCATTCTTTTTACTAGAGGTGATCTGTTGAAAACATCTATTGAGGCATTTTTGACAACAAACAAGCAGATGAATGAACTAATCAAACAATGTAAAGCTGGTTATCAGGTTTTCAGTAACACAGATGAAAATTGAACACAGGTTATTAAGCTGTTATGGAAGATAGACTCAATAGTTAAGGACAATGGAGGACAGCATTACACAAATCAGATGTTCCAGGAAGCTCAGAGGAAAATCCAGGAAGAAGAAGAGAGGCACAGAGAGGAGGATGAGAGATTAAAGCAAGAAGAGGAGGTCAAGATAAGGAAGGACGAACAAAAGAAACTTGTCAAGACTGCTAAAATGGGAGCCTTGGTGGGAGTAGGTGTAGGAGGAGTGATTGGAGGTGTAGCACTGGCTGCATTTACTGGAATAGCAGTACCTGCAGCTTTAATCACAGGAGGTGCAACTCTTGCAGGAGGAGCGGGTGCACAACTCATCACAGAAACAATTAACAGGAAGCAGAGTAAAAAAGCAGCGGATAATAAAAAAGTTTTTGAAACACCCTAATGATTTTATGATTTTGGGGGGGTTTAAAAAAGGGATGCTAGTAGTATCACGTAGAAGTGTTAAAGAAATCTAAACCAGCTTAATAGCACAATAGATTGCATTCTAGCTATACTTGTGGTTAATAAAAGGGTGTGAGGATTTAGAAAAGAAGATATCTTTAACAATAAGTCAAACTTTAAGAAATCACTGATATCAATACTGTATATGCTTAACTCTGTGCACTCTTTAGGTTCCAAAAAAGGGGATTTTCATAGCAGTACAATAGAAGAACCATTTTGGGTTCCCCAAAGAATCTTTCTGTTAACAGCATTTAAAATAACCTTTTTTTTTCTTTTCTTATAATAATCTGAAGAACCTTTCCCACTGTATAGAACCTTTTGTGGACTTCAAAGGTTCCATGGATGTTAAAGTTTCTCAATGGAACCACTGATGTTATAGAATCGTTATTTTTTAGAACCTCTGGCCTTAAGCTAAATAGTGTAACATGTTGTATGAGCATGATTTTTTGCCTCCCAAACCACTTAAGCACAACCTCAATCACACACTCACCCGACAGTTCATGCTTCATGAATTCAGATCATAACAATCATGGATGAATTAGATTGCAACAAACTAATGCTACAGGATGTACTGTACCAGGGTGTGCTACAGACACTAAGATTATGGTCATGGATTAGGTTAGAGGTTAGTATTTGTTTCAGTGTTGTGTTAGCAAACAGCACTGTGATTGACAGGACCAATGAAATCTTTAGAAATGGTTGTGGGATGGAGTTGCACTAAACTGGTTTGGAAAAAAAAAAAATCACAGACTCTGACAAAAAATACCTTTGATTTCACATTGTTGTATTATAAAGTTTATCATGCCCAGGCATTTGTAATGTTCTTCCTATTATATGGCATTGCTTTATGTAAATAGTTTTGTTGGTGTGTCTTTAGTTCTGATTCTTCTGTGTCTGAAAGGTTTTACTTTATATTGTTTTTGTATTGAAATAAAAATTGCTTAGGTTCAAAAACTCCAGAGAATCTATAATTATATAATATTTAAATGTGTGCATAAGTTCCATATAAATAAAATAAATACCATTAAAGTTTATTCTCCTAGGCAGATTCCATCTATCCATTGTCCAAACTGCTTGTCCTCTGTGTTGCAGGCACAGTCAAATTATTTTATTATTTTATATATTAAAAAACACATTCCGAGTAGATTTACAGATTAGATTTTGTGAACTGTTATGATTTTAATATTCAGAGTGATGACTTGAGGGTAACACGTTACACTTTTATTAAAAATTAGTTAAAGGGATACTCCACCCCAAAATGAAAATTTTGTCATTAATCACTTACCCCCATGTCGTTCCAAACCCGTAAAAGCTTTGTTCGTCTTCAGAACACAATTTAAGATATTTTGGATGAAAACCGGGAGGCTTGTGACTGTCAATTGACTGCCAAGTAATGAACAATGAACACTTCTAAAACATTTATTAATCTTAATGTTAATTTCAACATTTATTAATGCATTTTTCAAATCAAAATTGTTATCTGTTAACATTAAAGAACTATGAAATGACATGAATGAACAATGAACAACTGTTTTTAGCTGTATGTCTAACAAAGAGCAATAAATGCTGTAGGAAATATATACGTAACTACATGTTGTACAGTCATCAGAGATGAACCAGTCATTTGTGAGTGAACACAAAGTTTCTTGTATAAATGCAATGTAAAACTTTTCTGAGAGAATGCAAAATCATTGACATTTCTTTTTTCTGTCTCACATATTTTTTTTTTTTTTTTTTTTTTTTTTTACATCACTCCGTAGTTCACTAATCCAGATTTGATCATCTGAAAACATGTATCTGTATTCTTGTGATCCAGTCCAATTTTGCTTTGAAAAACAAGCAGAAAAGAAAGATGGATTACCTGATCCTGGATAGCAAAACATGGGATGTCCAAATCCAGATCATTCTGATCTAGATAAGGCTTTTTGAACATCTGGCCCCTGTAGTGCTGCTTCTACGCTGCTCTAATCATTTTCTCCTTCTTTTTCTGCTGCTGCTGCTTCGATTATTTTTGTTACTGCGTTTGCTACTGCATTTGCTATTTCTGCTATTTTCCTGCATTGCTGCTTTTCTGCTCCACCTCCTATACTTTTAGTGCTTTTTAACAATGTCTGTCTCCTTCTGACTTAGCCTACCTTCCATGTGCTGTGAACATTGATTTGGAGCATCCATCTGTCTCAAATGTTTGCTTTTAATTTTTGCTGTTCGTTTTTATTATTTGCTCTTGCTTTTTTTTCTCCTGCATGTGCCTCTCTCCTTCTACTTTCTGATTTATTCTGAGTCATCCGGTATCTGATTGGTGGATTGGTGTAGTGCTATCCTGTCAGTTTAGTGGTGAAGAATCCTGGTTTCTGGAATGAGATGTTTCTGTCTTCTGCTCTTAAAAGAGGATGTTTTTGAAAAACGTCTGAATGATTGTAAATATGTATTTATTTCCCATATACTGTATTTATGTATTTGGTGATCTATGTATTTGGTGTCAATTCCTTTGGTGTCATTTTCATTACTTTTTATATTACAAATACACTGTAAACATATCTTTATCTTTTGTGTGAAACTTGTTACCTTGTGGGTGAAGGGAGGACCCTTCAGGTGATCTTCAGAAAATGGAATTAATAGAAGGCCTGAAGGTGGCTGCTGTATGCTTCTTTTTGTAACAATGTGGTCTAGACCTAGATAAAGATTCAATTCTCCTAAGGTTCATGCTCAGGAAAGATTCTTTGTTAGTAAGACTTTTAAATAAGGTAATTAATAAATAAGGTAACAGCACACATTTCCATTTATAACAATGCCAGTTTCTATTATCACACTGAATGAATGATTGTTTGGTTCTTTCTGTACTTTCTCTGTCTTTTAGAGATGCCAGTACAGCTATAGCATTAGAAGAATGGCTCAATGGCTCATGGTTCAGTGTTATCACAATGGGTTGTTTCAAGTTTGCCATTTTTCAGAGTACCAAAAGGAAATTTCAAACACAAGCACATATTTTGATTACTGGCTTTAATGGCGTTAATGAAGAAAGTTCTAAATATGTTATTATTCCCTAACAAGAAAATCATTTAAACATACCATTCCATTTATAACAAACTGAAAAAAAATAATAAAATAAAAACAATCTCTTTAACACAATTTTCAATATAGTACTCCTAAAAAAATACAGAGGTTTTCATTTTATAAACTTATAATACTAAAAAACCTAACTGTCACCATTATGATTAAAAAGAGTTAGTAACAAAACTTTTGTTTTACAACAAAAATTTAAATACCTTGTCAATAAATATACAGGGTTAATATAATTAGATTTTTACAATAACAAAATATGAGGCAGCCATATGTAACTGAGTGTATCACTTACATGCATACATTTCTGAATGCTCATTCAAAGAGCTGAGGTAAAACATTAGCTTGTTCTGTTGTTCACTGCACACACACTCCACCTCAGACTCACACCATCTCACTCACATGTGTACAGATATGTGCACAGTGGTGGATTCCAGGATGCTTTCAGTTTCGTGATCCAAATAAATGGCCCACACTTATTGAAACAAATAGAGCTGCAATGCAAGAAACAGGAGGAAAAGGAGAGTGTGAGAAAACAATAAGAGTTAAATATTGTACATAATTATGCAGGGTTTGACTAAAAGGACTGCCTGATGGACCAGAGCCAGTGTGAAAAGATGCGAGCGACAGCTGACAGAATTGTCAAGGGCCAGATTGGCCAGTGTTGCATCATCATGAAAGTTTAACATCTGCACAAATCCTGCCAGTTTAAACACTTAAGCAATTTTGTACCATTTCAATTGTAAGAAGACATTCAAATGCTGTCGGATAGATGGTTTTCTGAGTACACACTCAAAAAAGTGCACATATATAGCTGCCTCGATAAATAAACCAAGAGTTCTCGCGAGTATGCTCATAAACACAGCTGGTTATATCTTAAGCGAATGTAAACAGTTGAGATAAAATTAAATGTGTATCATTCCATAGGATCCGTGCACCAGGTCACAGCACCCTAATATACAATACCTGCCATGGTCTGTGTCATTAATATTAATCAAACAAAAAAGAAAAAGTGAGAATCATTCACTGATCTTGACTGAATAACCTTTGTAGCTTTAACAAGGATTTCTTTTCATTTCATTTATACAGTGACGTCTGTGCAGTGTTGTTATACAATTGATTATCTGAATCCTATACTTATACCTACAGGAAAAACTTAAGGTACTGTTTATGTCAGTTGTATCTTTGTCACGTTGTGATATTAGTTGTAATGTTTTTATTTGTTCCTATTTCATTATTGACTGTTTACTTGTCTTTAATAATGTTTGAACTTCATATTAGTTAGCCTAGTCATTTCAAAGTTTTATTACAATTGGAAGGTAAGGTTACATGGGACAAGAGCAATGAATGGTTATGGTTAAATTTTACTGCATTCTGCAAAAGATATGTTCACAATATTTGTTTGTAAATATGTGTCTGTAAAATAGATTTTAGATTAAAAAGAAAATGTAAAACTACTTTGTATAACAAGTGATATTTTTGGAGATAAAAGATTGCCTTTTTTGGTCACACTTTGAGAACCACTGGCTTAATGTGACTTGTGAAAAAGGAACAATTGTGTGACAACACATGATACATGTCTATCAGCTGTGTGATATCAGCATGCACAATAAGGGAAAAAAGTCAGGATACAAGGTGTGCATCATGTGGTTTAAAGATCTGATTGATGTTTATGCATATTTTCACACTTGATGTATCATTGAAATTAGCTTGGTTTGTTACATACATAATATAGGTTTGAGTTCTCTACCTGTGGCCTCGGTGTAGAGTTTGGATTCATCAGTGCTGGTCACTTTGCAAGTGATGTATGTTTTCCTCCTTTCTATTCGATCCAGAGCACTGTGGATTAAAACCACACTATCCAGAGGCATTGGACTGTACAAGAGAACAGAGTTCAACAGGTGAAATCACAAATAATAAATTCAAAAGTCAGTGTAAACTGGAAAAAATAAGAGTAACTGCCTTTAAAAGACTTGATTTTTGTCGGCTCGCTGCTCTTCTCACACTGCACGACTGTTTGGGGTACCATCTAGCTGCTGTGATAATTGGGACTAAAATTGTGCAGTGTGTGCCTGGCATTACTGAAGTGGTAAAACATTATCTCACCTGCGGTAGTCTATGTTGAGATTGGCAGTCATTATTGGTCCTGAGAGGAAACCGGCAAGAGTACCTGTCACTGTGTCAATCATGGTGGCTATGGCTCCACCATGTACATGCCTGCCACACAGGAAATAGTTGTAACATCATTTCCTGTTCTCCTATTCTTCACAAATGAAGATGTGACATTTAATTTCAGGCGATAAATGTAGAATAGAGCAGCTCCTTACCCAGGTGCACCTTCTAGTAAATGTCCTGCCTGAAACACACAAACGCATCTCTTCTCCTCCTTATTGACAAACACCACATACTCAAACGTAGCACCTTGCTCTTTAACATTTCTCGTGAAAAGACGAGCTTTGGCCTGGATCAGTTTGCTGAGGTGTATGCCACCTATGGGACAGAAAGAATGTGACATTCGCTTTTACACTAAATTGCATTATTACACCATTTCACTGATAACAGTGACTAGAAGAGACTATGCAAATACATAATCGCTTACCAGTAGCATATTTAATGGAACGGTTGTAGCTGGGCAACTTCCTCCACGGCCCCTTTTTTCCCTCACCATTTTCGGTGTCAGTGTCACACAGAGCATTATAGTGGTTGTAAACCTTGCACATCTCTGGACTCCATGAGGAGTTGGGCTGGCTGAAGTCCCGTGGCTGAGACGAGAAAGGCCACAGCGACACCATCTGGACAAAGAGTGACATTAAAAATAGTTTTCATTAATATATTATTCTTTCAGTTTAGAGCAGTGTTATTATCTAAACTAAAAATAAAAAAAAACCACATTTGTTCATTTAAATCAAGCTGGAATAATATAAAATACAAATATTGGATGAAAAATAGAAATTTTGCCTTGGCTACTAACTGAAATAATAATAATAATAATAATAATAATAATAAATAAAGCTAAACAGTAATATTCTTCTAGTTTAGAGAAGCGTTGTTATTGTTATCTAAAACTATTAAAAATGTTATTAATTCAAATAAAACCGAAACTTACTTTAAAAACTTAAATGAAAATTAATAATGTAGTCTTGTAACTAAATTAAATTTAAAGAGGCGGTTTCCCAGACAGAGATAGTCCTAGACTAAAATGGCCCTTTAAACCAGATTAACAGAAATCTACTTTCTCTGTCATGGTTTAAAACAGTCTCAGATTTAGTGTAGTCCAGATTTTAATAGGCTGGTTTCCTGGAGGAAGACTAGAGCTACTTCAGGACTAAATTGGGGCTTAAATTAAACCTACTAGGAAGGCAGGTTTAATTTAAGATTAAGGTTGTGTTTCCAGTCTTTATATATCAAAATTATTGGTACCCTTTGTAGATATGAACAAAGAAGCCTGTGAAAATAAATCTGCACTGTTAATCATTTTGATCTTTTATTCAAAAAAAAAAAAAAAAAAAAACACTTACAAACTTTCAACCAAGTAAAATGGAAGGGAAGGGAAATCTCATCATGATTTTTTTTTCTCTCTAATACACACTGACCACAATTAATGGCACCCTTTTATTCAATACTTTTTGCAAACTCCTTTTACCAATTTAACAGCTTTGAGTATTCACCTATAATAACTGATACGTTTGAAGAACACCTGACAAGAGATCAGAGACCATTCCTTCATCCAGAATCTCTCCAGACCCTTCAGATTCCCAGCTCAATGTTGATACACCTCTTCAGATTTTTAGGGTTCAGGTCAGGGAACTGGGACGGCCACGCCAGAACCTTCATTTTGTGCTCTGTGACCCATTTTTTGTGTTGATTTTGATGGTCCTTTTGGGTCATTGTTCTGTTGGAAGATCCAACCACAGCCCGTCATAAGACTTTCTGACCCCAAGACCCCAAGACAACTATTTTCTGCAATTCTCCAGCTGTGATCCTTGAAGAGTCTTTGGCCACTCAAGCTATCCTCCTTACATTGCATTAAGACAATATAGACACAGACAATATACTGTAGGCAGATTTGTAACATTTCTTGTTGATTGGAACTTCTTAATTATTGTCCTAATAGTGGAAATAGCTCTTTTTTTTTTTTCTTTTTTTTTTACTATTTTGTGCTATTATCTTGACCTCATATTTTGTAAAGCTCAACAATCTGTTGCTGCACAACAGGAAGTCATGGCTGGATAATTTCATGTTCCTAGTCACCCTGGTGTTCTAAAAAATGTATATATGAATGAGAATATAGATCTAGAGATTTTACTCATAGTAATTTCTAGGACTACAAATAATTGTGGCCAATGTGTATTAGAGAAAAAAAAAAATATTTTCATAATGTGATTTTGTTGAAAAGTTAGATTTTTGTGATTTTTTATTTATTTTATTTTTATTTACTTTCTTAATGAAAGATCAGAAGAATAAACAATACAGATTTATTTTCACAATCCTCTTTGATCATATTTTTTTAGGGTGCCAATATAATTCTGACCATGACACTCTCTCTCTCTCTCTCTCTCTCTCGTTTTAAATTAATCAATTAAATTAATCAAGTTTATTTTAGTTCAGGACTCTATAGTCCAGGAGTTAAGTACAGTAATCTGTACTTAATCTGTGTTTCAGAAAGCCATATTTAAACAAAGATTAACTATCCTAGATTAGGCCTACTCCTGGCTTAATTTAAACCCTGTCCGGGAAACCACCCCAAAGTAATTTAAAAATTTTTAAAGTAGAAAACTAAAATTACTGAAAAAAAAAAAAATACAAAAAAAAAAAAACATTAAAGCTAAATAAAAATATTTTAAAAACTAATAAAAATGACAAAAGCATATACAAATACATAAAAATAAAAATAAATAAATATATAAATAAAAAAATAAGTATTTTAAACGTTACAAATTAAATTATTAATACATATATTTCAAAATAAATTTCAAAACAACCACACCATTTGTGATTACTGGCATTAATGAAGGCAGTTATAAATAGGTTATTATTCCTAAGCAATAACAATTAAATCATTTAATGATCGCGTTTGGTCTCGTACTGTATGGCGTACCTTGTTAGTGTCTGTGCTTGCGTGGCCATTTATTGTGATTAACAGGAAAGTGTGTCCAGCTGAATTCAATTAGTGTTTTGTTAGACGGGTATAAAAAAGGTTATTATACCGCGGCACCCCTCGTCGTGTTAAGACCGAAGAGTGTAAAGACCATCGACTCTACCGAGCGACTCCACTGGACAGGGACACCGGCAAGGGATAAGTATCGCTTTTCATTTATTCTCTTTCCTATTACTTGCTTCACTTCTCTTTCAGATTTTATAACCATTTCTTACTTGTATGTTTGGCACAGTTAGGATTACTGTTAAACTAATGTAGTTTGATTTGTATATGTTATCTTTTTAAATTTTAGTTACAGTTGTAGTAATGTTTGTCATTTTATTAGTTTTTCCATTATGTCTGTATAAGTTATTAAGTTTTAGTTTTATTTAATTCGAGTTATTTTAGTACTTCAACAAACTACATGGAAATGAAATATTGAATTTATGGATATGTGTATCTGTGCGTGTGCATATATGTCTGTGTGTGTGTGTGTGTACATACACGTAGTTGTTTTTGGTGTTTAGTTTTATGTTAGAATCATTATTACACATAGCTTTTGTTCTCTTAATATTTTGAATTGTTTGTAGCTTTATTTTGTTTTCATTTAAATGTTAAGTTTAGAAATTTTGTCATATGCATTTCTCATTTTTATTTAATTAAATTTTTTAATGTGTGTGTGTGTATATATACTATTTATTAAGTTTTAGCTTTTAGTATTGGATCAGTTTTAGTTGTTTTAATACTGCAATTGATTGTTTCTGTTGTCCTCATTTGTAAGTCGCTTTGGATAAAAGCATCTGCTAAAACCAATGAAAGTACGAATACTTTACCGAGAAGGGTCTGATGGTCTCGAGTGAGGACTGCAGGTGTCTGTGGGTCTCTTTAGAGAGCAGCAGCTGGAGACTGACTCTCTTCAGTCCATTAGAGACCTGATGCATGCGGCCAATGTGTCCTAACATGATAAAGCTGTGGCTGTCACTCCAAACCAAATGTAGCAGATGTCTTATTCTTCTGGGCAGAATAAAATCCTTAGTGTCTAATTGCTACAAATGAATATGGCTTTCTTGTACATGATGCAGTTAACTGAAGGCATTTCCAGCTCACAGATTTCCACACGCTGACTGTCAGTTCTTTTTAATCTATAAACTGAAAAACTTTGGGAAACGCGTCCTACATACGAAAGAAAGCCTTTATCAATCAATCATCGATAGAATATTGTATAAAACGAAAGCCAACTTTAAGCTGAAAAGGTGAACAGTGTGACTTTCAGAGTCACGGATGTCATCGCTGATTGGCCAGTTCTTGCACGCGGAGTGGTAACGCGGTGTCATTGTAACCACGTGACGCAGATTCCTACGTCTGATTGGTGGGAGGAACTGTTACAACATCCTGTGTGTCTGTTGCCACAGTAACTTTGTAGTTCAGTACTTTCAGCTCGCTACAATTTACTTTGTATCATTTTGCGTTTGTTTATCTGTATGTGATGCACAATCATGTTTGGTCGAGAGACGCGGCGTTCAACAAACAAGTTTGTGCAGAGAGAGAGGGACAGAATAAGGGTACAGAAATGCTGTTTATATTTTATAACTGTATAGTAGCCTACCAGTGCTTAGTAGTAGTAGGAAAATAATAATAATAATTTAGTATTTTCAGCAATAAATTGATCAAAAGTGACATTTAGACTGTTAAAAAGATGTGTTTTGAATTTTAACCCTAACTTTCTAATTATTAAATATTTTTGTCATAAAAATATTAAGCAGCACAATTGTTTTCAGCTGTGTTAATAATAAGCATTTCTTGAGCACAAAATCATCATATTGGAATGATTTCTGAAGGATCGTGTGACACTGAAGACTGGAAAATTCACATGAATTAATCACATTTTAAAATAGAAAAACATTGTTTTAAATTGTAAAAATATTTTGCAGTATTACTTTTTATTTTATTTTTTATCAAATGAATGCAGTCTGGTGAGCAATCTTTTGAACTGTATGTAACATAATTGAACGTTTAAAAATGTCATGAAAATTTAAGTTGTATATGATTTACATAGTTCCTACACAGACTCTCAGGTTTAAACCCCTTGTACTATTACATGTGTATATTCTTATGTTTAACCGCTTTCTTTTTCTAACAGAAAGATGAAGAGATCGCTGGCAGAACTGATGAGCTGGACAGGTGTGCTTAATCTTAATCTTTACTTTTAAGATT
Organism: Spinibarbus caldwelli; assembly: GCA_039654775.1. Taxonomy (NCBI): domain Eukaryota; kingdom Metazoa; phylum Chordata; class Actinopteri; order Cypriniformes; family Cyprinidae; genus Spinibarbus; species Spinibarbus caldwelli. The sequence goes on from CM077226.1 coordinate 15,690,544, forward strand.
TCAACACCTTTAAAACAAAGAAACATTATGACATAAAATTATCTAGGTTACGGATCATTTAAACCCTTTGCCTTAGAGTTGCAGCAGTGAATACGTCCTGCACTGACACTTTGTTCTTGTTCCAGAATCAAGAGTGTGATATTGAAGGCTGAATTTGAGTGCCTTGGCGTTAATTATTATGAAAAAGCCCTGAAACGCAGAGAGAGGACCCAGCAGAGAGAGATGGAGCTGTGGAACACCTCTCTCACTATGGTCAGTACAGACAATACAACTCAATGTGACTGTCCTGAAAATATCTACTGTTTATCTGAAAGTATTAAAATCTTCATTTGGAACATATGATCAAATAAGTGTAAAAAATAATGACTCTTAACTTTATGATACAGGTTAATTAAAGACTTTGTTTCTTTAGTTGCAATAGCAGTATATCATCAGTAGGGGTAGAATAAGAACACGAGCGTAAAAGCAAATTGAACGGAAAATACAGCTGTTCTGTTAATATGTCTTCTTTTGAAAGCCAATTTTTGTACATTTGTACAGCCACATGTTCCTCATGATAATTTTCAGTGAGCAGGTTTATTTAGTCCAGCTATAGAGAAAGACATAGGCTGCAGACACAAGTAACCTATCACAGATAATCAAACAGTCGCATAAGACAAACAGCAGGTGTCAAATGACTAATTACGCTTGGAAAGAATGAATATTTGAATGCCAGAAGGAAGTTAAAGATGATCCTGATATAGCCCTCAAATGTGTTCTTGATTCCGTAACGAACAGAGTTATCTTGAGGGCTCATCCTTATTGTGGCAATCTAGCTTCTATGACAGCAAACTAACAAAGATAACTTAAAGAAGAGAGCGCTGGAACAAAAGTGTCATTATTAACAGGGTGACTGTGGCAAATTTTAATGCTTGTTGAACTGTTGATGTCCGTTTTAAGGTTTATGCATTTCAAATGTACACTATATGAACAAAAGTACTGGTACACTCCCTTCTTTAGAACAGAAAAAGGTACTTCCAAAACTGTGGCAGCAAAGATGGAAACAATATTTTATGTATTTAAAAATGGTATTTCCATCTCTGCTGCAACTTTTTTGTATGTGTCTAAAATGACTGTACCCATATGTACAAGTCATTGGTGTTTGGTGATGAGTTTTTGGCTCAAGGCCTGCATTTAAAGTCACACCAGAGGTGTTCAGCTTGGTTTCTGCAGACCGGTCAAGTTCTTCCACACTGACTGAATCAATCATTCCTTTTTGATCCCTGCCTTATACACAGAGGCATTGTCATGTTAGAATAGAAAAGGGTCCTGTCCATACTGTTGCTATAAAATTAGAACCACACAATTCCTTAGAATATCATTATATGCTTAAACATTAAGATTTGTACTCATGGAAATTACTAAAGTAGTCAAACCTGTTCATTAGAAGGGGTGACCCAGTACTTTTGTCCATACAGTGTATAACAAATTGCCATTTGAACTGTAAATACATATGCTAGTTTACTATAAATGTGACCCTGGACCACAAAACCAGTCTTAAGTAGCACAGGTATATTTGTAGCAATAGCCAATTATATGGGTCAAAATTATCGATTTTTCTTTTATGCCAAAAATCATTAGGATATTAAGTAAAGATCATGTTCCATGAAGATATTTGGTAAATTTCCTAACGTAAATATATCAAAACTTAATTTCTGATTAGTAATATGCATTGCTAAGGTCTTCATTTGGGCAACTTTTTGCTTATGAATGAAGAATTTTGCATTCAAAATAAGAAAATTAACAACATATTCAGCAGGTAATATCTTTGGATTTTCATAATAAAAAATAACATCTTTGAGGACAAAAGTATGGGTCACATTTGTAAGGTTAGAAACAGGTGCTTAAGTCAACCCATAATTTGTTAGTAACACCACAATCAAAAAATAAATGGGCAGCTGTTTCCTCAACAAAACCACAAAATGAGCAAGACCATCAACATCAGAATATTTAGAAATAGACAAATTAACAGGATAAGTTTTATGAAGGATTTTATAATGAATCTCCTTAACCTTGTTAGATATTCAAAATTTACTTGGCAAAAGCCAGGCCTTTCTCCAATTTATATTTGTTGTAAAGGAACCCCAGTAGAATTTCCCTCTTGGAGTAATCTTTCTCTTTGTCTGAAATATTTTGCGAATATGTTTATTGCATTTCCGATCTAAAATATCAATACCACCCAAACGTAAAGCTGGATAAACACTGTTGCCTTTACTGAATTTAAGGTGATTTTTAATTAACTGGGTTAAGCCTACTGGGATGGCTCTCATCTAAGTATTATATTCTTTTGGTGGGACTGGAAAATTATGGAGATTCATAAATTGTTCATAAGTTAAAATATTACCAAAATCATCAAACACAGATAGAATACAGTTCAAGTTATTATTAAACCATCTAGGGAAAAAAAAGAAACTTATTTCTAACAGTTATATCAGCATTATTTCATGGACAAAACACAATTTCCATGAAAGAAGACATTGCTGATGGAAGTTAGATAAAGAAATAGTTGGTCAAATATCTTATTTGGAATAAAAAACCACAGTGACATTGGATTCATAAGGCATCTTCTCAACCAATTTACTTTAAAGGTGTTTAACAGTATCTGCGAAGTCCAAAAAATCAAGGTCACTTCTCTTTTTAATTTGTAAGGTCTGTTTTTCCAGATAAAATCCAAAAATATTTTATTAATTTCCTTTATAGCTTTATTATTGACAAACAAAGAAAGAGCAGAATATACAAAGTGAGAGTGCCCTTCAACCTTACATAAAAGAACTCTACCATATAAAGAAAGATCTCTCTGAAGCCAGATGTTAAAGATCTGTTTCTTTTTTTTCAAGTTTAAAATGATGTCTACTGATTAAATTTTTAGAGATATGAATTCCTAAATATTTTACACTTTTTTTTTTTAACTGGGATACCTCTCCTAAGAGTATATCATCCATGTCATGAATTGACATAATTTCACATTTCGAAGTATTAAGTTTTAGACCTGAGGCACATGAAAATTGTTCAACCAATTCCAGAGCTTTTGACAACTGATTTTTGTCCTCCAAAAACAGCGTAGTGTCATCAGCTAGCTGCACAATTTTGATCTCCCTGTCAAATACTGAAATTCCTTTCAAATTATCATCTTGGTTAATTCTTAAACAGAGTAACTCTGTGGCTAAAAGAAATAAAAATGGGGAGATTGGACAGCCCTGTCTGACTCCACAATATGTGTTAAACCTTTTAGAAGTGTCAAAGTTCACAATCACTGAGCTGTTAATACCTGTATAAAACATGGTTACAGTCTCTATAAATGATTTACCACATCCAAATCATTCTAGAGTACAAAAAAGAAATTTGTGTTCTATGGAGTCGAAAGCTTTATGAAAGTCAAGAAAGAGTATGAGACCATCTGAATGAATTAGATCTGAATAATCCAGCAAGTCCAGTACTAATCTTATGTTGTTAGATATGTGACGGCCCCTCATGAAACCAGATTGAGATTCTGAAATAATATTGCCTAAACCATAACTTAATTTTATAGCATAAACAGAGGCTAATATTTTATAATCTAATGTTAACAAAGAAATAGGTCGCCAGTTATCGATTACCAAAGGATCCTTGTCTGGCTTAGGTATAAGAGAGATGACTCCCTGTTTCATAGTAGCAGTCATATCTCCCTGACTGATGCATTCCTCATACATATGAAATAAAGACAATTTAATAAACTCCCAAAAATGGAGATAAAATTCAACTGAAAGCCCAATGATCCCAGGGGATTTACCTTTGTTCATTTTATGTAGAACTTGCTTGATTTCATCGACTGATAAAGGAGAATCACTAATTTGACTTCATCAAGCTCCAAATTTAACCTTTTTATTTCTAAATTCTCCTCTTCTGTAATATTACTTTTAGTTAGTAATGCATTAATTTTATTAACCAACCAGTTTGATGTTTACTCTTTTTAATTTCTTTACTTCTTTTAACTGCTATATATCTAGCTTTATATTTAAAGAACTCCCATGTTTTTTTGTAATCTCCATTTAAGTCAGTAAATAATTCTTTGATAAGCTTGATGATACTATCATTACATTTTTTATCTTTTAACAAGGTATTATTATAGCCCTTTTCCAGTAGCCCCTGAGTCTCAGATTATCATAGATGTCACTCATCTTTATAAAAACTAATTTATGATCTGATAAGGGTGCAATGGTGTGAGAAATATCTTTTACGTAACTGAGGATAGAAGAAGAAATTAAAAATAAATCAATCCTAGATCTAAGAGATAAAGTTTTATTTGACCAGGTAAAATCCTTCGTATAAGGAGTAAAGAACCGCCATGCATCAGTCATTATTCAATCCGCCATCAAGTCTAGGGGGGTATCTATCCAGATAATCATCCATACATTCGTTGAAGTCTCCTCCTAGAATAAAATAAGCATCAGTATATTTTTTATTTAAATTCCTAAGTTTATCCACTAGATAAGAGAACATTACTCTGTTAGATGCCCGAGAGTTGTGACCATATACACAGCAAGTTATGAAGGTGGCATTATCTTGTTTGATTACAGCAATAACTCATCTGCCTTCATAAGAACTCAAAGTTTCTAAAACAGTTCCTTTAAAACGGTATAACATAACAGCAGTCCCAGCCGAATGATTGCTGCCATGACTAAAGAAAATTGAGTTTCCCCATTGATTCCTCCAAAACCTAACATCCGTTTCCCCTGAGTGAATTTCTTAAAGAAAGATAAGATCAGCTGCACTTCTTTTACAAAATAAAAAAATAGCTTTTCTTTTCACACTGTCCCTCGAACATTCAGTGTTACAATAGACAAAGATTTGAACTTGTACTCCATAAGAAGAACCACCAAACAATTTAAACAAAAACAACAAAAGAATAGCTTTCTTTAGTTTTACCCTAAATGTAAAGGGAGAGGTGGTTAATAACCTATAAAATACAGTATATTGACTTCAAGAAGAAAAACAATTACAGAAAAAAGTCAAGGTTAATATTAAGGTTGACAACAATTAAGGAGGATCAAACATATAAAGAATTTCACGTTACACACAACTTAAAAGAGTTTTTATGCAGATAGTGTTGGTAACCATTTTACGCATTTTAGAGCATTGCGTGAGAAAGGTATCCAGTGCAGTCAGTAACTCAGTTTAGGTAACATCCGAGTAGAAGTCTTGCTTCCCATCAATCAAAGCGAAAGAGCTGCGGGAGCTTGCTCTCTTGCCCTCCTCGCGTGCCTTCTTCACGAGAGGCCATAGCTTGTCCCGTGCTGCTCTATCGTCGGGAGACAGAGGCTCTGAAAGATGCAGTCTGTTGTCAGTTAGAAGTTTGCAGCCTTTGGCAGCGCCCCAAATCATGTCACGGATGCGACACAGTGAGAAGAGGATTATGATCGATCTGGCCTTACCATCCGCTCGTTTCGGTCCCAGATGGTGAGTGACATCGACACTGTCCTGGAGCCCGTCTCAAATTCCAGGAGCGATCTTCTCTAGTATGTTAAGAACCACGCTTCGGACATCCTTTCCATCTTTTTCCACAACGCCGTGCAACTTTAGACACCATCTCCAACTGTAACGGCTACATTCCTGTACACTTGCTTTCAATGATTTGTTTTCATTTCTCAAAGCGTGGACCTCTGTTTCCAGATGATTAAGAGCCTCTTTATGAATGCAGACATCTACAATGAGCTGTTGCACCGTCGCTATCAGACTCTTGATTTGTTTCGAGGTTGCTTCGGTGGTAGTCTCGATCGCTGAAATCTTTTGAAAAGTCTTGTCATGCTTTAAAGCCAGCTCGCGTATTGCAGCCAAGACCTCCTCATCCTCCCCCGATGCTGAATTCTCAAACTGATCAACCGTATCAGACGCCTTGGAAGCCATGTTGTCAAGCCAAGCTTGTTTAACTTTCTTCTTTCCTCTTTTTCCCATGCATAAAGATGTCAAAAGGGAACTATATAACTTTTTCACTTATTATGTCTGCGTTATCACCAGTCTAAGCAGTTGGTTATATCACCACTTCACCTTTATTTCCCTGAAGAGCAAACACACAACCACCTACATCGCCGCCATCTTGGCCTCTCTGATCTCCATTGATCAAAGCATTCGGCACGGTCATCTGTGAGTGACGTCACCTCCCAATACAAACACTCCCCCTAGTTTAGTAGACATCGGAAATTCAAATGCAAAAGGAATTGCGATTCCATTTGAGATTTGACAGGTTATATGCGTGGCGCAGAGAGAGTGACAAAGAAAATGTGGTAATTAATATTACAATTTAAATATGACAGGCTCATAATTCGTAAGACATGGGAAATACAGTTGCAAATAGACTTTGCTTTTTCATTTGAAATGTGGCATTCACTGTGCGTTCGCAAGATTTGCAATTGCATTTGGATTGTCACAATTTATGCGTCCACATATGGAAAACAAAAATTGAAAATACAATTTGCAATTCTATTTGAAAATAGTCCGGAAAATCCTTCCATAGTTACGTATTTTATCATTTAATATTTGTTATAGGACTTGTTTCCCAACATTCTAAATCCAACAGCCAGTTTAATAATATCTCAAATGTCAGTATTTGTTGGGTTTGTAGTGAATCGACCTTTAGTCATCCAGTTCCACCAGTGTTTCTCTGTGTTTAGAAAAGCTCCATTATATGCCACATCTCCTCAGTAGTTGTCTCAGCTTTTTGTGTGGTATTTGCTTTAAAAGAAGATTCAAATTTTGCTTTGACTTGTAAATGTTGTTGATAGTGTTGGCAGCAGGAAAAGGTTGTTATATCCTGTGTGGTGTTGTTACAGGTCCGGAGAGAAGCGTTACGCAGGATGCTGGAGCAGGAGAGACAGCTGCACATCAGAGAGCTCAGCAAGATTGGCCTGGCCATTTATCAACAAAGAACATAAACCATTAAAAAAAACACATTCCAACGCTGAGCCTTCACATTCACTGCTTTATAATATACGTGTGACAGTACAAAATAGTTTTTTCTACAATTATTTTATTCTGAATTTCTCTTTAAACGCAGGGGAAGTCATAATAGTTTTTTAAAATTTGTTCATAAATTATATGAATCATATGAACAACTCCTGTGATCATTGGAAATCTTGTGTCAAGCTCTTTTTTGTTTCTTATTTAATTTTTTTTTTTATTATAATATTGAAAACAGTAGTGCTATTTTTGTAGAAACTGTGATCCATTTTTTTTATTTCAGGATTCTTTGATAAATTAAGTGCAAACATTTATTTAAAATAAAAAAAATAATTTGTAAATGTCACTTTTGATCAATTTAATGCAAACTTGATGAAAAAAAAAATCTTACTAACCCCAAACTTTTGAACTCATCACATAATTTATTTTCATAAATTAATCATTCATTTTGCATTTTTTAATTCACGGCATTATGTATATTGTGACAGTGAAAACATTTCTGGGGGAAAAAAGCTAAATCATAGACTATGTATTTAAAAGACTACACTTTAATAAAAGGCTAAATCTTGAGCAAACAGCGATAACAATCATTAAAAAGGCATTTGAAAATCAATTGCCCCAAATGATGTTTGTTTATATATTCATTTATTATTATTATTTATTTATTTATTTTTTCCAGGAATTAAATCATGGTGAATCTGAAAAAATTTATGACCATGTAAATGTTTATGTTTTTAATAATCAGGAATTACAGGTTTCTGTTGTGGCTGTGGGAAAGTCTATTGTTGCGTATATTCTTTTAAAAGGGTGGGTAAACACTGTTCACATCAGAACATGTTTGTGTGTCCTGTTCTAACAATACACAGTTAAATTAGCAACTGTGAAGAAAGATAGTATCCACTGTACTGTAAATATGCACAGGCTCCCACCAGAACCTTAACTGCATTAAGCAACTTCTTCAATTATAAAATTAAAGGGTGAATTTTAAAAACCTTAAAGAGTAACTCAAAGGACTTTTGTAAAGACTGACTGGAAATGGCATGAAGGTGGATAAACAGGTTAACAAGACTGAAGAATGTGACTATTTTGCACCTAGACAAATACACAGTCTATTTAGTGTTACTACAAAGCTCACAAGACTAATAATTCAACTTTATTTCCAGACTCGAGGTCCATTAGCAAAAATAAATAAATAAAAAATAAAACAAAACCAGACAGAAAATACAAACCAAACCAATACACATTAAAAAAGACAGTTATGCCAATATTTCCTCATAGAGGACTGATATCGCACTTCAGTAAGCCTAGGATTTGTCAACAACATTATAATATTATTATGTGAATTGTCCAGTCGACAAATAAATTTATACATCAAATTTCTCATTAAAGCAGGGAATGATTTTACTCTTGCCTTACAGAATAAATCACTTGCACTGCACCATCTTGGTTTTTTCAGCAGGATCCTCATACAGTCATTGTACGCAACCTGAAACTTACATAGGCTCTCTTTCTTAAACTTAACCCACAAAGGAGTAGTATAAAAAGAAGTACAATATACTCTAAAAAGGTTTATCTTTACCTGATCTGAACACATATAAAATTTTCTCACCAACATATAGCATATAACTTACGACGTTGCCTACATATCATCATCATCATCATCATCATCACTCATTTCATTATTAATGATATGGCCTAAATATTTTGCAGCAGTACATACATTTAAAACTTGCCCTGATAAATAAAAATCTGGGAAATTCAAATCTCTGTGTTCTTTGGTTCTACATATCATGGCAACACTCTTTTTTGTACTGTATTGCACATCATATCTAATCCCATAATCAGAACATAATTAAGCAACTGTTGAAAACCAGCACTACTTGGGGGAAAAACAACTAGATCATCAGAGCACACATATAGTGATTGACTGTGGTATTACCAAGCATACATCCAGTCCTACAGTCTCTTAATTCTTCTGACAATTCATTCATATAGACATTAAAAAGAGCTGGTGAAAGTAAACCTCCTTGGCGCACTCCATTACTTACTCTAAATGAATCTGAGACAAAATTACCCCACTTTATCTGCATACTTTGATTTGTGTACCAATATGTCAAAATTTTTAATGTACTATTAGGTATGCCCATTTGTCTTAGTTTACTGACCAACTTTTGATGATTAACTATATTGAAACAGTGGAATTTTGTCTTTTATACAGTTCTACTTCTTCCTTCAGAGCATATATACACAAATCAGTACTGTGGTGAGCCTTAAAACCGAACTGATTGTCTGTGGTATCAAGATAAACACTTAATCGATCTAATATGATTCTTTCCAAAAACTTTGACACAACACTCGCTAAAGCAATTGGTCTATAGTTTTCCAAACTACCTACCTTGCCAGCCTTATCCTTAATAACAGACAACAAGGTTACTGACAAAAGACTCTGGCAGCAGCCCATGTATCATAAAACCAGTGAAGCAAATTGCAAGAAGAACCACAAGCCTAGGGCTTGCAAATTTTAGGTATTCAGCAGTAATTTGATCTAAACCACCAGTTTTTCGTTCCTTAAGCTGAATTATTGCTTGATAAACCTCATCTGTTGTAATACTTCCTGTATCCATACTAGAGACTACTTCCACTTTACCTGGCTCACTCTTTACACAATTAAACAGAGTAGAATAATGCTGTCTCCACAACTCTGCTATATTCTCAGCTCCAGAGACACCCTCAACAGAGCATGGTAATGTCACATTACTCCTATTTATTGATCCTTCCAGAAAGCATTCACATTATTACAAAATAGATTTTCCGCCATTAAATCAGCTCTCATCACTTGTTCATGTTTACAAATATAACGAACTGCATATTTATACTTGGCATTAGTTAACTTTTTCTGGTCCAAAAGTGGGCCTTGTCTGGGCCTACCAGCTATATCCCATGCCTTAAGATCTGCATTCAAATCCCCGATCACAAAAACACTTGCAAAATTATTTTCATTAATAAAAGAGCCAATAAAAGCAAGTGTATTTAAATATTCGTCCTCGTTTTATTGGCATTCATAAGGTGCATAGACATTAAGGATAATTAACTCTTTACTAGAGCAACTTATCCGTACAGCAAAACACCAGCCAACATCAGCCTTAATGATATTTATCACTGAGTCCAACTTTTTGTGCCACAAGGTAGCCACACCTCCCGATATCCTTCCTCTCACTATGCCCGTAGTAAGATCAGTTGTGGATATGCCAGCACCATGAAAATTGTCATTAAAAGAGTTCAATTTTCCCAAATCCTGTTTAGATAAAAATGTTTCTTGCAAGCACAGGATATCACAATTTTGCATTAATTTATCTACTACTGTGCATTGGGCCCTATCCCCAACGCTGTCACCGACTCACAGGAAATGGCAGTTATAGGATATAATCCGCATATTCAGATCTATTGCACTGATCGGCAGTAGCCCCCTCCGTCTCAGATGCACCTGACGTGGAGACAGCTACATTAGCCCCCAACGCTCTCACTTTGTGTGGCTCATAATAACGGCTCATAATAATTACATTAAATCTGCCAAATACATGACAAAGACTAATGGTTGTTCAAACTGTACATGACCTTTAACGTTCTGACAATAAAACTTTATTCCTCGTCTAGTCTACCTTTTTTTTTTTTTTTTTTTTTTTTTTATTAACCAGAACTGACACACCCCATCCTCCAATTCAACGGATCCAGTCCAGCCAATTGTGTGCAGAACAGAACACTACACACCTAATTCTCCAAAGAATCTTTAGTTTAAGTCGTAGATAATTGCTCAAGTGAAATGATGCAATACAAAAAAAAAAAAAAAAAAAAACCTCACTCAAGGTCGAGTTACACCGTATGATGAGCAACCAGACAATGCCTTACATTTGTATAAGCACATACAATGGAAGCACAAAATTAACAATGAATTTAAATGAAATAGAAATGTGCACAGAATAACCATGCAGGAAAAAAAATGTTTGGGTTTTGCAAATCGAAAAGTTTTACAAAAACCAATAGAGGCTTTTTTTCACATTTGTCGTCATTACACATTTATTTAGTGCACTGTTCATTAGGAAACATTCCTCATTTTTTAATGAATAACATATTTAAAGTCAAAAGAGCAGTGTGAAGAAAAAAAAGCTATACACAGTTCCATTCAGAACATTTTTCCTGAGCACTCCAATGGACTCCAGGTTCCTTCACAAAGCTCCTTCAAATTGTACCAGCGCACAACTTTCTGTAAACAGACAAAAAAACACTTGTGGAAAAGATTCCGATTTGTGACCTTTGATATTAAAAACAGTATAACTATAGACCCTTTTCACATTTCTGGGGTTCTCATAAGCAGCAGTCATCATTGGTAGTGGTGAACGGAAACAAAACAAAAAACAAAACAAAAAAAATCATAACGTTTATGAGAACTTCCAAAGGAGAAAAAAATAACTGAGCTTGATTACTGTTGTTGGAAGTGAGAGAGAAAGAAAGAAAGAAAGAAAGATATGTCACCACACCCTCAGCCACTGTTTTAAAGTGTATTTACAGCCAAGTTAAGGTTGCTCTGTGCTTGCATGAAATTCAGTGTAATTGCACAATACCGCATAAAAGCCAGACTAAATTATACCTGCTCAGACCCACTTCAGCCCTAGTATCAAATTATACAGTTGTGCAGTAATTGCAGTGTAAATGCATTAATGCCACTTTTGAGCATCATTAAACAGTCTGTGCAAATACACCTAAATGCCACTTCAGAAGTCCTTAAGTGCATTAGAAACTAATGCCTAATTTGAACAGCAAAGGTTGTATAAATGCATTTACACTACAATGTAACTACAATGATATACTGTGATATTAGGGACTGAAGTGGGTCTGAGCAGGCATAATTTATGCAGCATTGCACCTTTACACTGAATTTTGAGCAGGCACAGAGCAGCCTTAACTCTTAACTTTCGTTTTCTAAAATTTAAGGTAATTAGAGGGTAATTTAAAAAATCAAAACATAGTATTATAAATAGACATTAATTAAAAAAAAGTTAATAACTGTGAAAATGTGTCATCACAGTTTGTGAAAAGGGTTCATTTAGGTTACCATCATATTCAAAGGAATAAATTCAAATCAAGCACTCTTACTTTGGCTCATCCAGTGTAATATCCACATATTTACAGATTCTTAAATCTCTCTCTAGAACTTGCTGTTTCAGACCCTCAATCTCCCCCTCAGATTTCTTCTTCTCAGCTTCTTGGTCATCTGCAGAACAACATGGGAGACAAAAATAATGACAATGAGCATTAATATTCACACATCTTAATTCCAATCAAATCCTAGAAGCAAGAGTAACTCATATTTACCCTTTAGTTTCTGGAGTGAATCTTTTGCTTCGTTTTTCTGCTTCTCTAATTTACCCTGAGAGAGGAAGAGACAGAAGAAGACTGTGTGAGAGCACTTACTGGAACTTACTGGCAGATAAAACTGGAACACAAGGCTAAGTTTAACGGAGAACACTGTAATAGACCCGTCACAGCACTTGATTTGCATAGAAGCAGTCAAATATCCACTGCAGGAATGTAATACAATACTGAAACATTATTTCAGATCACGTGTTTCAACTATCATGAGACTCAAAGATGAAATATTATCACAATTCATAATAATGTTTTTCTATTTTAATATAATAAAAATGCAATTTATTCCTGTGATTTTAGCAGCTACTCCAGTCTTCGGTGTCACATGATCCTTCAGAAATCATTCGAATATGCTGATTTGCTGCTCAAGTAACATTTCTTATTACTATCATTGTTGAAAACAGCTGTCCTGACCCAAAACTTTTAAACACTAATGTATGCGAGTGATCAAATTAACATACTGTAATACTAATATTTCACTTTTTAAGGAATACTTCCTGATCTTCTGTTTATTGGTTCTTTACTACTTATGAAAACCCGCAAAACTGGAAATACAATGTTCTATCTACTTCTGGTACAGTAAGTGCAATTTAATGTGTGAATGCATTTATACCTCATTCAACTAGAAACTAACACTGCTAAAAATTCTGTCCTACTGACAAGCGGTTACATCCCAAATCTGGATAATGTTGCAATATCATAACATTAAATATGATCATATAGAGTGCAAATATAAACATACTTTGCCATAAAGTAAATCTTTTAGGTAAAGTTGTGTTCCTAAAACTCTGTTTATTGCTTATGCCTTTGGGTGAATGAATAATTGAAGCATGTAACATGTCCATGGAGTTTAATTTATATGAATGTATAATCAAGTTTTTCCATCATTTTGCATAGTTCATTTTTAGCAGTCTGTGGTTTGACAAATTATGTAAAAGTACAAATACTACATGCATTTTAATTTAAAATTATGTACAAGCCACATGTACAGTACTTTTAAAAAAAGTTTTTTTTTTGGAAAGAAATTAAGCAAAGATGCATTAAATTTATCAGAAGTGACCGTAGAGACACTGATAATGTTGCAAATGATTTCTAGTTCAAAAAAATGTTCTATTCATCTAAGAAAGAAAGAAAGAAAGAAATGTTTCTTGAGTACCAAATCAGCATATTCAACACTGAAGACTGGAATACTGGCTTTGCCATGCTAGAAATTATTACATTTTAAAACATATTAAAATAGAAAAAAAAGCTATTTTAAATTGCAATAATATTTCAGAATATAACAGATTTTACTGTATGATCAAATATGTGCAGTCTTGGTAAGCACGAGAGACTTCTTTCAAAAACCATAAAAAAATCTTTTCAACTCCAAAATTTTGTGTAAAAATGTATACTAAAATGAAATGGAATACAGCATGATGTAATGTGGAATATAGCACGTCATGCTGCAGGACATCAACTTCAAAGTATTTTGTGTCACCTGCTCTCATTTCAGAGACAAAAGAGCTGCGTGTGAAGGGAGAAATTCAGCACAAATGAATTAGATCAAACTATGGAGTTTGTGATCAATCTCAAATTAGTGAATCGAAATGCATTAACTCTTGATTTAAATGAGAGAATATGGAAAGAAAATCACTGTACAGTTCTTCGAGATTATTTACACTACCTTCTCAGCTTGGCAGGTGCCTAGTTCCTTTTCAGAATTGGCATTGCCTTTCTTAATGTCGTCCTTCTGTTTTTTTAATTGATCCCTCTGTGTGATCAGAGGATTAAGCTTTTTATTAATCTCTTCCACTTTGGTCTTGGCTGCCAGGATCCCATCCTCCTTCAGCTTCACCTGTTGACCGGAAACAGCAATGCGTGTTTTCATGTTGCGGATGTTGAGCTCCTGCTGTACGGCCTGGTAGATTATAACCAGCAGCGCACATAAGGCCAGAAAAACCATTGCCGATATGGCTCTCATCCTGAGGAAAGAAGAAAAGGGTAGAGCAGACTAAAGGAGTTCCTCTGGGAAAAGTTGTTTTTGTTTTCTTCCTCTTTCTCTCGCTCACAATTGGTTTCTCATGGCAGCAGCGTCTATGATATTGACTGAATCCGACTTGGCTCCCTGTCCTGTCTTCCTGAAATGCTATTGCTAGACAGTGACAGGTAAGCCTGCCTTACCTGTACAACTGGATGTCTGGGTTAAGCAAACCAGTGTGTGTGTGAGAGAGAGAGAAAGAAAGAGAGAGAGTGAAACCTCAACCTCCTTGATACTGTTGCTGTGATCTCTGACCAGCTTTTCCACTCTCTCCACCCACCTTTGTTTTGTCAAAGCGGCTAAAAAAATACAGGCCTAGCAGAAAACACATCAACATTTTTTGGTGTTTGGTGTTTCTTCCAGTTAACGAATATAACAAGCAGTCCTTCTTTATCTCTTACACAAACAACTCAACTAGGGGACTAAAGGTTTACAGGTGTGGCATTATAAAATTTTATAAAAATTCGTCAATCATTACAGTGTGGTTAAACAGGATGGACCGAGATATTCTGATTTGCATGAACTAATCAACATCAACATGTCGTCTCAGCATCCAAACCCCAGTTTGTTTTTTTCTCCCAGCCACGTTTAACAGGTGCTCACCTAGTGCGTTGAGGTTTCATTACTTTACTGTGAAAGCTTGGCTCGACAGATGTGAAAATGATTTTGTCCATCATTGTACTAGGATTTCAATTCAAGTCACAAGTTTCAAGCGGTGCTAAATAGAATTTCTTCGATGTCTTACAATACTTGTATCATGTGCGACGTGATGAACCCGGTTCACAGAACCGTCCCCGAGTCGACTCACTGAACCGACTCACTGAACGGAGAATCGTTTCTGTCGATTAATAATTGACACCAACTTCCTCTTGATTTTTATGGCGGTCGGCACGAAGCTTTTAGGCTAGATGACAGATGAGAACTCCACCTCGATAGCACTTACATTCAGCAAACACCAGTTTATGCTTAAAAAGTGATAAAAAGAAATATCTAAAATCCCCTTAAACTTAGCAAAATGAGAGTTTTGAACCTGGCTTTAGCCAATGTTCAAATTTCTGTTCTGGAAATGTATGCAAATTAGTTCTTATTTAGATCAAGACATTTCAGAAAAAAAAAAAAAAAAAACTTGTAATACAAACATAGCCTAGTTATGCAGCCAAAGCATGGCGATATCATTAAAAATGAATGAAAATATATAAATATTTATTCTTTTCACCTGTAGTGTTTTTAAACAGGAGATGTAAATTATATAAGCTCTATAGGTTGTAAATGACGTAGCATAATATGCATAATTTATACACTGATGAGATTACAACAGCATTAATACAAATTTAATCGAGAAAAGCGTAATAAACAGTAACGCGGCTGCCTACATATGGCTTCTATAGTAGGCTAATGATAAAATAATTGCTGGATCATTTTAACCGGTTCTTTGAAAAGAACAGTTCGGAAGAACCGATTCGGAGAAATGAGTCGGACGCACGTCGTACGTCTTAATAGGTTGACGTCACTGCAAGTGTACGCCAATGAGATCGCGGGGTGGGCGTGGTTTTCTACAGGTGGGCTGTGTTACCTGCAGCGACGTCTCCACTCCTTTCAAACGCCGCTCAGGTGAGCAGGAGTCTAGCGAGCGTTAAAAAGAACATCAAAACCAGGAAGGAAGCTAACTGAGGATCACTTTATTAACATACTTTACAGGTGCATTAAGAAATTAACTTGGACATAAGTGACAAAATATTTTAAGATCTGCGTTAAGATCACGGAGAATAGACAGCGTTTGCTTTTTAACATAATGCTGCAGGCTTATGCGAGGGGCTAGTTTCACCGACAGGTAACTCTGATTATCGGTAGGCTACACTTGCACGAGAAAGACAGGTTGTGAATCCGGTCCAGCTTCCTCTTGAGCCCTCCATCATGAAGTTTCCTGCACTGCTGTTGGGGTTTGTCTTGGTGTGTAGTCTGGGAATAGCTGGCTACATCCATACCAGACGAAAGCAGGAGACGCAACTGAGTAAACAGGCTTCATTTATAGATATTAAGTTCAGAGTGACCAGAGATGTTCTGGGAGAATACCAAGATCAGCTGATCCAGTCCAACACACTGCTGGAAAAGACTAAAAAAGAGATGGCCAGTCTAACCAAAGACCTGTCCGTAGCCAAGACCTTTGTAGAGAAGAAAAAAGGTTACATTGCTACATGTAAAGGAGACAAGGTGAGTTGTAGAATGTGAGATGATTAATGTTTTGTTTTTATGTGCTCTCAAGTATTAATATACATCTGAGATCTTACATAATTGCTTCATTGTATTACCATTGTACTTAATGGTCCAGCTATTGTAATTTACAGTATGCCTTGAAATCCATGTAGGATATATGACACATGCGATTTAGTATAACCTGTTTTTTTTTTTTCTTCTTCAGAAACGATTAACTGATGAAATTGCGGCTGCAGAGTCAGAAAAGAAACACATCCAGAGTGAGTTTCCATTTCTTTATTTTCACTTTTAACAAGACGACAGTTTGGACATTTTTAAAGACCATATTGACAAAGAATAATATGGAGGTAGAAACAGTTACTGATTATTTCCGATTTGTCAGGTATAGTAGGCTAAAGCTCATGAAAATATACTGCCCCCTGCGACAATAAATGCAAAGCCAGTCAGTCATGCCTGGATAAATATAGGTAATGATTCATACTGTTAGTCATTGTTAAATTCTGGAATTAGGGGAAGTCGTGGCCTAATGGTTAGGGAGTTGGGCTTGTAACCTGAAGGTTGCTGGTTCGATTCTCGGCAGGAATTGAAGGTGGGGATTGTGAATGAACGGCACTCTCTCTGCCTTCGATACCATGAGTGAGGTGCCCTTGAGCAAGGCACCGAACCCCCAATTGCTCCCCGGGTGCTGGAGCAATGGCTGCCCACTGCTCCGGGTGTGTGTTCACGGTGTGTGTGTGCGTGTTTGTTCACTATTCACTGCTGTGTGTGTGCACTTGGATGGGTTAAATGCAGAGCACCAGTTTCGAGTATGGGTCACCATACTTGACAATACGTCACGACTTTCACTTTTTTCACTTTCGCACAACTGGGGCAAGTTGCTGACAATAGTCTATATAATTGCACTAGTTACACTCATCACTCATTGTTTGCTGTCATTGTTGCTTTAACCTTCTTACCTCATTTACAAGCAGTTATAAACTCTCTATTGTATGTATACAGTGCCTTACGAAAGTATTCATACCCCTTCATATTTTTCCACGTTTTATGTTGCTGCCTTATTTTAAACTGCTTTCAATTACTTTTTTTCCCCACATCAATCTAAACTCCATACACCATATTGACAAAGCAAAAGCAGAATTGTCACAACTTCGTAAATTTATTAAAAAATAAAAAAACTGAAACAAGTACATTGCATAAGTATTCATACCCTTAACTAAATATTTAGCTGAAGAACCTTTACAGCCTCAAGTCTTTTTTGTTTGATGCGACAAGCTTTGCTCATCAGCATTTGGCAATTATCTGCCATCCTTCTCCTCACCTCTTCACCTCTCAAGCTCTGTCAGGTTGGACGGGGGCAGATGCACATTTTCAGGTTTCTCCAGAAATATTTAATTGGGTTCAAGCTCAGGCTGTGGCTGGGCCACTCAAGGACATTCACAGAGTTGTATATAAGCCACTCTTGGTGTGTGCTTAGGGTCATTGTCCTTTTGGAAGGTGAACCTTCTGCCCAGTCTGAGGTTCTGAACGCTCTGGACTGGGTTTTCATTAAGGCTATCTCTATATTTTGGTGCACTGAGCATTCCTTCTACTCTGACGAGTACCTCAGTCTCTGCCGCTGAAAAACAGTCCCACAGCATGAGGCTGCTACCAGCACACTTTACTTTTGGGATGGTACTCTGCAGGTGATGAGCAGTGCCTGGTTTGCTTCAAACATGATGTTTGGAATTGAGGTTCATCAGAGCAGAGAATCTTGTTTCTCACAGTCTGAGGGTCCTTTTGGTGTGTTTTTTTTTTTTGCAAATTCCAAGTGTGTTTTCATGTATCTTCACTGAGGATTGAGTCTTGCCACACCGCCATAAAGCAAAGATTGATGGAGTGTTGCAGTGATGTTTGTCCTTCTGTAGATTTCTCCTGTCTCCACATATGATCATGGAGCTCAACTAGAGTGACCATCAGGTTCTTGGTCACCACACCAACAAAAGCCCTTCTCTATCAGTTGCTCAGTTTGGCCAGGAGGCCAGCTCTAGGAAGAGCCCTGGTTGTTTCAAACGTCTTCCATTAAGGGTAACAGAGACTACATGCTTCTGTGAACCTTCAGTGAAGCAGAAATTTTTTCAGAAAATTCCCCAGATGTGTGGTTTGACGCAAACATGTTTCTGAGCTCTACAGGCAGTTCTTTTGAACTCAGGGCTTAGTTTTTGCTCTGATATGCATTATCAGCTGTTAAAACTTTTATTAAGACGCGTGTGCCTCCAAATCATACCCATTCAATTGAATTTGCCACAGGTTATCTTCACCTGAAGTGTAGTAACATCTACAAGCAATATAAATGCTTCTAAGCTAAATTTCATTGGTCCCAGATAAGGGTATGAATACTTAAGTTTTTTATTTTTAATAAATTTGCAAAAATTGTTAAAAACCTATTTTTTTTCTTTACCATTATCATGTATGGAGTGTAGATTGATGTGGGAAAAAAGTAATATAAAGCAGTTTAACAAAAGGCAGCAACATAACAAAACGTGAAAAAAATGAAGGGGTATGAATACTTTCGCAAGGCACTGTGTATAAATAATAGCCTTTTCTATTCACAGGTGAGTTCGTCAAGGAGAAGTCCCATTGGGGAACAGAGGCTGAATCGCTAAAAAATCAAATGGAGCAGTTGAGCACACTTTGCAAGTACATCGACAAGACATCTGAGGAGGGAAAGTGAGTACATTAGTATAATAAAACTACTTTCTGTGGATCTCCAATCCAATCTCCAATGTATCATGAATTGACAGTCGTTGTGTATAAGGCTGAAGGGTCATGGATTAAAGCTCTGTACATGTTATATAACCTGAAGCTTTTAAATGAGGATTTGGGTTAATTTATGTATTTAAACTTTTAAAATGTAAAATTAAAACACTCTTTTTAAAAAAATAAATGGGTATAGATCAAGTGTATTCCTGCTGAGCATTAACATCGCTTAACTATTCTCCTTTCCTTATCCAAGGAAACTGTGTAAAATAACCGAAGAGCCACAACAGCCAGAGGCAAAGCCCAAGGAAATGCAAGCGGAAAAACCCAGGCCTGAGGAACCAAAAGCTGAGGAGTCAAAAGCTAAACAGCCAAAAGTAGATGTGGAGTGAAGAAAAACCAAGTGGATGAGTATGTGTGTGTTAAGGGAGTGGAGAGCAATACCACATCAGCGTCCGCTGGAGAATTGTATAGGACGATTAACTAACCTGAACATCTTGCTTGGGTTGATCTCCAGCATTCTTCAGGCATCCCTGAAATGACACACTCTTTGGGTTCAAGGGTTGACTGACAACATCACATGTGGTCTGTCATATTCCTGCTGTGTTTTCTGACAAATAATTATGCGTTTATGAGGAACATGGGATGATGCATGTGTATTGTCTATATATCAATTGAATTCTGATGTCCACTTTACCCACAAATAAATTATGAAAAATTTGTATTTATTTTTTTAAAAACTCAATTTCTTCTTTTTTTCTTTTTTTTTTTTTTTTAAAGAGTGTTAGGTTTCTTTGCTTTCTGGGTGTGTTTTTTAAAAATTTTTTATATTTTATTCCCCCCTCCCCCTGCCTGTGTTACAGTGTCATTCTGACCCTCCCTCAGGCTCATGCATACGTCCCGCTTGTATCGACCAATGGGAAAACTTTAACCCTCTTACTGTCACACCTAATCATCCTCACTCTGTTACCCCGGTTACTATTGTTATGCAGTACTGACAACACTGAGTTTAACCAGTCTGAGCCTTCAGTGAAGCAGAAAACCAGTTACAAAGTTGTAAGAGTTGCTTACTCTTGCTCTTTATTGTAAGTTTTGGTTTTATGCTGACATATTGTGATGTCTGATGTACAATAAAAATAAAGTCAGAGTATGGTTTGACATTTTTTATGTATTCTTCTAGTAAATGGATGTTTACCACTTTGCAATGTAAGGCTATTTAAAATGCGTGTCTTGTCAATGTAATCTGCTCTTAATCTTACTTAAACAAACATAGTGGCTTGACAGTTTAATCTGTCATTCTAGGCTGTTTAACCAGTTTGATGGGTATGTAAGTTATGTTGGGTGTTTCAGGTGCAATGTTGTTTGAGACAAAAACGCAACAGCAGATTTAATATACTGTACAGCTCCACCTTCTGACAAATCTGTGACAGTGTTTCTACAATTAATAGGACATTTTAATTTGGGTTTTAAATATTTTGGGTTAATTAGAAGTTAGGTTCAATCAAGAGCATGTATGGCATTATTAATTTTTTTTTTTTTTAACATTAAATTTTTATATGAAGAAATATCAGGCTTATAATTTTATGAAACCACTGGCTTAGGTTTGTCTGTTAATTTGATCTGGAAAGTAATAGCTCACCAAATTTTACTTAGATTTTTATTAACTTTTCATTTTAATTCAACTAAAAATATAAATTCTGATTATTTACTCACCCTTATGTCACTCCAAACCTGTATTATTTCTTCTGTTACCAAAATTCTTTCTCAAAAATATTTTCTTTTATAGAAAAACTGCAAATATGTTTGGAATAATACGGGTGTGTGTAAATGATGAGAATGTTTGGTTAAAATATCTGGTAACACTTTACAATATTCCATTTTGTTTACATAACTACACTGTTAGACATTTCAAAGGGTTTTTACAGTAACTTACTGGCAACACTGTTGCCAGAAAGTTACTGTAATTAAGATTTACAGTAGCAAACTATTTCATTTACAGTTGCAAACTGTACTCTTTTACAGTAAATTACTCTAAAAATAATCAAATTCATCAGTATACTACTGTAATTCATTCATTTTAATATAGATTTCATTAGATTTTATCATTTTAATATAGAATTCATTTTATTTTTACTCTACATAGGTACTACTGGCATTCAATTAAAACAGACACAATAATTACAAAATATCAAATTCTTTATTTAAAACATTGTATGTATAACACTTTAAAATACAGTCTTCCAATGATGGAACAGTGCATCTTCACCATTTCTCCTGTCTTAGGATGTTTTGCAGTGCATTATGTTGTATCCTCTGGATTTATCCTCACAAAAATACATAGCCATCTGCAAAACCCAGGTGCTGTTCCAAAACGTGGCCACCACCTTTGCTCACCATCCACTTTGTTAGTGACAGAAATGTCTTCTCTGAAAAACAAGAAGTAGAAGTGACACACTTTTAAAAGGCAAACCAAATATAAAATGCACAAACCTCTCAAAACCATAGTTGTTCTCTTACCATGAATCTCAGTTCATGGTGGCTGGCATGCTCGTCTTTCTTGATGCTTCATTGCAGTTGCCTTTAAAACACAAATACAAAAAAATGCAGTAAATCTTAAATTCTATTAAAAACTATAACAAACTAATTCTAAAACTAGAAAGGCAGCTAGCCATAAAACTTGTTTAAGCTAGCTAACATACAATTTTATTTTCTCAATAAGCTACTGGCCAACATTAACTATTAACACCTGAACAAAATTTCACATTAGTTGACAATGTTAATATAAGATAAGCGTTGCTCATTAAAAATAATTTTAATTCAGTAACTTAATTCAATAAGCTGACAAAAGTCGTTTGTAATGACAGCGCAGTTTACCATAGTAAAGCTTGTTACCACCATGTTGACGGGTAAATGTTACTAGGTTAAATTGGTGTGCAAAAATATGACACAAACACAGACAAACGTACATATACAGGTGCATCTCAATAAATTAGAATGTTGTGGAAAAGTTCATTTATTTCAGTAATTCAACTCAAATTGTGAAACTTGTGTATTAAATTCAATGCACACAGACTTTAAGTCTTTGGTTCTTTTAATTGTGATGATTTTGGCTCACATTTAACAAAAACCCACAAATTCACTATCTCAACAAATTAGAATATGGTGACATGCCAATCAGCTAATCAACTCAAAACACCTGCAAAGTTTTCCTGAGCTTCAAAATGGTCTCTCAGTTTGGTTCACTAGGCTGCACAATCATGGGGAAGACTGCTGATCTGACAGTTGTCCAGAAGATAATCATTGACACCCTTCACAAGGAGGGTAAGCCACAAACATTCATTGCCAAAGAAGCTGGCTGTTCACAGAGTGCTGTATCCAAGCATGTTAACAGAAAGTTGAGTGGAAGGAAAAAGTGTGGAAGAAAAAGATGCACAACCAACCGAGAGAACTGCAGCCTTATGAGGATTGTCAAGCAAAATCGATTCAAGAATTTGGGTGAACTTCACAAGGAATGGACTGAGGCCGGGGTCAATGCATCAACAGCCACCACACACAGACGTGTCAAGGAATTTGGCTACAGTTGTCGTATTCCTCTTGTTAAGCCACTCTTGAACCACAGACAACGTCAGAGGCATCTTACCTGGGCTAAGGAGAAGAAGAACTGGACTGTTGCCCAGTGGTCCAAAGTCCTCTTTTCAGATGAGATCAAGTTTTGTATTTCATTTGGAAACCAAGGTCCTAGAATCTGGAGGAAGGGTGGAGAAGCTCATAGCCCAAGTTGCTTGAAGTCCAGTGTTAAGTTTCCACAGTCTGTGATGATTTGGGGTGCAATGTCATCTGCTGGTGTTGGTCCATTGTGTTTTTTGAAAACCAAAGTCACTGCAGCCATTTACATTTATGCATTTAGCAGACGCTTTTATCCAAAGCGACTTACAGTGCATTCAGGCTATACATTTTTTTTTTTATCAGTATGTGTGTTCCCTGGGAATTGAACCCACAACCTTTTGCTCTGCTAACACAATGCTCTACCACTGAGCCACAGGAACATATTGTAAAGTTTTATATATAAAATAAAACAGGCTTTATTGTAAAGTGTTACCAAGAAATTTTGGAGCACTTCATGCTTCCTTCTGCTGACCAGCTGAAAGCCACTGTCAAAGAAACCTGGGCTTCCATACCACCTCAGCAGTGCCACAAACTGATCACCTCCATGCCACGCCAAATTGAGGCAGTAATTAAAGCAAAAGGAGCCCCTACCAAGTATTGAGTACATATACAGTAAATGAACATACTTTCCAATTCACTAAAAATGTTTATTTTATTGGTCTTATGAAATATTCTAATTTGATGAGATAGTGAATTGGTGGGGTTTTGTTAAATGTGAACCAAAATCATCACAATTAAAAGAACCAAAAAGAATCAAATGGACCTGAGCTGACATGAACTATTGTGAACTATTTGTGTAAAAAAAAAAAAAAAGTAAAAATACTGTAACAAATGTTTTGGTCATTGTTAGAGAATACTAGTTAATGCATTGACCAACATTAACTAATAGGGCTTTATTGTAAAGTGTTACAAATTTCCATTCAAAACATTACTTTTATGGTTGTTTTAAGGTTTACATTATGCAACAAATCTGCACCAAAATAAAATTGTATATACGCTAACTTAACACAGAATAGCTATTTTCCATTTTGAAATCATACTGTATATGTCTGTGTTGAGACTTGCTGAAATCGTGTTTGGTCTCGTACTGTATCGCGTACTTTGTCAGTGTCTGCGTTTGCTTGGCTATTTGTTGTGATAAACAAGAAAGTGTGTCCAGCTGAATTCAATTTTCGTTTTGTCAAACGAGTATAAAAAAGGTTAGTATATTAAAGGTTAGTATACCGCGGCAGCCCTCGTGTGAAGACCGAAGAGTGTAAATACCATAGACTCTACCGTGCGACTCCACCGAGCAGGGACACCTGCAAGGGACATAAGTATCGCTTTTTATTTATCCTCTTTGCTACTAATTGTTTCTCTTCTGTTTTAGTTTTCTTATAACCAATTCTTACTATGTGTTTCCAGATCACTACTATCACTACCACTCGCAGACCATGCATCACACACTGTAGGCAGCGCAATCCTAACAACTGGCACACTTTGCCTATGTCTGCTAATACACTACTTTCTTTTTCTGTTGGTCTCTGGAATTATCAGTCTGCTGTCAACAAATTTTACTGCACCAATATTTTTAATTGGCTGTAAAAGTTTTATATGGGAATATTAAACGACACACTGAACCTTTAACAATGCACTGGCGCAAAAACGCACACCTTTTAAACCAGTTTCACATGAAACATGATTTCTCGACTGCCACAAATACTGCCTAAACAAAATACTGATTTTGTTCATGTTTTATGTACCATTATTTTAAATTGGCCTTTGAACTTGCATGGCAAAAAAAAAATCCTTACCTTGCCAAAACACTGACAGAACCCATTGATCTAATGGCATTGTTGAGCGCTCCAAATCCAAATGCAAACTTTGCATGCAACAATCAGAGCAGCAACTGACAGCGCTCTGATCCAATGGCATACAGGCATCGTCAGATTGACAGTACTCTAGCCCAATGATGTTGGGGGATCCAGTGGGGGCGGCAAACATATTTCAGGGTGTCCGTGCCACTCTTGATCACAACCCTGTTAAAATGTAGTGGCAGTACATGCGCTCATTGGTGCCCCCTCCAGCTGGTGGCGCTCTAGGCGACCGCCTAGCTTGCCTATGCCTAGAAATGGTACTGGGAACCGCACTCCAGTGGTTTGAGTTTTACCTCTCAGATAGGTCCTTCAAGGTATCTTGGAGAAGTGAGGTATCCAAGTCGCAACATCTAGCTACTGAGGTGCCTCAGGGCTCAGTTCTTGGACCACTTCTCTTCTCTGTCTACATGACATCACTAGGTTCTGTCATTCAGAAACATGGCTTTTCATATCACTGCTATGCTGATGACACTCAACTCTACCTCTCCTTCCATCCTGATGATCCGACAATAGCTGCTTGCATCTCAGCATGTCTAACAGACATTTCTTGATGGATGAAGGACCGTCACATTCAACTCAACCTAGCTAAGACAGAACTGCTTGTGGTTTCAACAAACTCATCACTTCATCACAATTTCACCTTCCAGTTAGACTCATCAACCATAACTCCTTCAAAACCAGCTAGAAACCTTGGAGTTGTGATTGAAGATAAGCTGAATTTCTCAGACCACATTGCTAAAACTGCCCGGTCCTGCAGATTTGCTTTATTCAATATTAGAAAGATCAGGCCCTTTCTTTCGGCACATGCAACACAACTCCTTGTTCAAGCTCTTGTTCTGTCTAGGCTGGACTATTGCAATGCTCTCTTTCCAGGTCTTCCAGCCAATTCCATCAAACCTCTACAATTAATCCAAAATGCTGCTGCAAGATTAATCTTTAATGAACCGAAAAGAACGCACGTCACACCTCTGTTCATCAATTTGCACTGGCTACCAATAGCTGCTCACATAAAATTCAAGGCATTAATGTTTGTCTACAAAACCACCTCTGGCTCTGCACCCCTTTACCTTAATTCAATATTTCAGATCTATGTGCCCTCTAGAAGCTTGCGTTCTGCAAGTGAACGACGCATTATTGTGCCATCCCATAAAGGCACAAAATCACTTTCACTGACTTTTTCATTCACTGTTCCCACCTGGTGGAAGGACCTGCCCAACTCAATCCGAGCAGCTGAATCCTTAGCCATCTTCAAGAAACCGCTAAAAACACATCTCTTCCATCTTTATTTGACCCTCTAACTCTATCACTCTCTATTCTAATTCTATTTTATCTATCTGTCTTTTTATTTTAAAAAAAATACACACACACACACACACACACACCCACACACCCTTGACCCTCTATCAGTTGCATATATATTCTCTAACTGCTACTTTTTCTTTAAAAACTAACACTAGCTTTCTTTTTTCTATTATATCTACTTGTTTTCTTAAAAAAAAAAAGAAAAAATCTTGCTATGTGTACTGTGTTAGGCTAACCGAGACTTGTCATATCACTTGCATGTTGTTGCTCTTTTGTTGGTTTTGATTGCTTCTATTGTCCTCTTTTGTAAGTCGCTTTGGACAAAAGCATCTGCTAAATAACTAAATGTAATGTAAATGTCTTGTGACTATACTATTGAAACAGTGAGTATTATAATATTTACGAACTACCTTTCTGTAACCCAGATTTTTGCCTTTTTAAAGAAAGAAAGAAAGAAAGAAAGAAAGAAAAAGAGAGACACAGGTGGAAATTAAGTGCATATGGAATATTCTTTTAATGCTGTTGGTTTTATTTAAAACTGATAGTTTTTGAAATGGTAAAGATAAGTAAATCTCTTTTTTTCTGCTTTTCTATGTTAAATCATGGTACGTCAGAACTGACCATATGTGAACTTAATTGGCTTAGTATCTGCTCACATTGTGTGCGTACCTCCCCTCCCCTCTCTTTTCTGTTTCTCTCTCCCTGTTTTCTCTTTCTGTTACCCCTCAGGCTCACAATTAGGGGAAACAATTAGTGTCTCTCTTCCGCCCCATCTCGTTCAGAAGGTCACCGAGTACAGCGGGACTCAAAACTGACGATAGCATCTGCTTCACTTCTGATTCTCTGATGCCCCACTATATTATTTTGGGCTTGTCTTATGTAACATTTAATTGTTTAATGTGAAATTTAAGCAATATAGAAAACAATGGTTTCAGTGCTGCTACAGGAAAATTACATTTCCAGATAGCAGTCCAAAAATAATAAACAAAGTAGAATAGATGGTAGTAATTGTGTTTTTTAAATAGATAATGCTAAGGAAAAATGTTTTTGTTCATGAATGTTACATTTTATACATGATTAAATGATATGGAATAACAAAAAAGATCTGATATACAGATTTTTTTTTTTTTTTTTTTTTTTTTTTTTTAGACGTTTCAAAGAAATATTTGGTAAAATGTTAATGTTATGTTACATATAGTGCACATATTGCAATTGTTCTAATTGTTCTATAAAAATGATAAAATAATAAGATATAATACTGTCCCATGGACAGTATCAGCAAGGAGGAAAAACTGTTTTTAATTTATAAATGCACTTATTTCTGCTGGGCATTGCAGCAAGCAATCCAGAATGATTACAAACCAGTAATTCTTCAATAAGAAATTCTTTTTTTCCCACCTTGGATTGTAACACTTTTGTAACAATTGTTCAAATGAGTAATATTAGTTGTTTGATTTTGATTTGTAATTTCAGTTATAAGCAATTAATGATACATTTTCCAGGTATGAATTACACAAGAAGAGACCTTTTTCAATAGCAACATGATATTAAAAATGAATTTGTGGGTAATTAATGAGTTTTTCTTAATTTCCAAGAAATTACCATGAATGTAGGCTATGTAAAATGTGTAGAGAAATATTAAGCATGTGTCCAGTTAAAGATGGTTTTTGAAATCAAAATATAAAAATATAATACAATCTCAGGTGTCTAACGAATGCACAAATTCACAGTGAAATGTAACATAAAATCCTCACAATTTTTCATGGTATTTATTTATCAGACTTCAGGAAAGACTTTTGATGAGAACTGAACAGATGGCTTCTCCAGAGGTTTGTAGAGAGCTGTGGACTGCATTGGGTCATCTTGAGAAGTTATGTCAGCGACAATGCAAATGAATGTCAAATTAGACTGGAAAGGACATTTACTGCTCAGTGTTCAGGGTCAGGTCAGCAAAAGCAGCTTGGGTGAATTTAGCCTTCATATTTATTTTGGGGGAATTTAATATAGTAAGTCAAACACAAAAAGACTGGAAACTAAATCTTACATCTTGTTTTACTGCAGAGTTGTGCACAGTCATGGAAACCCCTTAAGGGAAGCAAAAGGACAAACAGGTTTCCTTAATGAATAAAAGTATTGACTTCTTAAAAAAAAAAGAATCCTACTGAACTTAAACATTTGAATGGTAATGTACATTATTCCCATTTTAAATTTTACATTTTAAATGTGAGGCAGACAAACACTGTTGTAACACAATTGACTTAATTGTCGTCTTCTCCATTATGTAAGACCAAACAGGTGATGCTTTTCGCCAATCACTCTGATAAACGTATCACTATTAAAGCTGCATGTTGTGGGTTTACACCTTTTATTTCCAATCACACAGAAATATACCAGGGAGGTAGTTTATTTGCAGATGTAAAACAGGCTTGTCTGACTGACCTCCCTGTTGCCCTCTGTGTGAGTGTATGTGTGAAATCACATCTATTGATCAGCCTAATGCAGGAGGAAGAGCCAGCGGCAAGGTGATCAATGCGCTCTTAATTAACCCCTGTGAGAAAGTGTGTGTGTGTGTGTGTCTTTATGCTGGGATTTAGGAAGGGTGCTAAACTTTGGTCAGGGGTGTATAAATACACCCATCCCAACTAAAACTTGTGACATTCATGCACTCTTACTTACAAGCTGCACTACATGACATGCTAACATTGCAAACACATACAGCAATATTATAACAGAAGACACTTTCCAGCAAAACTTACTTAAAATCATTGAGGATGTGAAAGATTTCAGACTGGAGTCTCAAAACTGTGAGTATTTTGTGTGAGTCTGTGTGTGGCAGTGCTAAAAATGTTTATGAAAATGTTCATGTTCCTTACATGAACAACCTGAATGATTTCATTTTAGTTTAGTTTATTCTTTGGAACCACTTAAGTTAACCCTATGTGTATGTTGACCAGGTAAAATATCGTAATATTACTGACATTAACATACTACATAATGGAAATGTAAAAAGTGTTAGGTTTAGGTTTAGGGTTTGCAGAAAGCTTAATTAGCTTTGTGTAAATATTGCCATTTTGCACTTTATTCCTTTTATTTTGTCTCATTTTTCTAAGTTAATTTCCGCTTCAAAACATCTGTGTTCTCTTTCAGACGCTGTATGAGATGATGGCGAGGTTCTGACAGGTCATTGACTGTGTGATATGTTTGATATTCGGTTGCTTTCCTTATATCACGTCAACTAAATATCAGACATATTCCTACAGACTTTGGCACAAATCTTCACATTCGTGGCCTCTCTTCATTCACCATCTGGGTTCATCAAAGATTTTGTGGTTTATTACTTTCTTGATTGTTCATTTAATATGTTTATGGCATTTGAGCAACATAAGACATGCAATAACAGATTCATTTGTTTTTCATGTCTTTGCATGCTGATGGTAAAACGTTCTGTTCTGCTCATTTATGCTTTAACAATTCTTCCTTTATAATATTTTTTCAAATTTCTTTTTTTTTTTTATTCTGAATTAGAAATTTGCAACTGTGCTGGCTTAATTGCTCAGGTATCACACAGTTTAGGTTTGCACAAGAACCATTTTTAGGTTCCCCAACAAGTTATTAAAAGCAACTTTTTTTTTTTTTCTAAAGAACAATTTAATAATCTAAAGAACCTTTTTCACAACAAATAACTTTTTGTGGAATTGAACGTTTCTATGAATGTTAAAGGTTCTTCATGAAATCATGCCAAAAAAGAACCTTTATTTTTAAGAGTGCATTGTACAGTAAGTGCTCAAGATCTAGTTTTGAATTAGATGTTCTTATTAATACTTTCTAACTGAAACTAAATGGCTAACTGCATTGTAATAATTTGCATTTACTCATCAATTAACATAGACATTACAAAGACACATTTTTGTCAAACTTTAAAAAGAGAAACTCACATATGAGAAAAATATGTGTGACAGTTACTGTTGTTGGTCTACTCACTGAAGAAAAAACTATAATACATAATTGTTTAATATAATAATATTACATTTTGACTAACATAGCCAGAGCTATTCAACTTTTTCTCAACTCTACCAAGTAGTCAAAATGTGTTTGACTTTGTGCAACCTTTTTGCACAAAGGTTGAGTTTTGCAATGTTTTGCATTAAATTTGTTCACTTTAAATAAAACAGTATAAACAGTGTTTATAGATCTAATTTTTAACTTGTCATGAAAAAGATTTTCACCTACCAGGAAATTGGCCAACAGGTTGTCAGTTAAATAGGCTTGGTCTAATTTAACAATACTCACACTAGGCATCCAGTCTAACAGGAGCATTATGTACCTCATCAGATTTCACAATATAGTCTGACTCAGATCAAGGGCGATGACTCTCTTTCAGACAATATTTTTTTGGTTCTCAAATCATTTGAATCACTATCTGATTTGTTTTGTATATAGCATAACCAGTAGCCTTTGTGTAATAAGAAATAATAATAAATCTGTGTATGTGTGAGAAAGTAGTGATTCTCAATTTTAACCTTTAACTCATGACTCAGAAAGCAAAGTCTAATAACTCAAAAGCCAGTCCATACGCTTAAGTTACATCAACTATTTTTATAAGGAAACTGCATATAATTTCATGCTATTTCAGTCTGAATAGTGAAAATACATGACGCAGAATGTACTGTATATGCCTGAAGCATTTGTTTGGTCATTACTCTTTTTTTTTGGCATCATGAGATCGGTAAAGATTATTTAATCATATAAGGTCTTTTTGTCAGTTTTACTCAGCTGTCTGCACAAAAATGAGACTATAAATAATGATATGCACATGCACAAGCAGCGTACAGAAGTATGTAGAAGTATAGTTCAATCAATAATCTTTTTGTTTTGGTGATTAAAAAAAATAAAATTGTAATACATCTAATAAAGCACCATTGAAAAAAATATCTTGGGGTGATGCATTGCACAGTTAAAATGTTATAAAATTTTAATTTTGATATTTTAAATATATTGTAAAACAGGTTTGTACACAACTACTAGCATAATATTTTTACATAAGTAATTATAAAATGTTCCCAAAATGTCTGTTTTCTCACTATTTTTGGGATTATAAAATTCAATTCAATTTTAACCCTGAAAATATACATAAATGCATACTCAGTATAACCCTGAACACAAGAGAAGTGGACGAGGTTGTCAGAAAAGGATCTGTGCAAGTATTTGTTATAAGATACACACAAAGCTCAATGATATAATCTTGTTCTAATTCACTGCTCGTGAACAAAAAATGAGTATAGCTTGAAGGGCCAAAAATAAGACATCAAGTATGTATTCATTCGATTCGCATTTTCACAGTGTACAAAGTAATTTATTAATACACAGATTAGTGTAATTGCATACACGATTACATCAATAAGACTGCATAAATATCCATTTTTGACACTTGAGTAAATATTGTCATACCATTTTTAACAAGCTTGTTTTTTTGTTAAATGTGTTCACGTGCACAATTTAACTTTCATTTTTTTGATTTTACTTGTTTAACTAACTGAAAATACCTTTACTCTTAAATCTTTATTGGTGCAACCTCTAGTTTAATATTATCTGTGCACAAAAACACAAAAATAATATGCATTGTTCCTTGAAGCAACATAAATTAAATTAACTTCAATTAAAAGCAATAGCTTTCTGTATAAAGTGCATAACATCATATTTATTTATGTGTGTATGTGTTACAGTCAAGTAGGAGGGTCAGTTGCGCAGAAGTACAGTATAAATATTAGAGATCATGGAGCATCATCACAATAAAACTCGAGACTCTTAAGGAAACCACAGGAGAACAAAACCACAGAAAACATCACTATACAAGACAAGATTCACAGGCAAAGGTAAAATCTTTATTTCCTTTTATAAAGTCATACAATTTCTTTTTACATAATCTGAATGTGTCTTAATTTAGGGATAGGTTAGTTAGCCTGTCAGGAAAACAAATAAATAAATAAATAAAGATATAAGATATAAGTAATATAAATGATCTAAATCAATAACTACAGTAATAAATAATAATAATAATAATAATAATAATATGTTTTATGTTATAATAAGTTTTACTGTAAAATAATAATAAAACTGTAATACCAAAAAACAAGACTTTTATATATTGTTTTTGCTGACGGTTTAATAAAATGTTATCAATTCTCTATGAAATTAAAAAAAAAAAAAAACATTTAGTTACAAAGTAAAAAAGTACCATTACTATATTTCGAGAGAGGTGAAAGAAAGAGTCAATTATGAATGTATCATATATTCTTTTTGATTAACATCATACATGAATGCTGTGGAAATACTATGATGCTCAAAACAGTGCTGCATACAAACTTATTGTTCACTCCAAATCATACGTAATAAAGAATAAATAATAATTGAAGAGCTGGATTTTTACAGATGGGTTCAAATGTTCCCACTGGTCATATATTGCTGATTGCAGCCTATCTGCTGAATGCAGTTGCTTCAACTCTATCAGTGAACAGAGGTGGAGAGTGCACATTCAACACCAAAGGTACATCACCGCACTTAAAATAAACGGCCTTGCTTTATTTGTATGGCGCTAATGTGTAAATACATAAATCATAAGTCTTTGTGCTATTTTTAGGCACCTGTGAATATCAAGGACAGGTCTTCGGCATTGGCGAGAGCTGGATTACTAAAGACTGTTATCAGTGTGTGTGTATGGAGCCCTTCGGGGTGGGCTGCTGCGATCACCAAGTCTGCACTTCTGCGCCTGCAGCTCCAAGCTGTTTGTATGTGTTGGAGCAAATCCACCCACTAACCTTCATGTATTATTCAGTGTGTGTTTTCTCACCCTGACAGCAACTCCCTACCAGTAGATTATCCTGAGTGGTGTGAGGTCGTCAGAAAGCCCGACTCCTGCACCAGTGTGGCTGTGATGAGAGCCAATCACAAACTCCCTTGTCTTTATGGGAAGTGGGGCAGGATGCCACCCGAGACATGGAAGTCTGACAATGATTTATTGTTTTAAATGAAATGTTAAAAATCACTAATTTAGGTTTGCAATTTTTTTTTTTTTTTTTGGGGAATTAAAAAGCATCAACCATTTTTACCATTCTGTTTCAAGGAATTAATGGTTCTCTGCATCAACAGATAACTCTGGGTTAGTGTTCAAATATGTTGACACTGATGTTGAAATACGTTGATGTTGAGAACCAATATAATGTCACAATAGCTTAATCTGTTTAAATAGGCTGCTATACACAGAATTTATTTTGTGATATAATTCTCAGCCATTTCATTTCACTGAGGTTTTCTTATTAATGGAAAATACCACATTTAAAACTGCATATAATAACAATATCATTACCATCATCATTTCTTAATGTTCTCTAAATATAGATTAAATGCAGTTAAAAATACAGTTGCTCTAAATATACAGTAACTAGGATGGACCTATAATTGCATTTAAGCAATTACATACAAATCAATGTGTGATTCCATAATGCTTGAATATTTAAATAATTAAACAATTGTCGATGTCACACTTGTATTGTTATTCTTTAGGCTGGTTTATTTTTTACTTATTTTCCATGGGATTGCCATTTAAAACCTGTATTTGTTGTGACTTTACAATACATTAAAACAGTGGTTTTCAAACTTGTTCCTGGGGACCCACAGCTCTGCACATTTTTACACACCTGATTCAGATCATCAGCTCATTGGGAAAGGGCTCCATGAACTCAAATGAGTGTGTCAGATAAGGGAGACATGCAAAATGTGCAGAGCAGTGGGTCCCGAGGAACAGGATTGAAAACCACTGCATTAAAAAACAAACATTTAAATTAAATATATAGAAAATTAATAACATTTAAAATAAAAAAACAAGTAAATTTCAAGCAGATTCACAATAAATTAAAGAAAAAAAGTTAGATTTTTTTTTTTTTTGCAACAAAATGGGTAAAGGTTTTAGCTTGACAAATGCAGTTAGCTCATTTTCCATGGGATTGCCATCTTTGAAAAAACTGTTACCAAATATGAGGAATGTCTAAATACACTTTATAACCCGTTTTTTCTGTGACTTTTCAATATTACACATACATACATTAAAAAACAAACATTTAAATTAAATATATAGAAAATTAATAACATTTAAAATAAAAAATAAAAAAACAAGTCAATTTCAAGCAGATTCACAATAAATTAAAGAAAAAAAGTTAGATTTTTTTTTGCAACAAAATGGGTAAAGGTTTTAGCTTGACAAATGCAGTTAGCACAAAACAAATATATCAAATGAGAAAATGTCATGACAAAATATTGCATTTTTGGCATTAATTAATATAAAACAATTTAACTTTTTACTACAATGAATGTAATATAATTCAAGAGATAATTTCAAAATTATGTCATAGCTGTTGAATTTTAATTTTAGTATTGAAATGACAGTAATGCGCCAGTGTACTGTATTCGTCCAGTGTGTCTATTACTCCTGTGTTGAGTCGGTGCCAGCAGCAGAAGATGTCTTTCGGTTTCTTCAAGCAGCAGCAGCAGGTGAAACCTGAGAGTGTGTCGCTGCTCTTTATAAACACGAACGCAAACCTAAAAGCTAACGGTGGTAAACTCGGTTAAGATAAAACCCTTCAACCTTTGATTTCCTAAAACCTCTCTCAAACACACACTGGAATGTGAAGTATTTAGCCAGGTGTGTTTTTCTACCCAGAAGTCACATGATAAGTCTGAGCCATCACGTGTCAACGTTCAAGTTTCAGGAAAGTTTTCGTTTCTCGTCGGAGAAACCCCGCCCATCTCCCGCCCCTTCTGCATAATTATTGGTTCTTATTCAGCGATCTTCTTTTTGATAGGTCCAGACCAGCGTCACTCAAACTGCTGACGCTCTAACCGCGCCTCCTTCTTTAACCTGGTTTAGAGTAATTGATATCGTTTCTAAAGCGAAGGACTTGAATTTCATTCGCATGAATTCATAGACACGGTGTCCGAGCCTCACTAATATATAAAGGTAAGTTGATAAATATGCTATAATCACAATAAATAATCGTTTACTGGTGAAATGTACCGCTAAAAGGCCAAGTGTCAATGCAGACAGCGTTCAAGGTGTTGACGCAAAGTTTATTTGCCTTTCTGTTGAATATTAAAGTTCATTTTTGTACTTTCTATTCACGCGGTAATGTTTCTTTGAGTCTGAGAGACGCGTTTGCCTTTATGGGGCTATAAATGTGTGTGTGTGTGCGCGCGCGTGCGCGTGCGTGCTTATATATGCGTGTATTATGCATGTGTGTACAGATTTTGCACAAATTTGCATGAAGTTGTTTTTATTTTGGTCGTTTAAATAACTTATTCACTAGCTTGTTCACTATTTAGGGTGAGTTATTTATATATATATATATATATATATATATATATATATATATATATATATATATAAACTGTGTTTACATACCTATATAAAGAACAAGCATTATATTTGTATGAGCTACAGACAATGTAATAACAAGCTATGATGTATGATTTTGCAACCAGACAATCAACACGTTTTGAATTAGTTGACTATGAAGATGAACAAGATTTATGTTAACATTTATGTAAACGTATTAGATAAATATATTTTAGGTTGTTTAACTGCTTTACCCATTTTATGGCTCACTTGAGTAGTCCATGTAGTCTGTCAAAATGGGGTAATAAAAGTGCATAAGTGAAGTTGTTCAAAATGGTTTGTACTAACGCATGTTACTACCCTTTTTTTTCCCACCAGAATGGACACCAAAACACCTCCAGACATGAGCAGTCCCAACTAACTAACTAGTTTTTGAGAATGAATGTTAAAGAGCAAATGAGAAGCATGGAAGAGGAGGAATTAACTGGAAATACCATGTGGCTTAAGAAAATAGTTCTGCTTCTCAGGTAGATATTTATAGGGACAAGAAGAGATGTTTTAGTAGATGCACACGCTGTCACTAACACACTATTTTCATGCTTGTTTGGGTGCACACTGAAACTATTTTAAGGTAGTGAAAACTGTGATAAAAAGGAAGAGGTTTGGGTTGAATACCAACATTCAACAGCAAAACTGGGGGTGCATTCAAATTAAAGTGATATTAAATAAGCCAGTCAGAGAACGGAGAGCTGTGAAACATGGATTATGGTGAAAGTGCTCTTTGTGGAAGTGGAGAACTGGAGCTGGATCCAGATATTGTGAGCGAGGAGGCGGGGAAACTGTATTCGGAGCTGCAGGTAACCAGTCAAGAGTATTCACCTACCAATCAAAATAACTTTTAAGGCCTGTTCACACCAAGGATGATAAATATGATAACGATAAAGGCTTAAAAATCGTTCTAATTCTGTGAGAATAGGGAAATTCACGCCACAACTACAGCGATAATGACAGATTGTTGGTATCACTTTCAGAACTTTTTCCAGCTGGTGAATGATAAAAACATTGACAGTCAGAATCCACTCGACTTTAAGGAGCTTGAGCATTTAAAGTTTGCAGACGACATAACTGCACAGCGCATTTATAATAAACTAAACATTATTGTTCTCGGTGTAAACAGAACCTTTAGAGGCATTTTTATCATTTGCCACTTTTCACAAGTGTTAAGTTCAGAGAGCAGATGTTTTGCTGAATTTTCATAAGGGAAGTGAACTGTAGTATTTTTTCCCCTTTATAAGCACAAGTTTTGCTCTTCCTGTGAGTGCAGCTGCCCACTAAGATAAGAGCATTAAATGTGGTGGGGGAACACCACTGCAAACAAATACAATTCAGACTTTTTCTTTGTAGTCGGTGGTGGAGACTCATGGAGCTGGTGTGGTGGAGTCCCTTCTGCCCATCCTCGTCTGGGTTCTGGAAGGTCTGGCGAGCTGCAGGGCTCAGCTGAGAGAGAGAGAGGAGGAGGCAGAGAAAGAGAAAGGAGAGAGAGAAGAACTGCTGGAGAGGTATCAGAATGAGAAAACCCTGAGGAGAGAGAGCCAAGAGGTGAGAGACAACTGTGTGAAGGAAGAACTGAAGAGTGTTTTGTGACCTTTTAACCTTTTAAATGTAATAATTTAAAAAATAATTTACAATTTAAGCTTTTTATTTTTTTTTTCTCCAAATATATTTATAGTTAGTGGCCCCTTCATGGCCCCTGTCCTGAAGAATTATCGGTTTATGGGAAGCTTAATACTCCATAAACAGAATAAAGCTATTTGTGACCAGCTGGATAAGTTCTGCTCAAATTGATCACATTTCTAATTGACTAATTGTTTTTTAATATCCATTGCATTTACATTACATTTAGTCATTTAACAGACGCTTTTATCCAAAGCGACTTACAAATGAGGACAATGGAAGCAATCAAAACATGCAAGTTAATCAAAACCACAAAACAATTTAATGAAGTTGCTGAAAAAGACTGAATTTTTTTTTTTTTTTTTTTTTTGCATACAAGGTTCAGTTCCATAAAGCCCTGAAATATCAATTTGTCTCATATACTCAAAAGTAATTACATAATAAAATGATATACCTTCTCATAGTCATTTTCCTTTGACCTACTTTTCCTAAAATCTATGAAGCTACATTTTACTATTATAATTACCATTATAATATTAAATTTTTAATTGATTTATTAATTTGTAATTATTAATTAATTCACATCTTATTAATTAAATTAAGTTTAACATTAAAAATAAAAAATAATAATAGTTATTATTAAATAAATACACATTTCACAGTCAACCATGAATAATATATCTTAACTGATGCCATCTCACGTGAGTGTGCATGATTTTAAACATATTTATTATGTATTTCATTGTGCAAAACTTTTGTAATTAGGAAGGAAATTACAAAGTTGCACCTTTTAAATGTAAAAATTTTTAAAAAATTTAATTTGTCTACATACCATCAGCGCTATTTGGAGTTGGATGACCAGTTTGAGCAAGAGCGGAGGGCAATGCGTGCAAGAGAAAAGGAGAGAGAAAAGAGAGAAAGAGAACTGGAGAAGAAAGCCAGGGAACAAGCTGATCAGTGTGAGTCTCTCTGAATAAAACCTTTCACCCTTCTGCCCTCTCTCTGTCTGTCCAGACTTTTAAAACATTGGCATGATGTATATAAATGTACATTTAAAATATATAGCTATCATCTTATCTTTGTAGTGATGGCCTTGGAGGAGCAGAAAGCAAATCTGACACGAGAGCTAAACTCAATTAAACACACACATAACAAGGTCTGTCATCTCTCAAGTCTGTGCATCTGTAGCATGTTGGTTACTTTAAATTTCTATTTCTAAAAAACATTTTTTAAAAATCCTCTTAAAATCCAGTTAGTACTGACACACCGAGATCTGCTGGAAAAGAAAAAGGAGTGGGAGAGTGAAGCCTTCACTTTTAGGTAACACACGCTTCCCCTTTCTTGAGTTGAGCTGAGAGGTAATGGAATCCCACAATGTGGTACACATTTCTTGCTTAGCATGATTTGCAAAAAAAGACTATAATTTCCTGTGCATTTGAGAAGTTAAAAATTACAGTGTTGTTATGTGTCAGCAGGAAATTCTCTTTGTTTGCAGGAATCATGTGCACAGCAAACATTCAGAAGCTGTTTCTACCCACGGTCAAACAGAAACCTCCAGCACTGAAGAGGTTAATTTATTTGTAATTCAGCGGAGGCAAACTACACTTTCTCCAAACATTACTTTGCATATTTTTGCATTAATGTCTACTATAAAACAATAAATATCTGTACTTTCACGACAGCATCTATTTTTTACTCTTTCGTTTTGCAGCATGATCCAAAAGCTGGCAGTGCCCCTGATTCCACTGTGTCAGAAATGACCGATACCAACAACAGCAAAGTGACTGATGCTGAAGTTAACCATAATAACGATCAGTCCTTCATCAGTGACATCATAAGCTCCACCCCTGAGCTGGCTCATTTGAAGGGCTTTATTGAAACAAGGTACAAAAATTTATAAAGAGGGGCCGTAACATCTCATTGTTTTGTCCTTGACTGATGCAGTTTTGACAATGTTGAATATGTATACTGTATATAAAATTCAGCTTTACTATCACAGGAAAAATGACATTTTAAAATATATAATAATAGAAAACAATTTTTAATTGTTTTTCATACTGTAAAGGTGCTTTAAGACATAAACATCAACATATCGAAAGCTTTCTGACTTTCTTTTCTTTCTTTTTTATCTTCCACTTTTTCTCTTACTGAGTCCAGGAAGTGAGTGGGAGTTTGTATCTCTTAATGTGTGTAACATCCTGTTGATGTTCTTTTATTTGGTTTATTTTTAAGTCATGTTAGATGATTCATTGAAATTTTTCCTTCATGAAGAAATACAATCTGAGTTATATTTAATGATATTTGATTGTATTTTTCTTATACAACTAATGAATCTATTTCCCTTTTTGTTCATCTCTATCTCTTTTGCTCTCTCCAGCTCCCCTGTTTTTTCAAAGACAGCAACTTCTGAATTAAACTCCAGCTTATTTGATGAAATGAAACAAGCCCAGGAGGATAAGAGAGAGGTGGATGAAGACCAGAAGGTGAAAGATGGAGAAAAAACGAAGGAGGTGGAAGAGATGGTCAGCGACTCTGATTGCTTGGAGTGGGAGTTGAGGAATACGGATTCTGTGTTTTCAGAGTTGTCTGAACTCAGCAGGGAATATGTAGAAAACGTCGACCAGGGGGCCAGTGTCAGAGGTACGATCATGTGTTTAATTTGAATGTATGTGTGTTATTTAGAAGAAATTTAAATTGCAAAGAAGGAACAGGGAGAACAGCATCAATCCTATTAACCACAAACAAAAATGTTTTCATTTAAATCATATTACTTCAGGCTGCAACAACAGAGAAACTTTTTTATCAAATCTTTGCTCTGATGCTAAATGCATTTATTATGCAGCTCTCTGGAAAACTTGATTCTGATTGGTCAGTTGCAGCATCCAAATAATTTTGTATAGTGACCACTAAACTGTAAATTTGACTGTTGCTCTCCTACACTGTGCTAGTTTCATATATCACTCCGTTGCCCATTTCTTTTCATATAATAAAATAATTTCACCCCAAGCTAATATTTCATGTCCATTCATTTTATTTTTTTGTACAGCCTTGTAATAAGCATTAGAATGTACAGTCAACCTTGTTTATTTTAATGGGTTTATTTAGCGCTATTAACCAACTGACTATACATTATGCTTTACTTAATATAGATCCATCACTGTCTAAATATGTGTGTGGTTGAATCTTTGTGTTTTTGTTTGGTTTGCAGATAGCACAAACCAGTTCGAGGAGATTCTTTCTCAATATGAGGAACTAAAACACACTCAGTAAGATAGAATACAGTTTTTCTTATCAATCTGTTTATTGTCAAAGTTGAGGCTCTGATCATGACCCATTTTATGTGTTAACCATTCAATTTTTTTCTCTATCTGTGTCTCTATTCATGTGTGCATCCCTGTCTTTGTCTCTCAGTGAAATGGTGGATACTGCTCGTAAGGCCCTTATATCTCGTGTTGAGGAGCTGACCAGTGAGAGATCGGCCCTGAATATGGAGCTTGATTCTTGCCGTGAAACCATCAGCCGACTGGAAGGAAAAACCAAAGAGATGGAGGATGAAATCAAGCGGTAATGTGGATTACCGGAATTTACCTCAACTTCAGTTTCAGCACTTTACTAAATACTTAATTAAGCAGTTTTATATTACATTAGAAATTACAGTTTAAAGTCAAACTCATATAATGACACTGCTTAGTATTTTCAGGAACAAAGACACTTTCATAGGATTGAGATTAAGAAAAATATGTCCAGTACCATTCAAAATCTGGTATTGGTATATGATCAAAAAAACAGAAAAATTATGAAATATTACAATTTTAAAATAACTGTTTTCTATTTTAATAAATTTTAAAATGGAATGTATTCCTGTGATTTAAAAGCAGTCATCAGTGTTACATGTTCTTTCAGAAATCATTCTAATATGTGACCCTGGACCACAAAACCAGTCATAAGGGTCAATGTTTGAAATTGAAATGTATACATCATCTGAAAGCTGAATAAATAAGCTTTCCATTGATGTATGGTTGTTAGGATATGACAATATTTGGCTGAGATACAACTGTTTGAAAATCTGGAATCTGAGGGTGCAAAAAAATCTAAATATTGAGAAAATCGCCTTTAAAGTTGTCCAAATGAATTTCTTAGCAATGCATATTACTCTTCAAAAAATAAGTATTGAGATATTTACGGTAGGAAATTTACAAAATATCTTCATGGAACATGATCTTTACTTAATATCCTAATGATTTTTGGCATAAAAGAAAAATCAATCATTTTAACCCATATAATGTATTGTTGGCTATTGCTACAAATATACCTGTGCTACTTATGACTGGTTTTGTAGTCCAGGGTCACATATGCTGATTTGGTGCTCAGGAAATATTTCTTATGTTGAAAACATTCATGATGATTAATATTTTTGTGGAAATGATAAATTTTTTCATTCTTTGGTGAATAGAAAGTTCCAAAGAAACAGCATTTATTTGAAGTACAAATCTTTTGTACCATTATAACTGTCTTTACAGTTACATTCGATCATTTTAATGTGTCCTTGCTGAATAAAAGTAATGATTTCTCCAAAAAAAAAAAAAATCTTACTGAACCAGAGCTCTTGAATGGTAATTTTCATCTGTTTTATTACATTTAATGGTTAATGGTTTTGCTCGTTTTGTTATATATGTTTTTTTATGAAATGACTTTTTATATTTTAAAACAGGTTACGAAAAGAGCTTGAGACAATCCAATCAGAGGACCCTGATGTAAGTCTATGATAGATTTCAGTTGCATTTCAGAAATGTTTATAGATATCACTATTCTGGAAATCCTACTGTCCTCTATTTCTTAGAAACACTGAAATCAGTCACTAATTCCTGCCTCATTCTCTCTTGCTCTCTCCAGGCCTCGCTACCTACCTCCCTTCGTCGCTTCTCTCGTTCTGAAATGGCCCGGGTGGTGATGGAGAAGAATCAGTACAAAGAGCGACTGTTTGAATTGCAGGAAGCTGTGCGGCGTGCTCAGCTTCAGAGGTGTGTTAAACTCCCTCTCCCAGGATGCAAATCTTAGTCTTTAACAGAAATGTTCAGAACGGTATACTGACTGATCTGTTAACCTTCATCGTAAAGTGGTGCGTTATGGGTATTAATGATGCAACAAATCATGTGGCTTGTTTGTATATTTGAAGCCAGTAAATAACTTCCCAGAGAAATCTCATAGCAATGCGCTAAAATGACTCGGAGCACCTGAGCAACCACATTGGGGCAAATACCCACAACATCCTAGGACTGTGACGTCTGCACAACCAAATACCACTTTTTTTAAACACAGAACATGTAAAATGTAGTATACACACTGATTTATGTATTCTGTCCTCCTCTAGAGTTACAAAAGAAGAGCGTCCCCCTGTGGAAGGGAAGGGTAGTGTCTGGAGCAGGTGAGGTTACTGTATATACCTGTACAACCAGTCTGTAACAGTGAGTTTGTGCTTGGTATTTCCTGCTGTGAACCTCTTTGTTTCTTCCAGGTTTAATCGTTTTCTAGGTTTGACAAAGGGTCAGTTAGCTCCAGCCACAGCTGTTGCTTTAACCATCTCTCCCACACCAGTTTCTGCACAAACACCAGTGGGGTCTCCACAGCAACTCTCTACAAAATCACCCCAAACAGAGTGAGTCCTCTTGCGTTAGTAGTTTTAAATACCTGCTAATTGATAGTCATAGTTATTTTCCTTTGTTATTATAGTGTTACATGATATGGGGATTTCAGGTGTCTAAAACCTGATTTGTTGATTCATCCACAAATGACTTGTGGGTCATTGACATTTTGCGTTCACGATATGAAAAAGTCTAGTTTGAACATGTGCCAAGTTCTTATAAATGTACTCTTTGTATTCATGTTAGTTTTATATGGTTCTTAAAAACTTTATTTGATGTACAAGAAAATTTTAAGCTGCCTTAAAAAAAAATCTTATATTTTTGAAACTTGACACACAGTCATGAGAGTGTCTGTCGTTTCCTGTTTTATGCTATTTTTTCTGCATGTTGGTTGCACCATATGACCCTGAAGGTCTCTCTACATGATTAACCTCAGATATTAATAATCAATGAAGGACTTTAGAAATACTGTTTTTACAGTGTTACATTTTTGTATTGTTACATTTGTGCTTTTCATTATTACAGTTTGTTCAAATAATGAATTATTTTTTTCTTGTGCAGAAGTTCTCCATCTCCCAGGTCAAGGAAAAGAGAGCTGTACAGGGAGATCCGTACTCATGTGTGGGGTACTCTGGGTAAAAAACAGCTCCATGGCTGGAGCATGCCTCTCGGTGTTACAAATATAAAGGTAAAAACACTTCTATATCTTATCTATATCAACAGGTATAGAGCCGTCTACACCCCAAAGTGCATCTGAAACATAGATTGACCCAGTGTGCTTATAAACAATATCTACAAATATCCATGACTTTGCACATTTCATTCTGCTTAACTGAAATCCGCTGAGTGGAATTATTAATCTGTTTGTCAGTTGATTTCTGAAAGTGTGTGTGTTTGTGTGGAACAGGACTCTGAACTCCCTCCTGAGCCCAAAGACGTGCCCGTCCTCATCCAGCTGAGACTGCTGGACCAGAGAGATGCTACAGCGAAGGTGAGAGTCCCTGACCAGTCATTCAGTGTTATTTTAGTATCATTTATATACTATTATAGTATTTATTATTATTTTGAATTAGTCTTTTTTATTCATTTTTCATTTAATTGTTTTGTTTTAGTTGTTTTATGTCTGTCTGTCTGTTTCATTTTCATTCATTTTTGTTTGTTGTTGTAAATATTTCTATTAATCTATTATTTATTTTTAATTTCAGTGTTAGTCTTACTAATTTTAATATTTCAACATTATAGGGATAGATCACACAAAACTGAAAATTGTCATCATTTACGCACCCTCCACTTGTTGAAAATCTGTATGAGTTTCTTTATTAAGCTGAACACAAAAGAAGATATTTAGAAGAATGTTGGTAACCAAAAAGTTGACGGTAGCCATTGACTTCCACAGTATTTTTTTCCCATACTATGGACGTCATTGGTGACCATCAACATTCTTCTATGTT
This sequence comes from Spinibarbus caldwelli, assembly GCA_039654775.1. Lineage (NCBI taxonomy): Eukaryota > Metazoa > Chordata > Actinopteri > Cypriniformes > Cyprinidae > Spinibarbus > Spinibarbus caldwelli. The sequence goes on from CM077226.1 coordinate 15,734,886, forward strand.
CAGCAGAAGAAAGAAACGCTGAAATAAGTGAATGAGGAAAGAATTTTCATTTTTGATTGAACTATCCCTTACTTCAGTTAATTCAGTAACATTTTCTAATTTTTTTTAAATTATTTTAAGTATTTCAGCAAATATTCATATTTTATTTTATTTTAGAATTTTTTTTTTAAAATTATTATTAGATTTGTATTGCATTAGTTTCAGCCTTTCCTTACAGATAAATGACGCTGAAATTCCCAGATGGTAAATATACACAACAATTAGATACATTAACTAAATTATTAATAGTAAAAAAATAAATAAAATGCACACACACACACACACACACACACACACACACATATATATATATATATATATATATATATATTAATCAATAAGATTAAAGAATAAATAAAAAAACAATTACATAGAATGTATTCTTACAATATTATATTAAAAATTAATAGGACATTGTTTTAGGTTTATTTCAGTGACCAAAAATGATTTTTGATCGTTTTAGTTTCAGTTTATAAAGTTACACTGTGTCCCAATGAGAAAAGAAGAAAAGGTTAATTCAGGTTAGGATATTGTGAGTGATGCTAACTGTTTCAACTTGAACATATTATAATACCGTATTGACCCGAATATAAAACAGTTTTTTTTTTTCTTGGAAAATTTTTTCTTACATTCAGGGTCTCTAGACTTTGACATGTCAATAATACACCCACAACAATAGGTGGCGCCAAATACGCGTAAAACGAGTGTGCCAAGAAATACGTAATGTAACGTGTGTTGTAATGTTAGAACATCGTACGGAAGTTCTAAGCGGCCATGCATTATTATTTTTTTCCTTCTTGTTTTCTCGTGATCACGACTTAATTTTCTTGTGATCTCGACATAAGTTTTCTCACAAGATACAGTATAAGACCGCACAGTTAACTGTCAATCATTTGCGCCTCAAAGGGGGCATTCCAAAACACTTAACTTTGCTCAATGCATTAAGAGAGTGTTTTTAAAAGATCAAACTCAGTAAACACATTATTAATAAATTATAATAGCCTATGTACAGACAAGCAGATGAGTCCAGGATGCGAATGCAACGCGTTTTTCTTAAAGCCTAACTGTTTTCTATGAGTAAACCGCTTAACGCGTTAAACACATTGCATTCTTATTATGGGCTTATTTGTTTGTCTGTTCATGGAATGCTTAATTAATGATGTGTTTACTGAGTTTGGTCTTTTAAAAACACTGCCTTAACGCATTAAGCCTAGTCTATGGGAGGAAAACGCTTAATGCGGAATTAAACGTATTGCGTTCTTATTATGGGCTCATCTTCTTGTCTGTATATGAATTACTATGTGTATATACTGAGTTTTGTCTTTTAAAAACACTCAATTAAGGCATTAAGTCAGTTTAAGTATTTTAGAATGTTCCTGTCAAGGTTGCGTTCGTTACTATAGCAACAGTAATGTCGAAATCACGAGAAAATTAAGTCGTGATCACGAGAAAATATCTTTTATGTCGAGATCACGAGAAAACAAGAAAGAAAAAAATTATAATTCCGTAACATCACGAGTGAAAACAAAAGAAAAAGAAAAGCTTACAGCGGCATGAGTCGTGACTGTCATGTTAGCCTGATGGGAACAAACTTCCTCTGTAAGTGATTTTAAAACATAAGACAGTACACAGATTTGAAGACTACAATAAGATTTCACTTCTACTGTTAATGACATTTTGCTAGACTACTATGAGATGGATAGCCTAATTGTAATATAATTCAGATGGGCTACCTGTTATTTTTATGGTTTATCAAAAAGTGTATATTTCAAACTGTGATTGGTGGTACATTTTGCTAATATTTATCATGCTTTCTAAACAAAAGTTTAAATAGGAAAAATATGCAATATGAAAATAATTTAAGAAAAAACACAAGATTTGGTTTTCAAAAAGCCTTTTTCCAAAAGTTACATATTGAAAACTTTGTGTATATTTCCCAAGAGTGTATGCGTAACCCGAAGAGGAAGTGATTCGCATTCCTCTGTGATGCATCTATTCTGATTTTAGCCAGCAGAGATCAAGGTCAGGGATTTAAAGGATGTTGATTAATAAATGTTTCATCTTTTACAGCTCACATGTGCTGTCGCAGTTCCTCCAGAGATATCAGGAGAGCAGACGGTACGTTCAACAAATCTTCACAGTATTTTACAGCTAATTTAACATGTACAGGAAATGACCAATGCATTACTGGTTGATTACTGGTTTTTAAAAATAATTTCATACACATTACACTAATAATAAGCAATTTCTAGCCAATTAAATATTTTAGAGCCAAGCATATCTAGAATAAAATTGTACTGTAGAATTTTCCAGAAATCCCAGTTTTGAATTTGCCTCATATTTTCAGGTTTTCCTTCAATGTGGGAACCTTGTATTACAGAACAGTTTGTTTTCTTGTCCAAAAATGCATTTAACCAGCACCTTCATCTAATTACCATGTTGTAAACATTTCACACCCCGCCTCGCATCCTCAGTGTTCTGTGTGGGCCGTCACTGGACCTGCTTCCAGCAGTGATGTAACAGTGATTGACCCGGCTCGCTCCAATACCATTCTGGATCAGTTCAGCCTCCCACCCACGTCCCCTGCATTATGCATCTGTGCTGTGCCCCCTACTGGTCAGTCTGAGCTCTGCAGCTTTGTAGAATTTACCCAGGTGTTCACAGCTGGATCAGTGATGATTGTGTAAGAGTTCTGATGTCAGAGGTGATATCTGAGTAACAGTACTGTTATCTAAGCATTATCTAGAGGCATTTCTGCTTTTCTTAAATATTACTCAAACTGAATAACTTGTGCTGTTTCCAAGGTGGAAAAATACTGCTTTTTCTCCTTGCAATTTCAAAGTACACTACCATTCTAAAATTTGAGGTTGGTAAGATTTTTTAAATTTATTTGAAAGTCTTATGCTCACAGAGAATGCAATTTTTTTTTATGAAAAATACAGTAAAACGGTAATATTGTGACATTATAATTTTAAAAAACTTTCTGTTTGCTTTATATTTGAATGTAATTTATTCCTGTTATGGCAAAGCTGTATTTATTTTAGCAGTCATTACTCCAGTCTTCAGTGTCACACGATCCTTCAGAAATGATTCTATTATGTAAATATTTTTTACAATTATATCAATATTGAAAACAATTTTTGCTGCTTAATATGATAATAATGAGCAGAAAGTTCAGAAAAACAGCATTTATTTTAAATAAAACTTTTGTGTAACAATGTAAAAGACTTTACTGTCAATTTTGATCAATTAAATGCATCCTTTTTGAATAAAAGATTTAATTTCTTTAACAAATCTTACTGACCCCAGACTTTTTTCACAGTAGTGTACATACTGTATTTTCCAGGTCATTGTAACTTAAATCAAAAACATATTTGGTCATTCTTCTTACTGTGTTAAAACAATCAAATTATTTTACTTTTATGTAAATCTAACAAAATCCATTTGTGTAAAATGTAACTGACCACAGCATGGGTCAGTGGTCCTCAGGAAGAGACCTCTCAATTAACAAATTCTACAATTTAACAAATTCTAATTGTTGAGGAAGATTGCACTTCAGAATTTATTTAAAGTAACTTAGCAAGAAACTTCTTTGGCATTTTCTACATTTTACTCATTGTAAAACATAAAATTACTCTATATATTTACACCCCTGTTTGTAGTTAATAGTTTAATGTTTTCTTTATTACATTTAGCTGCATTATTAATCTTTCTTGGCATTTTTCTTAAAATTTCATCATATTAACTGGTCTTGCAGTTGGATTTTCTAAGAGTATGTGTTTTACTGAATGGTGTTTCAATTATGTCTGTGCTTGTGTTAGGAGATACTGCAGGAACTGTGTGGATTGGAACACAGGATGGAGGGTGAGGGCATGTTATTCTTATTTATTTATAGGTTTTTATCCCTAACATTAATTCTTAAATTTTCATGTATAGTTTAATTTATAGAAATAAATCCCTCTTAATACTGTGTATGTATGTATGTATGTATACACATATATACCCACACTTTTTGTTTTTGGCTGAATGGGTTTCATCTGCTCATGTTGTCCTCTTGCAGTGTGCTGATTCATTCGTCCTCCAGCTCCAGGCGCCGCTGTTTGCAGTCTGTCTGTCTTTCTGAGGGGGTTCACTCTCTGACGTAAGTGTCTTTTGAATCCCTGTCAGTTTATGTCAGCTGTGATGTAAATTAAATTTCTGAGGTTTCTGATGGAATTGCTCCTGTTATGTAAAGGTATTCTCAGGACGAGGTGATTGCTGGCTTAGCCAATGGGACGCTTGCATTCTTCACCCACAGTTCAGGTGTGTGTTTGGAGTTAGTCTGCTTGGGTGTGTTTTTTTTTATGACATGAATTGTACTTATGGCTTGTAATTATCATTTTTCTAGGCACATGGAATCTCCAGTCTCAAGAGGTGCTTTCGCTCGGCACGCCACCTTTGCAGCCCGTTCGCTGCTGCCTAGCAAAAGAGGGCTGTCTTTGGGTGGGCTACTGGAATAAAGTTTACATGATCAGTGTGAAAATTCGGAAAGTAGAGGTTGGTCTCGGATGGAAAAGGTGTCATTGGTTGTTCATCTTGTGCTTCACAACCCTCACTCGTTCACGGTTCTCTTTCTGTCCATTTAGAAATCGTTCACAGTGTCTGAGCGAAGTGAGCAGCAGGTGCGTTTTCTGTGCGCGGCAGGAAGTGGTGTTTGGGCTGCCTGCCGTTTGGATCCAATTCTTAGACTTTTTGATTGGACAACTGGCCGTCCTCTACAGGAAGTAGATTTATCGTCCGTAGTGACTAAAGCTTTAGGTATTTGAGTTGTATTTATTCATTAATATGGGTAAAGCATTAGTGTTTTTGGATACCTTTAATGAATACCTTTATCCAGCAAGGATGCATTAAAAGTGACAGATGATTATGTTGTATGTGATTTTTTTTTTTCTTTTTTATTAATCTGCCTGTTTCCATTTCACAGGCTCTGCATTCCTGTCTCTCTCTCCTCTTCAGATCACAGCCTTGTCTGTGGTCAGTGGGCGGTTGTGGGTGGGAACAGGAAGTGGGGCAATCTTCTCAGTTTCACTGTCCCTCAGTGAGTGTTTTTTTTCCCACTAAAATGAACTATTCTTGAGTGGTTTTGAATTGTGAAACTTCTACATTTTTTGATCTACATTGTTTTGTATTTTGGCAGGTTCAGAGTCCTGCTCTATACCATACTGCTCTCTTGCTTCAGCTCAGCTCTGTTACCATGGCCATCGACAAGCAGTTAAATTCATCATTTCTGCTCCAGGTTCGAAACAAATATTGTTTACATTCAGTAACAGTAGATGGAAGATCAGTATTGGGAAGAATTTTTAACTACATTTTTAACTACTTTGTTTCTTTTTGATCTTTTTTTCTAATCAATGCAGGCTGCCGTAGTTCCTCCAATTCACCAGATGGTGCTGCTACTACCTCTCAGCTCATTCTCAGTGGCGGGGAAGGATACATCAATTTCCGAATTGGTGCGAATTTCCTTTTGGCACAGCTATTATACTGTGACTTTTTTTATATAATTTTTATTTTTCCATTGAAAATGTTTTTTTAAAGATAAGAATAGAATTCACTATTCTTTTCTTCTTTAGGAGATGATGGAAGTGATGGGGCCAGTGAGTCTGTCCTACAGAGATCAGAACGAAGTCACATGATTATTTGGCAGAGCCCCACCCCCTCCATCCCAAGCCCCGCCCTCTGAAAGCACTTCAACTGTTCACTCGAAGTCTTTGAGCTCTATCAGGATAAGATTGAGTGTACTAGATCGTAAAATGCAGTACTTTTCTTCTGTCCACCTTCTGTAGATGCTCCCAAAGGGAAATAAAGGGCTACAGTCAAAGTAAAGCAATAAGAGTTCTAAGAAATGTAATTTTGGACCTGCAAATCTTCATTCTGCACTTTCATTTTAGTTTTTTTTTTTTGGGGTGAACTGACTTTGAATGACATTGTATTTTTTTTTTTTTTTTTTTTTTTTTTTTTTTTTTTTTTTTAAGTCCCATAACTGCTGCACAGACTTCTCTCCAGTGTGCCTTAGTGTGTGTTTTCAGATTCTGCCTTGTATTTGACCAGTGATTTTTTTTTTTTTTTCTTATTGTACACAATCATCCTAAATACTGGAACAAAGACAGGTTGTGATTGTAATGCTAAGCCAGGAATTATTAATATATTTCTATTTTATTTTATTATTTCTTTATTTCAAATCATGAGAAGTGATGCAACTGGTATGCTGCTGGTCATGACAAGAAGTATTTTCAAAAATAGTCTGTTGGTTGCTTGTCGTGCATTAGATCAACTGGAAACTCGCACAAAGAAAAGTAACATCAAAACGACAAGAAACTGACCAAGATTGACACACTACATACATTCTGTGACCTTGACATCTATAGTGCATATACTTCAATCTGAACAAAAAGGTTGTTTTTCTTTTGGTTTGGTGTTTATGGTTTTATTTTTCATTTTTATTATTATTGGTTATTGGTGTCTAAGTTATTTGTTGTGAAATCAGTGGAAGCTTCTGTATGGCAATTGTTTTGCAGTATTTTTTGAATGGGTGAATGTGTGGCTCTACCTATTTAATAAGCGAGAGAGAGAAAGTGACAATGTTTTGTTAACTGGAAAATGTTATGAAAATGTGCAACTATTTAAATACATTTTCACTCCAATTATAAATTGTGTTGAGTTTTGTTCAGAAAATGATTCAGTGTTGTTAAAATAAAGCACCAATGCTGCTTGTTCAATTTTAAATTATGAAAAATTTATCAGTGCTTGACATTTAATCACCCATGTTTTGCACAACAAAAGATATATATATAAAAGCTTTGCTGCAAGAAAAAAAAATACAAAATTACATGTACAAAAAAACTCCAAATGTACAATGCACTACACCACATTGTAACAATCACACTGTATCTATCAGCCTTCATCCTTGTCTAATCGTTCCATTTTCCTTCTTTTCCAATTGAGATTTTGGCCTTGTGTGCGCTCTCAGCTGGGCCCAGGGGTCAGGGTGTGCTGTGGCCGCGGTGGGGTCTCCATAAGCGGCGGCTCAGGGTGCGAATGAGGCGGTCCACAGCGTTGCGTTTGTGTGTCAGCTCATTCCCTAATATCAAACCCTCAATATTCCCACTGTACCACATGACCCAGCCCCCCATAGACATCAACACCAGCAGAGCTCCCGAATACACCAACAGATCACCAAAGTCGCGACCCCCGATCTCAAGCGGCACGAAGACCCCGATCAGAAGAGCAGACACACCGAAAAGATCCATAAGCACCGCAAACACCAGGACAAACTTACAGTGGGTCAGCCCAACACGGTCAGGTGTAGACATGGTGAACGCCCTTCTGCCACGAGGAGGGAGAAGTATTAAAGAGTAATATTAACTTAAAGAATCACAGCTCTGGAACAGATTTGATTTTACTATATCACCTACACTGAAATAGCCTAGCCTACTCTTTACATGAAGGATATATTATTTTATTTTACAGCAATAGGCATATAGTCTATCTTAATGTAAAGCAAAGCACAATAAAGTATTACGGTTAATAAAACAGAGGATCTTTTAAGTGAAAAAAAAAAAAAACATGCTTACAAAAACCTGTTGCACCTGTTTTGCTTTATCAATGCTTCCCAGATAAAGAAAAACAAGTATACACAGAGATTATCATTTTACTTTTCAAAAGATTTCAGCAATCGAAACTACCACCGAAGCAACCTCGAAACAAATCAAGAGTCTGATAGCGACGGTGCAACAGCTCATTGTGGATGTCTGCGTTCATAAAGAGGCTCTTAATCATCTGGAATCAGAGGTCCACGCTTTGAGAAAGGAAACAAATCACTGAAAGCAAGTGTACAGGAATGTAGCCGTTACAGTTGGAGATGGTGTTTAAAGTTGCAAGGCATTGCAGAAAAAGATGGAGAGGATGTCTGAGCAGTGGTGGCTGGTGCTAAAAAATGGGGTTTGTTTTTCAGTTTGTTTTTCAAAAGAAACTGAAAAATTAAACTATTAGTAATACAGGACTGTAATTGGCCATTTATTAGGTGATTATGTATCACTACTGCTAGATAAAATATTGATAATGTTAAAGTCAACTGTTAAATAATGCAATAAATGTACCATGAATCAGTGAATTTGATTTCAATGTGGGTTTATTATCAGTAATTAAGTAATAAAGGTAATCATAAAACACACATACACACAATGTAAAGTTGCCTAATCACTGGCCAGTTGCACTATTTGAAAATATATTTTGCTCTCCTTTCTTTCTGGCTTGCAAACTTCTCAATGACCTTCTGGTTGAAATCAGTCATCTCAGTCACCAGTCTCTTCTCTATTGACAGCATGGCCAATGCATTCAGCCTCTCCTCGGTCATGCTATTTCTCAGAAAAGTCTTAATCCTTTTCAAGGTTGAGAAGCACCTCTCAGCTTCTGCTGTGGTCATGTGTGTGGTGATAAGGATCTTTAGGAGAGTGAGTCTCTGAAAAGACTTCAAGATTGTTCTCCATAAACAGCTGGAGTAGGTCCACAGCACCACGACAGGTTCTGAACTCTTCCTTGCAGTAGATGAGACTAAGCTCTGTCTTCAGCTTACTCCCATTGAGCACTGGATAGGCCTTCAAAGTCCTTAAAATGACCAGTTTTAAGTTGTAAAGGGAGACAAGTTTCAGTGTTTGAATCCATAATTTCTCAGAACTTCATTCACATGGACAAGACATTCTGAGTAAACATGTCAAGATGCTCAGGGCAGTAACAGTAATTTTTAAAATGTCAACTATTTATATTAATTAGGGCTGTAGCTATCGAATATTTTAGTAATCGAGTATTCTACCCAAAATTCCATCGATTAATCGGATAAGTACTTTTTCTTTATTAAAGAGTAATACTAAATATACAAGAGAAAATAAGACAGGTCTCTTTAAAAGAACAAAGTAATTTGTTTCCTTTTTAGAAAAATGAACATTTTTATTGCTGAAATTGCATATATTAATAACTGTGAAAACTAAACCCATTTAGTGCATTTAATTGCCATATTACATTCTAAATGCAAATACAAATATATACAAATATAAAAATCAATTTCAAATTACTTTAAAAAAGGTAAACATAGTACAACCTAAAACTCGACATAAATCAAAATCATAGTAATAAAATAATAATAATAAAACCTAAACATTGTGCAACTTAACTTTCAAGTTTCAGCCTAACTACAGCTCAGGCATGACATAAGCCTTTACTGTCTTCTTAGAAGGCTTTGTGGCTTTGTTTTTGTAAGAGGCAAAAATTAGTGGACAGGAAACTAACGTGGAACAAAAACAAGAGTCCATACACACAACATTTATTAACACATTTTTCAGCAACATGAATTTAAAGTTATTTGGAGAATAAACCCTCTTAAATGTCTCTCTGCATACTGGTGTGTATGTGTAATCCTTTAAAGGAGCATGTAGTTGCAAACACAGTGCTCTGTATGTTACAGTAAATGGTAGGGATGCACCGAAATGAAAATTCTGGGCCGAAACCGAGAACTCTGGATATGATTGGTTGAAAACCGAAACCGAAAATGCTTTGTAATAATTATTTATGTTATTAAATAATATAAAGTAATTTTATAAGACTTTTTAATTTAACTCAATTTTAAAATGACACAAAAAACACAAGCCAATAAAATAACCACACTTTTATTTAAAGAAAATTGGACAGAAAATATATCACTTGAGTGTACCACTTGAGTGTACTGGTGTATGAAAGATGGGTTCAAGTGTACTACAAGTGATAACTAAATACATTTTTAAAATACAGCGATAGTATGTTAAAAGTGCATTTTAGTTCATATTCATGGTTTCCCCAAAATAGCACAGTTGAGTACACTTAAAATGATCTTAACTTAAGAAGTACTAAAGAATCATTTTAGTATATTAAGCACAAAATTAGTGCGCGAAAATAGAGCACTATAAGTATGTTAAGGAAGTGCACTTTTTTTTCACCTGGGATCCCACATACATGGCATAGTAAACCTCTCATAGTAAAGCTATCACAGGGTGTCTACAGACATAAAAGTTACATTTAAGACTGTTTAAGGCCCCGCGGCCACCTTGTATCAAAAAAAAAATTGGAGACATTGTTGTTGTTGTTATTATTTATATATGACTTTAACTTAAGGATCTACTCTTTACTACAATATTTAAGCTAAAATATCATAAAATCATCAAAGACATGAGAAGACATTTACAAGTACCCATAGAGGGTAAATGAAACAATGCAGTTTAACTTGTTAATATTTATGTTCTTTTTGATAGCTTCCTCTGATAGCTTTTCTATGAAATACTGCAGAGTAACATGGACTGCAATAAAAACTCACTTCAAAACTCCATCAAGAGAAGCAACAAAATCGAGCAGGCCACGGAATATCCCGGGATTATCCGAGCTCTCGCTCTCATCATGGCCACGCAAAACCAGCTCAAACGCACCTCAAAATTTCACAGTCTATTATTCTAGACAGGATGGGTCGATTTTTTGTGACCTTTTCATTGTGCCTTCTAATGCCAATCCTGTAGCCTTCATCTAGCTATTCAGCAATGCTAAACTTCCCAAAAAACTGGAGCCTCATAGCGTTGTCAAGATGGCTTGGGCTACTTTCATGCCGCTTGCACTTTTCAGAGAGATGTTTTAAGTCGCGAACCCCTGTTGTTGTCCACAACGTTTCGGTGCCAGGACTTTGAAACAGCAAACACGGAAAACAATAAAAGGCATGACAATTTGAAACAAGCCAATTAGAGCTTAGCCTCAAATAACATGATTTTGAAAAGTTTGTGTACCTACATAGACAGACACTGCGTTCCATTCGGAAGGGCTCATCCCTATGCCCTAATCCCTTCAAAGGGGTTTACCCTCCGGAGTGAGAGCTTCGAAGGGTTGAAGTGTGTAGGAGACCAAACAACTGTTTCTTGAAGTGCCCTTCTGCGTCATCATACGGAAGCGCCGTCATCATGCAAAGAATCTGTGCAAAGGATCATGGGAGCCCGAAGTGTCCATCAGTTGTACCCTTCGAAATCCGAGAGAGAGCAAGCGCAAATTCTGGCAGTGGCAGGTCGTAGCGCCACTCCCGGTGGCATCGCCTGATGCCATGGCACCTGCCAGAGTTTGTGGCAACTGCCAGGTCGTTTCTGGAAGCTGCCAGATTTCTCGTGGCAGATGCCATGGTTTTTCTCGCTGTTTTTGCTGTTTGCTCGGTAAAAACTACACTGTTCTCAGTGGCGTGCGGTGGTGTTTTTTTGTTGTTGTTGTTATTGTTGTATTATTATTATTATACATTTTTATGGATCAGCTGCCAGAGTTCGTTCCAGGAGTCACGATCGTTTGTCGCCGTTTATTTTTAAATAAAATATTTGATGATGCATAAGTCACTAGTTTTTATAAAACAATTCTGTCCAACAGCGACACCCGCTGGTAAAGTTAAAAAGAACAGCTGAACATCAGTTGACAAATAAAATGTTTGTATTTATACTGCCTTTTGTTATTATTTTGGAATAAATGTAAAAATACGTAAAAACACTAACTTGATGACATTTATTGGTTTTGATAAATAGAATATTACACAGTGTAAAAATACAAAATATAATTGTATTTGGCCTTTTTAATGTATTGTTTATTTAACCAGGGAAATGTGACAACATATACCCGAAGCCGGAGGGCACAGAAAGTGCAAGACAGACTCACATTGAAGTAATAACTTACAAAGTACCAGGAAATCCCTAATATGGACAAAAGCATCCAGCTATCACTGTATGATCTGAATAAATGGCAGAAACCTTTGGAAACGGGAAGGCATTAAACACACAATTGCGACAATATATGGTTTATTTGTGCTTTTTTCAATCATCTCCAGGTAATAAATAAAGTTTATGAGCAATTCAGTGCTACCTGACATAGCATTTATTACAGTACAGAAACAGTACAGAAAATTCTGTCTTATATGTGACAAAAATGAAAGAAAAAAAAAGTGTTAGTACATTAACAAATCATTTATTGGTTGTTGTCCAAAAGTGTATCTGATTTCTAAGCCAATTAAAAGAAAGACATGAGAGAAAAAAATAAAGTTTCCTATATGTGTATATGTGTGTGTGTGTGTATATATATATATATATATATATATATATATATAATAACATTTTTGTCCCACTCACTTCTGAAATGATGGCTACACACCTGTGTATAGTATACACGTACATATATACTGTCTATACAGCTAAGCACTCCTTATGTGTTCTTTATGGGAAGATGCTTATGCAGTTTAGCTTATTGGGTTCATATTCTGGTCGCATCTGCTTGCTGGTAATATAATATGCATCATCAAATCTTTTATTTAAAAATAAAACTGTATAGTTTACAGCAGAAACAGCGATAAAAGATCGTGACTCCTGACACGAACTCTGGCAGCGGATATATAAAAATGTATTATAATAATAATAATAACAATAATAATAAACAACACACCTGTGGGAACTTTTCATTATTAAAACACCATCGATCGCCACTATGAACAGTGTAGTTTTAAACAGCACCAGAAACGGCGAGAAAAACCGTGGCATCTGCCACGAGAAATCTGTCAGCTGCCGGACACGCCCTGGCAGCTGCCACAAACTCTGGCAGCTGCCATGGCATCTGGCGATGCCACCGGAAGTGGCGCTATGACCTGCCACTGCCAGGGAGGGCGCCAGGCCCTGCAGGGAAATCCTTCATTCCGAAGGGCCCTTTGAAGTGGCTAGTTTTGAGCACTTTGGTTTGGAACGACCCTTCAATATGGCGGCCATGATTGTTTTCACTCCGAAGTGCCCTTCGGAGGGTGATATATCCCGTTTGGAACGCACCGACTCATTAGTCCGGCGCCCCGCACACAAATATGAAAGAAATATAGTTTTGATTTGGGCGCCCCAGCGCCCCCTATTGACCAGCCGCCACTGTGTCTGAGGCGTGGTTCTTAACATACTAGAGAAGATCGCTCCTGGAATCGGAGACAGGCTCCAGGACAGTGCCGATGTCGCTCACCAGGGGCGATTCTAGGATTTTCATTTTGGGGGGCTCAGCCCCCAATGAGGGTATATATATATATATATATATATATATATATATATATATATATATATATATATATATATATATAACACACACCTGTTTACTGTACAAACACAAAATTTTACTGTTTGCACTTCTAGTACAACCCTCTTTCCTTAGCTCAGGTATGCAAACCTCTTTAATTGCCACATGCACTGGAATATGTATTACACTGATATGGCGTCATTTTACTGCCAAATGTCGAGAGCGCATTTTTGTAGCGCGAAAGTAGACAAACAAACATTTATTTTTATTTATTTTTTTTTTTTTATAAATTATCCAAGCACCCGATTCCTAGCCATTTCTAATATACATTTGATATGACTAAATATTATTAAATTGTAAAGAAATTCCAGGATCAGTTCCCTCTTCACGTAGGCCTAGTATTTTCATCGAGTCAGTCGTAGAAAAATCTGATTGGTTGATAACTTTTGACGTTTAATCCAGGTGTGAAAATAAGTAATATCTAGCGCAAGAGCACGGAGAGATTTGCGAGTGCACAGGACAAAGTTTGAGCGCGCACACGCACACTTTGAGCGAGAGGAGAGACGTTTTAAGTGCGCGCACTCTCTCTGCGCGAGAGCAGCGTATATCCGAGAGCACGCGTTCGGTTTTGTGCAAAATCCGCGTGCGAGCGGAGAGATTCGCGCTCGCGCATTATATTAATCTACTTTCGCACTACAGAATGTGCTCTCGACATTTGGCAGTAAAATAATGCCATACACTGAATGTTAAATTTTCAAATGAAAATGGCAACATGATCATTTTATAAAGTATACGTTCATATGTGCTTCATATTCACTGGAACAGCTGTGGGCTATAGCCCCCCTAAAAATGGCCTAGCGACGCCCATGTCGCTCACCGTCTGGGACCGAAACGAGCGGATGGTAAGGCCAGATCGATCATAATCCTCTTCTCACTGCGTCGCATCCGTGACATGATTTGGGGTGCTGCCAAAGGCTGCAAACTTCTGACAACAGACTGCATCTTTCAGAGTCTCTGTCTCCCGACGATAGAGCAGCACGGGACAAGCTATGGCCTCTCGTGAAGAAGGCACGCGAGGAGGGCAAGAGAGCAAGCTTCCGCAGCTGTGATTGATGGGAAGCAAGTCTTCTACTCGGATGTTACCTAAGCTGAGTTACTGACTGCACTGGATACCTTTCTCACGCAATGCTCTAAAATGCGTAAAACGGTTACTAACACTATCTGCATAAAAACTCTTTTAAGTTGTGTGTAACATGGAAGTTATGTTTGATCCTCCTTAATTGTTGTTATCCTTAATATTAATCTTGACTTTTTTTTTTTCTTTAATTGTTTTTCACCTTGAAGCCAATATACTCTATTAGGTTATTAACCACCTCTCCCTTTACATTTAGGGTAAAACTAAAGAAAGCTATTCTTTCGTTGTTTTTGTTTAAATTGTTTGGTGGTTCTTCTTATGGAGTACAAGTTCAAATCTTTGTCTATTGTAACACTGAATGTTCGAGGGACAGTGTGAAAAGAAAAGCTATTTTTTTATTTTGTAAAAGAAGTGCAGCTGTTCTTATCTTTCTTCAAGAAATTCACTCAGGGGAAACGGATGTTAGGTTGTGGAGGAATCAATGGGGAAACTCAATTTTCTTTAGTCATGGCAGCAATCATTCGGCTGGGACAGCTATTATGTTACACCGTTTTAAAGGAACTGTTTTAGAAACTGAGTTCTGATGAAGGCAGATGGGTTATTGCTGTAATCAAACAAGATAATGCCACCTTCATAACTTGCTGTGTATATGGTCACAACTCTCACGCATCCAACTGAGTAATGTTCTCTTATCTAGTGGATAAACTTAGGAATTTAAATAAAAAATATACTGATGCTTATTTTATTCTAGGAGGAGATTTCAACGAATGTATGTATGATTATCTGGATAGATACCCTCTAGACTTGACGGCGGACTGAATAATGATTTAATTTTGTCTCTTTGCATGGATCTGTTCCTGACTGATGCATGGCGGTTCTTTAATCCTTATACGAAAGATTTTACCTGGTCAAATAAAACTTTATCTCTTAGATCTAGGATTGATTTATTTTTAATTTCTTCTTCTATCCTCAGTTACGTAAAAGATATTTCTCACACCATTGCCCCCTTATCAGTTCATAAATTAGTTTGTATAAAGATGAGTGACATCTATGATAATCCAAGACTCAGGGGCTATTGGAAACTTAATAATACCTTGTTAAAAGATCAAAAATTTAATGATAGTATCATCAAGCTTATCAAAGAATTATTCACTGACTTAAATGGAGATTATAAAAAAAAAACAAAAAAAACATGGGAGTTCTTCAAATATAAATCTAGACATACAGCAGTTAAAAGAAGTAAAGAAATTAAAAAGAGTAAACGTCAAACTGATTCAGAGTTGGTTAATAAACTTAATGCATTACTAACTAAAAGTAAAATTACAGAAGAGGAAAATTTAGAAATAAAAAGGTTAAATTTGGAGCTTGATGTAGCCTATTTAGATTTGGCTACAGGTGCATATACAATAGCTTGTGCAAAATGGCTGGAGGAGGGGGAAAGAAATTCTAGCTATTTTCTTTGCCCTGGAAAAAAGAAATGGTCAGAGGAAAACTATTTCTGCACTTAATATTGAGTCATTTCCAAAGACCAAAGAGTAATATTAGACTTTGTTGCCCAATTTTATAGCACTCTATATACCTCTAATTTCAACTATAATATTTCTGAAAAATTTATTGATTTAATTAAACACCGTATTAAAGTTATTGATCTAGAGTATAGTCAAATTTGTGATTCTCCTTTATCAGTTGATGAAATCAAGCAAGCTCTACATAAAATGAAAAAAGATAAATCCCCTGGGATCACTGGGCTTTTGGTAGAATTTTATCTCCATTTTTGGGAGTTTATTAAATTGCCTTTATTTCATATGTATAAGGAATGCATCAGTCAGGGAGATATGACTGCTACTATGAAACAGGGAGTCATCTCTCTTATACCTAACCCAGACAAGGATCCTTTGGTAATCGATAACTGGCGACCTATTTCTTTGTTAATATTAGCATATAAAATATTAGCCTCTGTATGCTAATAGATTAAGTTATGCTTTAGGCAATATTATTTCAGAATCTCAATATGGTTTCATGAGGGGCCGTCACATTTCTAACAACATAACATTAGTACTGGACTTGCTGGATTATTCAGATCTAATTTATTCAGATGGTCTCATACCCTTTCTTGACTTTCATAAAGCTTTCGACTCTATAGAACACAAATTTCTTTTTTGGTACTCTAGAATGATTTGGATTTGGTAAATCATTTATAGAGACTGTAACCATGTTTTATACAGGTATTAACAGCTCAGTGATTGTGAACTTTGACACTTCTAAAAGGTTTAACATATATCGTGGAGTCAGACAGGGCTGTCCAATCTCCCCATTTTTATTTCTTTTAGCCACAGAGTTACTCTGTCTAAGAATTAACCAAGATGACAATTTGAAAGGAATTTCAGTATTTGACAGGGAGATCAAAATTGGACAGCTAGCTGATGACACTACGCTGTTTTTGGAGGACAAAAATCAGTTACCAAAAGCTCTGGAATTGGTTGAACAATTTTCATGTGCTTCAGGTCTAAAACTTAATACTTCGAAATGTGAAATTATGTCATTTCATGATATGGATGATATACTCTTAGGAGAGGTATCTTAGTAAAAAAAAAAGTGTAATATATTTAGGAATTCATATCACTAAAAATTCAATCAGTAGACATCATTTGAACTTTTCTGATAAAATGATAAAAACGAAACACATCTTTAACATCTGGTTTCAGAGAGATCTTTCTTCATATGGTAGAGTTATTTAAGTTGAAAGGCTCTCTCACTTTGTATATTCTGCTCTTTCTTTGTTTGTCAACGATAAAGCTATAAAGGAAATTAATAAAATATTTTTGTATTTTATTTGGAAAAATAGACCTTACAAACTGAAAAGAGAAGTGATTGCTAATTCCAGAGGCGAAGGTGACCTTAATTGTTTGGACTTTGCAGATACTGTAAACACCTTTAAAGTAAACTGGCTGAGAAGATGCCTTAAGAATCCAATGTCAATGTGTTTCTTTATTCCAAATAAGATATTTGACCAACTTGGTGGCCTATCTTTCTTACTAAAGTGTAATTTCTTGCCTGGCAAGTTACCTATTTCCTTATCTAACTTCCATCAGCAATGTCTTCTTTCATGGAAGTTGTGTTTTGTCCATGGTTTCTCCCCCCACAAAACTCTCCTTTGGATTAATGCTGATATAACTGTTAGAAATAAGTCTCTTTATTTCCCTAGATGGTTTAATAACAACTTGAACTGTATTCTATAAAATCCAAAGCTTTTATCTGCTGAATATGTTGTTAATTTTCTTATACTGAATGCAAAATTCTTTGGACTCTCTTGTTTCATCTCTTAGATTTACAAATAACAAAAAGAGTGCCAAATGTTTGATGTATTATGACAACATTTCTAAAAGGATGTAATTTTATTTTTGTACTTGCATGTATAGATAATACCATAATTTGACACACGCAAATCCAGAATCTGTGTTCTGTTCTTGTTTTTATGATTGCTCTTTGATGGAATATATTCATGTTTTGTTCCCTGTTTCTGTATGTGTTCTACAAGTTTTGCAATAAAAAGATAAAATAAAAAAAAACTCTCTTAAATGTCATTCATTCACCCGTTTTCCGGTACGCTTCCCCAAAATCATAACAAGCCATAAAACATAAGAGGATGTGACGGTGGTGTTTTTTATGGTTTCCTTCCAGTATGAACACCTTTCATACCGATTTAGAGATTTCCTGCAAACCAGATGATGGTTCTCAAGTCAAAAGTAAAACCAAAACCATTAACGTGTGATTAACTGACAAAACACTTATTCACTCATTCAAAAGTGTGTGAATCTCAGTGAAGTTTTAGTTTCGCTCTATTGTTTGAGGAATGAGTTGTATTTTTCAGGAAATGTATCATAGCTCTTGAAAAAAGTCCCTTTTTGAGAAGTTTACATATAAACTCTATTTAAAAATGTACTTTGTATAGCATGATATATGAAATAATAGTCAGAAAAATCTTTTTTGTTTTCTATTAAAATTGAGGTGTTTTTCATTCTCAGGTGTGATAATATGATAAAAAAAAACACCTCAATTTTATTTTATTCAATTTAATTTAATTAATTTATTTATTTTTGCCCAGTCTGAGCAAAAATATGCAAGTTTACTTTACAGTAAAACTATGTTAGACAGCTAAACTGTGAATAAAAATATCTAATTTACTTAACAAAGATGCTGCAAAAATAAATACATAAATAAATAAATAAAAATCCCCCTTGAGAAGAGATGTTTAGAAGAAAAGAGGTAAACAGAGCAACTTCTGGAGCACAATGCTAAGGGCAACTAAGGCCTGCCCTGTTTATTCCCATAGAGCAATATTCGTGACCCTGACCTAGGGCTGGGCGATATGGCCAAAAAAATTATCACGATAATTTTTTTCATATCAGTCGATATCTATAATTATCACCATAAATGTCAAATCTTTATTTCTTTTCTTTTCTTCTTATTTTCTTTTTAAAGCCAGAATTTTGCCCCAAATTGAAAGTTGTAGAAACCAGACTGTTAACAAAGACCTTAACAAACCTTAACAGACCTTAACACAATAAATATCTAAATAGAAAAATAAATTTCTTAGTTTCTGCATGTTCTAATGAGTGATATTGTTTCAAGAAACAGGTTTGGGTTGCCTGATAATAATAAAAATATTACTTTTTTGTCTCTTAGAAATGCACATCAATGCTTGAGTTAGGATGCAGAGGTAAATTTTTGTTCATTTTTAAAATCTGTAATTTTTTTATTTATTTATTTTTTTTATTAAGCATTGGTCTCCCATAGTAGCATACATTTAAATCATGATAAACAGTTAAAACCACACATATAGCACCTCAATACCATGGTAAAAATATAGCTATATGGTTTTTAGGTAGCCTATTTGTATGAAAAACAGTACGTTAGTCTAAAAACATTCAGTTTAAATGCACAGATGCTATAACTTAATCTCAAATACATACACAATAATTATATATCATTACTCCTGTAATAAAATTCAATGTGAATATCCCACATTTCTGCCACAATACCATGGTGCAGTGAGTGTTACTACAGTAAATCCATGGTAAATGATGGCGATGTGTAGACTTGAAAGCCTTCTGACTGTCTTGTTGTTGCACACAGTGTTCTCCTGTTTGGCTTTAAATTAGTTTAAATCACGGAGTCGTTTGTGTTCATCGCTGAATGCAAGCGCCCTCACACTGGATCTCACAGCGCGGTTTAGCGCTCGCGTGATCGAGTAAACGCATCTGCTCTAGTATGGAAGGCCGTTAGGGCCAAAAACGCGCAAATTTTAACGCGTCAACAACGCGTTAAATACGTGTTGCTTACGCGTGAAAAATCAACGCGTTAAATACACGTGAAATACGTGTTAAATATAAATCAGTTTGAACTGGTCAGTGTCATTGGCTGCTGAAGATTTGGGTCAAACCATTTATGTGAGCGTAGGGGGGTGTATCATTCATAGACTAGGCAAACACCATTTAACTTGCTATAGATCAGCTTATTCAGCCTAATTATTTTGTCTTTTTTCTTTTCTTTTTGTGTATAGCTTATAGAAATTATATATTTAAATTGCTGTTTTAGGAAATATTACATAAAAATAAAATTTCCTCATTTTTCTCTACTCATGCTTTTTTTTGTAAATAAACACATTAGTGGACATTCTAGTTTTAACAGTGATCAAACTTAAATTATCATCAAAGCATGAACATTTTGTGAGGAAATCAGTTACAGTGGAGGTAAGCAGTCAATACAGGTTGAAGATACAGAACCTTGTAATCAGTCTCTCTTTGGAAAACAACGTGAGTTTTTATTGTGCTTACATTTACAGCTATCGCCAACAGGTGACGCTTCTTGAAACCTCTTCACCAGGGGTGCCCACACTTTTTTTATGTGGGGATCTACTTTTCAAATGAGAAACTCACCGAGATCTACCAAGTGTAAAATAAATAAATAATAAAATACCTATAAAATAAATAGGCCTAAATAAAAAAGCTTGTTGGGATGTATCTTTATATTGCATTGATTTAATTTTTAATTTAAATAATAATAACAATAATAATAATAATAATAAAATAATGTTAAATTCTTAGTACCCCCTTAGAATTGTGCCTGCATTTACCTAAAGCACTGGTTCTCAACCTTTTTTTACTCCAAGACCCCCTCTTCTCCAAATCAATACTGCAAACCCAAACTTTTCTATTCACTAAAACCTTTGTATTTTCATGTAATTTTTTAAACAAAGCAAATTCAAGATAGATTTAAACACCCCATGTTCTTTTTTCCAAACGTATGTCGCAAAATATCACTGCAGATATTCTATACAACTTAAAAGTATGTAAAAGTATGTATATTCTGTTTTTGATGGGCTGCCACTTGGGACCTGCATGGGCAACCCATATGGGACCCGTACAATTTTGTCCATCGGCTCCACTTGGGCCCCATGTGTGTTAGCCCATAGGGGCACATGATGGGTCCATAGTTGGCTCTAAGTGGGGCCCATGTAGATTTTCATTATATGGGCCCACATGGGTCCCAAATGGGTTCTTAATAATTGGGGCCAAGGTGGGCCACATACAGAACCCTTATGGTGCCCAAATGGATGGCCACTCTGAACCCATATATGGAGATTTTGTGGGACCACAGTGGGTCAGAACTGGGCCCCATTTATATTTCTTTATTAATTCCTCTGGATAAAGTTAATGTGCTAATATGCAAAATCATCTTTCAAACCACTCCAACTCTTAAGTTAAAATGTTTTTTTTTTTTTTTTTTTTTTTTGGAAACCTGTACCTGACCTGATTTGTTGATTTCATGTGGTGCTCAATACATTTTAAATTACATGATAAAATATTTCAACTGTGAAGAAAATGACTTCAACTCAATCTCTAAATCACATTTTTTATTGAGTAAAACAAAATATTAAACAAAAATAGACAAAAACACTTGAATAGATCAGGATAAAATGATATTCCTAGCCCTGTGCAGACTCCTCAGCTTCATACCTACAAACAGTAAAGAAAAAAGAAAAAACAGAGAAAAGGCATTTATTTTAAAATACTACTAAACATTTACAAGAGCATTAAAGGGATAGTTCACCCAAAAATGAAAATTCTGTCATCATTTACTCACCTTCAAGTAGTTCCAAACCTGTATGAATGTCTTTGTTCTGCCCGAACACAAAGGAAGATATTTTGAAGAAAGTTTGCAACCAGGCTGTTTTGGGGTACCATTGACTTCCATAGTAGGAAAAAAAATGACTATGGAAGTCAATGGTGTCCCAGAACTGCTCTGTTTCCCACATTCTTCAGAATATCTTCCTTTGTGTTCAGCAGAACAAAGACATTCATACAGGTTTGGAACTACTTGAGGGTGAGTAAATGACAGTATTTTCATTTTTGGGTGAACTATCCCTTTAAAAGGCATGCGTGGTTATAATTAAGCTGTGCCAGTCCTTTTCCCTATGTGACAAAACTCACTTAAAGGGATACTTATAACTAAAGGTAATATGAACAAGTTAAAGGTGACACTATTCAGTTAAGAAATTTAATTATGTGCTAGGAGCTATTTTTGTAAAATACCCTAAATGATAATGCAACAGTTTGATTTCAAAAGAGTGTATAACCGTAAAATGTTTGTCAAATTAAAAGTAACTTACTGGCAACAATTATCCAGTAGTTGCTGTATTTCATACCACTGTAAAACTGTAAAGTACAGTAGTTTTAAGCACCTTATAAAATGAATTACAGAGTTATACTGTTATTTATTTTATTTTTATTTTGTTATATATTCAATAACACAAGTTATTGCTTCACACCAACAGCTTTATTCATGATTCATCTTTTATATTTCATAGCTGAACTTCAATCACACAGAATTACCAGCATATTAACCATATTTCATCATGAACATACCAGTCAAAAGTTTTCGAACAGCAAGATTTCTAATTTAAAAAAAAAAAAAAAAAAGAATGATATTCTACTCACCAAGCCTGCATTTATTTGATCCAAAATACAGCAAAAGCAGTAATATTGTGAAATATTTTTACTATTTAAAATAACTACTTTCTATTTGAACATGTTAAAATGTAATTTATTTCTGTGATCAAAGCTAAATTTTCAGCATCATTACTCCAGTCTTGTGTCACATGATCCTTCAGAAATAATTCTAATATGCCGATTTGCTGTTCAAGAAACATTTTTTTATTAATATTATCAATATTTAATACAGTTGAGTACATTTTTTTCAGGATTCTTTGATGAATAGAAAGATCCAAAGATAAGCATTTATCTGAAATAAAAAGCTTTTGTAACAATATGCACTATTTAAAAGCTTGGTGTCATATTTATTTTTTTTTTGGGGGGGGGGGGGGTGTACGGAACGTCTACGTTACTTATTGAGTAACTAAATTACTTTTAAATTACAGAGTAATTAGTAAAGTAACTTAAATACAATATTGATGATGTAATTAGTAATAGCAATTAATTACTTTTTGAATTACTTTATAAGACTACAGCTTAATTCAGCTGAAAATAAAGGGAAAGCAGATTCCATATATTACCAGCAAAAATTTGGACGTTTAATGACCATTGAAAAGACGTCCCTCCGACACGTCCCGTCATGGTTGAAAAATATATCCAAAATTGAACCGACGTCTTTGACGTCTTCTGGCTGTGAATTACACGTCTTTTCTGCATGTCCCTGGGCGTCTAAATGTGTCATCTTCTGGATGTTTATAAGATGTGCTGCTGCATAATTTAAGTGTTTATATTAACCTGCATATAAAATAATCACACACCCATTGTGTAACATCGTGAAAGGCATTAAATTATGTCTTGAGGTTTACACATCTGAACTTGACAAAGGTTGTAAAAAGGTCCAAATTCGGTCTACGTGATTAAAAACGTTTTAATCACGTGTACATCACAAACAATAACACATTATTCATAGACTTAAGCAAGAAGAATAGTGTTCTAATTTAGCACAACATATTTTATTGTGAATATTACATTTTTGAAAATTGTCTTCCATTTGTTAAATAGCTGGTATCCAAACAAGAAAATAAAAATAGTAGAATGTGGTTAATTCTAAATCTGTGGCAATGGCATTTTCTTTAACAGTTTTACATTAATGTTAAGCAGCCAATATTTAAACAAGAAAATAAAAGTACAGGATCATAGTTAACACATATGTAACTATTTTTAGAGTCTTTCAAAAACTCATTTCTTGGTCCACAAACCACCAGCTCTTCCAGGAGTGTGATTCATGTGTTCCACCATTGATGCATGGAAGTCAGAGCTGTGGAAGTACTAATTTTTTTGCATTACTGTTAAACAGCCATAAATCAAACAAGTAAACAACAAAAATACTGGAATATGGTTAACACATATGTACGTTTTTAAGAGTCTGTGAAAGTTGTTTATGGCTCAATTTTTATATCCACCACCCCAGCTCTTCCTGGAGCATGCTTCAGGTGTTCCCCCATTGCTGCATCAATGTCTGAGTCTGTAGTATTGGGGCTCCACCTCTTCAAAGCATCTGAGGGAAGAGAATATGAATATTTTAAAAAATAAATAAATAAATAATAATAATAATAATAATAATAATAATAACAACCATAGGCAAGGTTTGAGGTAAATGACACTAATTTTGAAAATGTTTTTATGGTCCTACAACCAAATTTAAAATACAATGGAACAAGATTTTGCATCCATTTTATGAACAAAGCATTAGAAAAAAGTAATCAACATTATATGATATTTTACTCTACAATAATCTTATGTCAGTAAAAGATTTTCTGCATTAAATGCGTGTTAGATTTTAGCTGTTATTTTAGCTGTGAAAAAAACTGCATTTCTCTGCTCCCTCTTCAATCCCACTGTGGTGCCCTTGACAAAGACCCTCAACTAGGTGTGTAACTGTGTGAAAGTGAACAGGACATTTCTGATAAAGACAGGTAGTCTTTTAGAGAATGTCCCCTGAATAGATAAAGGGTACCAATAAAAATTACATAAGACAAGGAACAAGAGATTTTTTGAATGTTACAAGGCCAAAATGACCTTGAATTACATAGCTTTGAATGGCTTCTTTTCAAGTCTGGCTGACTGTCCGAGTTAGTACTGACATCATAAAACTTCTGAGCAAGAAAACAGGCAGGTATATAAGGAGATATAATGGTGTGTGACAGGTTAAATCCTGAATTCAAGTAATATCAAAGGCTGGGTTTATTATTGTGGCAATCATACATATAATTTACTGAAATATTATGCAGCAATACACACAAACAATGCAAGGTAAATAGATACCTGTGCATGACTTTGTCTCTGAGAGAAGATCCACCAACTCTAGACAGATCAATCACACCACCTTGATACAGACCGATGTTCACTGTCATGAAGCCTGTTATCACCTGTAGAAAAAATACAACAAAACAATTTATATTAATTTTGAAATTCATATCTCAAAATATATAAATGACTTTAATATTGTTGTTACACTTGGACTATGAACCCTGCAACAATCAGACCTTATTCCAGAAGATAGAGATTATTTTCATTACACTCTAGAGATGGATTTCAACTTTGAAAGTAAATGTCAACATTTCTGTTTACTGGATTTGTGGAGGAAAACTGGAAAACTACATTAAATTCTGAATTACGCCATCGGGTGTGCCCCTGTTGTTTGACCTGAATTGCACCCTTGGGGTATCAATACAGTGTCATTAAGCATTTAACCTATTGATAACTACTACGACATTTTAAAAGTGTCACTTGGACATTTAAAATCAGAACAAATTCTTCACATATTTCCAGATGCTGGAGCTGGTATTTCAGGGCAACATATAGCTCTTCTAAAAAAAATTCTGTAATTGACAGGACTGTGTTTGTCTTGCCCTGTAACAGGGCAAAAATCAACTTAGTTGTACACATTCAGATATAAAGTTTTCAAAACATTAGCACCTACGCCTCAACATATGTCCACAGGTCTGTGAAGATTCAGGGCTTCTGTGTTGTTGATGTTGACCTCCAAAGGTGTTATGTTGTGCATCCACTGTTGAAAAGAGTAAAACAAATAACGGAAATAAAGAACCATTTTATCTATGGAATTTTGAAGATGTTTATAAAGAGCTTTGCAACCACTTCCGTTAAATTTTACGCATTAGGACATTGTGAAAATAAAAAAAAATAAAAAACAGGGACATACTTCTGGGGGTAGCCGTCATTTTTTCACGAGATGTGGGCCTTTGCCTCCATCTTACTTGGAGATCCAGCAGGCTCTGAATAAATTGTCCTTCTGGGAAATATTACATAGGATGTGTTAGTTTTGGAGCATTTCACTGTCCAATTTTACTATTAAATGGTATAACAATAACATGTATTTGTCCTATGCATCTACATAATGGAGGGAGGACCCTATTATCTGAAATCAAAGCTAACAAACAATATCTTGCATCCAAAACTTGCATGCCTGCTGAATGAAGTGTTTAAAGTACTCAAATTTCCATGGAAGGTGACATTACTTCTATAACCCATTAATGATCATATAAAAATCAAATGAGAATTGTACTACATTCACAGTAATTTTTGGTGGCATACCTGTTCTTTCCTCCTGTAAGTGTGACAGCCCAGCCGTTTATTAAAACACTCAAGAAGTGATGCTGTTCGACTGTTGTTGTATGGGATGTAATTCGTCATGTGTTGATCCCTCCATGAGGGGATTGCCCTCACCTGCCAAGGCTGGCTCCACTGACCCCTCGGATTCAGAGCTGCTATCACGTTCCACTAAGGCATCAACCCTTGCCCATCGTCGTCTCCACTTCCTTTGGTACTCAGGACATATTTAGCAAATCTAAAATTACAAAATATTTTTAAAGCAGTTACTGAAAACATCCATATTCAAATTCATTTACAGACTTCAGCACGTTATTATTGAGCTCTTCCTACATTTAGTTAACATTTCAGTTTCTTTCAGGTAATTTACTTTCTGAAAGAAACTCTGAAAAGGCTACATCTGACAGTAACAACTTTTACTGGATCATTAAACATACTGGAGTTATATTATCTGCTGCCTGTCATAGCTACTACAATAATTACATATCCATTTGTTTGGGGTTTTAACGAATTCGTGTTTTATTTTTTTAATAAAAAAAAAAAGTTCTTTCACTAAACGTAATTCTCATTTTAAATTCCAATTCTAGCAGTTACAATAGCACCTAAAAAATTAATTCTAAGCTAGAAGATAATTCATTTTGCCCTCCCCCACTCCAACCTCATCTGAAATGGTATCTTTCAGCTTCTGATTAATTGAACACACCTGATCCAGGTAACCAGCAGTGGGTAGGGCAGGGATAGTTTGAAAATAATTAAGCCAGGTGTCCTTGAGGACCAGGGTTGGAAACATGTTCTTGCAGTAGCACGACATTTAGCCAACATTAACAGATTGGGGACTTGGTGATTTTGCTATCAATTTCCCACCAAGAAGTTTGCTTAACTGCATAAAACAACACAACTCAAGTGTAGAGACCCCATGGTGGTTTATACTGGCGAACTTATGCCAGCAGAGTTTTAGCCTACTAGTTAATACCAACTAACTTTTAGCCTACTAGTTAATTTTAGCCAAACTCAAAATATATTTCAGCTGACAATGTGCTCATCATTTCTTTCGGTTACCTCGTGTCAAACATGTAAAACTCAACCACATTAATGCAAAATGTACTTACCCAACAGAAGATTTTTAATAATTCGTCAACTTTCGAAACACAACAAAGCACCCTCCTCAAGTTCTCCTCTCTTCTTTTTGTTTTCTGGCGGGCAGCGCCAACGTTAAGGTGCATTATCGCCACCTACTGTATTGGAGTGTGGACCAGAGTTTATATATATATTGTACATTTATAAATATATATTTCACAACCACTCATCCATCATGTAAAAAGTGCTCTGAACTACAGTATGTCTCTATCCATATCCACAGTTTTTGTGACAATAATTACTGTCATTCATGGCTTACACTGAAATTATGTTTTGATTTCTTGTTTTCAGTTTGTTTTATACATTTATAAATGTATATATAAGTATTGTAATGTATGGAAAACGGGTCAAATAATGACTAAAATGCAGTGGCACAATCACTTA
This sequence comes from Spinibarbus caldwelli, assembly GCA_039654775.1. NCBI lineage: Eukaryota > Metazoa > Chordata > Actinopteri > Cypriniformes > Cyprinidae > Spinibarbus > Spinibarbus caldwelli. Next base: position 15,762,321 of record CM077226.1, read on the forward strand.
ACCACACAGGGCACTGTGAGTATAATTTGTCATTAAACAAGATGTAAATACAAATGGTCGTGTTTTTTTATTTATTTTATTTTATTTTATTTTATTTATTTTTTTATTTTGTATAAAGATTCCCGTGCCTTTTTTTTTATATATGGGTGCTTGACTAGACATGTAAAGGACGTCAGTGGAAGTCTATTCACAACCTCTTAAAAACTACTTGGGGCACTTAAATAAATTTTTGCTGTATTAACCAAGGTGTAAGCACAATTGTTTTTGCATGTTTCATAAGGATTTCATAGAGGGTCATGATGGACTATAAATGCAAGTGTAAAAGACGTCACCTACTGGACGTCGTCTCACAACTGAATCGCAACAGGGTATATATTGAACTACACGTAGCTAAAAGTCAAAGTAACAATTATACATGTAACCTATGGAATGCCAATCCTGCCATAATTAGAAATAAATAAATAAATAAATAAATGTACAAAGAAATGTAAAAAAGCGAATATAAATAAAAAAATATATAAATAAATGTACAAATAAAAGTTAAAAAAAAAATTATTTATAATTTTATTTCCTTATTTATGAATTTTTTAAATTTACGTATTTATTTCCACATTTATTTATTTCCACATTTATTTATTTCTACATTTTTTTGTCGGTAGGGTAATGAGGAGGGCTTGTTTTGCCTCAGGAATAGCAATCGAGCCAGAGTAGGCGAGGGGTAAGCTTTGAGGCCACAGTGACACCTTGTGGTGCCCAAACGAAATACAAGAAGTGTAGCCTACATGACGCACCTGTTGATAGTGTGTGATGAATGACTTAGATCTTATATCACGGGTCAGTGGCGTAACTACTGACAGTGCAGACGCACGAAGTGACTATGTTAATATAAATATAAATATAAATAATACAATGTAAGTAGTGCCGAGAGTCTTCACAGCAGTGAATAAATACATAAATTCGCACATTTTACTCGTGTACTTTGATGCTCTAGCGGTAGAACTTTTGGCAAGCATTTCTGAGGTTCTGGGTTCTGATCCACCCTCATATAGATTTTTTTTTCTCATTAAAACCAAAAGTGTTCATCAGTGATTGTGTATCAAGAGCTGGGACATGTTTGTGTGCATTTTGTTTTGTGCTTTTACCAGAACGAAGCGCTCGATCGTCTGTGTGAAGACGAAGCATTGTGCACTGATAACAGCGGCAACAAGCACTCACCATGATTTCAAAAACAACACATTCCAGCGATAGATCGCCTGTTATTTAACACACACCAACCAATTTCTTATCGAATGGAGATGTTTCTTTCTTTTAGGTACATCCGTGCGGCACCGCGAGATGTTGCAAACAGTGGTGTGGTCGTGGTCCCACCTGCAAATTACACCTAATCAATAGGCTAGTTCTTTCATCAAAACTATCAAGACCATCAAAGCACACAACTGATATATGCAAATTTATGTATTTATTGACTGCTATGAAGAATCCCGGCACTACATACATTGCATTATTAATATTTATATTTATATTAACATAGTCACTTCGTGCGGCTGCACTGCCTGCACTGTCAGTAGTTACGCCACTGACCCGTGATATAAGATCTAAGTCATTCATCACACACTATCAACAGGTGCGTCATGTAGGCTACACTTCTTGTATTTCGTTTGGGCACCACAAGGTGCCACTGTGGCCTCAAAGCTTACCCCTTGCCTACTCTGGCTCGATTGCTATTCCTGAGGCAAAACACATCCTCCTCATTACCTTACCGACAAAGAAATGTAGAAATAAATAAATGTGAAAATAAATAAATGTGGAAATAAATAAATGTGGAAATAAATATGTAAATAAATACATAAATGTGAAAATAAATAGAAGTTGAAATAAATAAATGTAGAAAAAAATAAAAAAATACATAAGGAAATAAAATTATAAATAATTATTATTAATTTTTTTTTTTACTTTTATTTGTACTTTTATTTATATATTTATTTATTTATATTCGCTTTTTTACATTTCTTTGTACATTTCTTTATTTATTTATTTCTAATTATGGCAGGATTGGCATTCCATAGTAACCCCAGAGAACTATAGGCATGTACAAACGTATCTGAATGCATTTTTAGGAAATATTCTGTGTTACATATTTTTACATATTTATGTCGTCCTACCGCGACTATTTTTGGCCAGGGACACGACGTTGCCATCGGACCAATGTTTGCTGGGAGTCTTGTCTCAAAAGAATCACATTTTTGTCAGGTATTTGTTCATGCTGGAGGTAGACCTGTATTCTTTGGCAATACTTCAGGGTAACATTCACATAATTACTGAGGAAAACTGGCTTCCCTGCTTATTTGTTTATCAGTCATAAATAATGGCACTTTTTCAAGGGCACACACTCCCATAAAATCCTATCAAAGAATTTTTTGCGGTATCCAGACTGACATCCACATACGGTGTTATTTTGGGGTGTACATGGTGAAATCACCACCGCATCTGTCAGAGAAGCAGTCAAGGAAAAAAAAGAGTGAACATCTAAACAAAATCAACCCAGCAAGATATGTACAGTATATACGTAATTTAAATTTTAAGTTCATTACAGAAGTCATGAAAGGAAAATGAAACTATCATACTCACTCCGCTTGGTGCATTTCTCGCATCTGAAGCAGTTTGGGAAATAGTTCATCTTGTCTAGGTATGTCCCATTCGAACATTTCTCACATTGAGATGCCATGCCACTAGAGCATTTTCTTACAAACTTATACCCTGAAGAAAAATACATGACAGATGAAGAGATTAAACAGGCTATTTCCCTGAAAAACTGTTATTTCGATGGTATTAGCTAAACATTTCCTACCTGGAGCACATTTGTCACAGCAGAGCCCGTCGCTCCAGTATTCATTTTTAGAGCAATCACTTCTGCTGCTGACGCTGCGCTGCATCACAACGCCTACGATCTGTGATAAAACAGACAGTTAAAAGTGTAACAGTTCATGAAGTTGAATTTATGGCTTGGTATTGCACAACTGGATGAAGTCATCACTGGGCTAACTCTTGAAACTGCAGTTTAATCTCAAAACATCTGCCAAATATCTGTTGTATGATTAATAACACAATCTTGATGCACTATTTGTGAAATTTGAAATCTGCTCACTAGTTTCCAATGACTCACCAATAATAACAAAATATACAGCAGGAGTTTCCAAATACGTTGTCCTTGGATGTGAAACATGGTTCTTGTAATGTGTGCTGTCTTCTAATGTGTGCTTGTCCCTTCTGGAAAAAGAAGAATATTTAATAGTATATTTCAGTAGATACCTGAAATTTTGGAAAAATAAAGACCAGTGAAGTATATATTTTCTTTGAATTGTGACATACTATATATATATATATATATATATATATATATATATATATATATATATATATATATATATATATATATATATATGAAGAGTTCATTTGCAAAAAACGATAAACGACACTATAAAAAAAATGAGCTGATTGCCGTGCATTATTCTCCACATACAGCGCGATCTGAACCCTAAACACGTTTTGTCAAAAAAGCCGATATTGTCCACTTTCAAGGCATCGCAAGTTCACGTTTTACTGCAGAAGCCGACAAGCGCCCTTGTTGTTTATATATATATATATATATATATATATATATATATATAAGAAACACACACACACACACACATATATATATATATATATACATATATATAACAATCTGAATTTGTATTTTTTATATATATTCTATATATATATATATATATATATATATAAGAAACACACACACACACACACACACACATATATATATAGAATATATATAAAAAAAAATACAAATTCAGATCGTACATAGTACAAATGTTTAAAATATTCATCTAGAATTATGTATATATATTTTTATCCAGTTAAATGATATCTCAATATAATATTAATATATTTGTAGAACTAGAGAACTGATACAAAGAAGAGCACGTGACTTTACCTCTGTCCACCAGGATCTAATGAAGAGTCTCTCCTAAATGACTGCTTCTATGAAACTGAAAGAACGAATGGAATGGAAGTTCTTATAAGACGACAATATTAGTCATCCTTTTACTACATAACCACACAACAAAGGTGGGTACAATAAATGTCGCAATAACAAAAGATTAAACCGGTTCGGTCAGATTTAATCATCACTGCGAGGAAGTGAATGGGGAAAAAAACTTTCCCCCAAAAAGAGGAACTTCTGTTTCATGTCTAGTAATTTAAACATTCAATGAAAAACTTCTAGTTTTAATCTGACTTAAAGGGGTCAATGGATGCAACATGCACTTTTACAAGTTGTTTGTACTGAAATGTGTGTTGGCAGTGTGCAGTCTCCGGCGTGGGAGGCGGGCGTGAGTGAGGTTTACACGCACAGCACTTACTGGCCTACGACTGTTACATGTACACAACCACCCTATAATGATAAAGATCCACCCAGGGTTTTTTTTAATTTTTTTTTATCTCATTAAATAATTTCCCCTTTCTCATATCAAGCCTTTCTCAGATGCCTGTCTGTGTGATATCACACAGACCAAGGCCCCGCCCATGATTGTTGATTGACACTAGAGTTTTACCTTAGACCCGCCCTGAGAGAGCTGTCATCAGTCCGCCATTGTTTCGGCGCCGAGCAGGGACATAGACAAAAATGTCTCCTAAGAGATTGAGGTGTTTTGTTGTTGGAAGTAATAATGAACATATCAGTCGTCATTTACTCCCGACATCTGAGCCGCTGAAGACACATTGGATTTCTTTTGTTTTAGAAGGGAATGCTCCCCCGATCTGCCTAAATGCCTTTATGTTCTCGCAAATCATTCGTGATCCAGCCTCACCTACAGAAGAAGTGAGTATAAGGTTCTTTAATGAATCTTTGGAAATAGCCTTTCCTAATAGCATGCTAGTTAGCAAGCTCCACGGCGGAAGAGAGGGGCGGGGTCAGCAGAGCTCATTAGCATTTAAAGGAACATGCACTAAAACGGCTTGCTGAAAACAGAGCTGATTTTGACAGGGTAAAAGGGTGTTGTTTTACAGTACCATTGAGAAATTTTAACCAAAGTATATTATAGACTTTTCATTAAGACCCTAAAGAATCATATCAAACTGTGAAAAATGAGCATCCGATCACCCCTTTAAATTGCATATAAAGGAAAACTTTAAAATGAAATATTTCATTGTAAACCTTGTGAGATTCAATATTGTACAACACTGTTGCAGAATAAAGAATATTACATTTAAACCTCTGTTCCACTAATATGATACACAGGTGATGAATTATAAACTAATTAAATAACAATCATTAAATTAATAAACAGATTTTGATCCCAGTGATGGTTATGCATTGTAACTAGCCTCAGAGGTTTCTGCTGAGATTCCCAAAAATGCCATACATTTTCAATTCATATTTTTTACACATTTCAGGCCAAAGGGAATGGACTGAATAAGCCATAAACCAAATGTGACTTGTTCCAGGAAATTGACTTTAGAGGGAAGTTAATCTCTACGGCTATTCCACACAAGTTCCTGCTCAGAAATGACTTTTTGTCAAGGTTTATAGTTTGAAACTCTAAATTATAAGTATATACTAATTTGTTTTAAACTAAATCCAGATATTGAGGCATGTGGTTCATCATTTTCATGAAAACTTTTTATGAAGATGCATAATTAAATGTCTTCCATTCATTGTGTGAAAGATCTTCATTGATAATGATGGTTAACCACATGTATCTGCAGCTTTTAATTCATTTGTGGATGGACCTCTAAGACACTTTATCTTACTTTATTTTACTGTTCAGTCAATATTGTAACATATATTGACTGACATTGATTTTTTTCCCCTCTCTGTTATCCAACATCAAATTGGGTTTTTGCCATATAGTGGCTTGCAGTATACTAGGGGACAAAGTATTATGGCATGAATTTCTAATGTGCTAAATGTGGACTAAAAAGCATTAAGGGATTACAGTATAAACAATAACAGTGAATTTCTGTAAAGCTGCTTTGAAACAATGTGTATTGTGAATGGTGCTACACAAATAAAATGGATATCAAGATTGAGTGTGATACGGCATGAACAAAATGTTTATGATTAAAATATAATTGTACAATTTAATATTTAATAATTTTCAATTTTTTTATGTAACAGGGTTGAGTTTAAGGGGCAAAAAAAAAAAAAAATCTCAGAACCTCTTTTAAGTTCCACAAAAAAAGAGAAAGTCATACAGTTTTGCAATGACATGAGGGTGAGTAAATGATGACGACAAATTTTCTTCGTACTCTAAAATAGTACATTATTGGCTCGTTTCTGAACTGTGCTGTATAGAACTACATGATGTCACTTCTGGTTATATACATGTATTGAACTTTTTGTTTGGAGGAAAGAATTGGAAAAAAAAAAAAAAAAACTAATAGTAATCTTTAAACTTGAACTCCTTTTGTGAGCCGCGACCTTTGCTCAATTCTGTAAAACTTACCAAGTCAGTAAAGATAGTATGTAAGCAAGCAAATTAGACAAACTAGTAAAGATGACAAATGGAAAGAAACTGCACATGGATTTATCGCATCATTATTCTACACCCATTTGGGCTTGATTCAGTATAACCTTTGTCTCAGAAGTTTAGTTACCATGACCGTGCCAAAATACTATATAATTACTAAACCAGAATTATACAGACAGAATGCATCATCTGGATTAATTACTACGTCCAGACATCCTAAAAATAGCGAATTTATGCATTACATGTAATCTTTGTGAAAATATCTATGCATTAAGATCTTACAAAGAATATTTTAGATATGCATTTCAAATGACATCAACAGACGTGTAGTATGTGTGCATTCAGGATGGTAGCACCCTTTTATTTCCCAACTTGCTGTTCCCCCTTTTCATAATTTGCTTTTATGTAAAAGTCTAAACATGGACAGGGGCAGATTTTTTTTTTTTTTTTTTTAACAGTATTACAGGTTTTCTTTTTATAGTTTTGGTACAGTTTTCACAAGCAAGTTGTACATTTAAAAACTCAGATCATTGATACTGATCATCAAAAATGCACTTTTTTTCAAACATCTCAACGTGTTTTCATTTGCAAATGTACAAAAGACAAAAATCACAAAAGTATCCCTTTCACAACATAAAATGTTTAATTTCTGTAAACATTTCATTCACAGTAACTGCCTTTCATAAGGCTATTACTATTAAATTTTCATTTCCTTCTCTTCTTGTTTAGTTTAATATGTTTGTCTAACTGATATTAATGGTTAATCAGTGAATCAGTTGGTTAATCTATGAATTTCTATACATATAGTTTCTGTAGAACTGCATGGTTTCTGAAATGGATAACTAAGTATAATGACTTGTTGAATTACTGTGTGTGCTTGTGTGCGACAGAGAGGGAAAGAGAGATTTGCAATTTGTGAACAGAGCAGAAATGAAGCAATCAATAAATAGGTGTCTGTCAGATTGATTAGAGAAGGAGGAAGACAGATGGCATCAAATACAGCAATTACAGTATGTGGGACTGTAAACCGAGAGAAGACCAGCAAATTACCGTAAGTTACAGTGAAAGGGCAAAACTACAGACTGAGTCATATACACGGCGACATTTACTGCTGTTCTACATTGACACCTCATGGCCATGCCATATCTTAATCGTATTGCCTTTTGATGACACACTGGAGTAGCATTAAACTGAAAGAAGATCATACTGTTGTTTCTGTAAATAAACCAAATGTTATTACATATTACAAATATCTTGGATTTTAAAACAATGGTTATGCGGACTGAAAATCTTTCACCCAGATGTTTCATTAGTTATATACTACTATACTAAAATACACAGCGTTGGTTAAGGGTAAAAAACAACTCATTACTAACTACTTGAACAGTGTAATAGGATTACTGTACTTATTACTCATCCATTTCTTAAATTATTCTTAAACTGAACAAAGTATTTAAGGGGAGAAGATTACATTAAAAACATATATTTTAACATTAGATGTAAAATTTACGTTAAATCCACTATTGTTTCATGTAAAATAGTTCTAGTCTATACAGTAAATGCAATTACATCAGAAGTAACTAATTAAATATGAAATATGAAAGAAAATAAGAGTAATCCATTACCTTCTCAAGGGAAAAGTAATTACAGTAATTAAACGCTTAGTAATTGTCACAGAACACAGACTCATAATAATGAAAGTTTATTGACAAACGAGTGATAAAGTGATAGCAGATACGGAATTTAAACAACAACCAGAGCAGATGAGTAATGAATACACCACACACAACTTCTGAGATGATGGAATGAGTGTCTCCTATCAATGTCTTTTATCTTTACAGGTCTTTAGGAGAAACGGGTATCTGGGAAGGAAGAAGCACTGGAGATTGAAGCATGAAGAAACAACACAGGCAAGTAGTCACACTAGTATAGCATAAAGCAATACAGGTCTTTGCCATAGACCACATAGACATAAGCAGTCCTATTCATCGATGAGATCAGACCAACCATGTGTGTTTGTGCCGGCTTATTTGGAGGAACTGATGAGGCTGATGGCAGACAGATGTTGTGATTGGAGTGTGCACAGGTGGTGGTCAGAGAGGATTATGGGAGATCTAGTGTGCTAAGATGACAGGCATGGTGAATGGAGCTTGTGATCGTGACAGTAATGCATTACACACTGTATAGAATATACTATACAGTATCATTCCTGGGATTCAGTAATATTTCAGCTTGGAATTTTTTTTTTTTAAACTACATATGATTAATTTTCTAAATACCCCACATCATTAGGCACATATAAAACATCCAAAAAAATCATCAGTTTTTTTAACACCTTTTATTCTCAACCACATAACGGACAAAATAGGATTGATTTAAAAAAGATTTTACACAGAACTTATTATAAAATAAACATCTACCTCATGTGACCCTCATAACAATTTAATGAAAAAATTAAAATTTTATGATGATTTTTAAATTTTTATGAGACTGAAGTTAAAAATAGACATGGTCTCTTCAGTTTTTGTAAAAAAAAAAATGTTTTCAATTGGGATATTTAACTAAAAACAATTTTATTGTGTTAAGTCTTTAAAATTTCAGGTGGTAATCAGCAAGAAATGCTTTCATTTTTAATTGTCTTATTTTTTTTTCAAAAATATTACTGTGACAAGGTTGATAATAGTGTGATGGGGTTGAAGACTGTAACATGGTTGAGGGGAGACATTGCTTTCAGTTTTAATTTTCAGTTTTGTTTCTCTCTCATATTGAGCAATTCTTTCTGGGTCAACATATCTGGTTTCTCAACGCTGTCTTTCTGCTGCTGATGTGGGTGCAATTTCTGATATAGGATGCGTGTCAACGTTAAGTCTATTCATAATAAAAATATAAGTTGTCATTGTTTTGGTAAGAAACCATGATGATTTTATGGGTTTTTTTTATTAAACGCAGTGAGTAACTCAACCCTGTCACAAGTTTACAACCCCGAAACAATGAGAAACATACATACGTGACAGGGTTGAGTGTGACGGGGTTGTGGTTTTTAACAAAGTTATGGATTAAAATCAAATTTTGAAAAATAGTCATTTTCTGTCTTGATTTTATGTGATGGGGTTGAGTTACAAAGCATGACAGTTAGGCTACCCTTCCTAACAATACTACGCCTCAAAAATTTTAATAAACAGTAGGCTATGATACTCTTCTGCACCACTGATAAAGAGACCTGAATGATGTCATTTCTGGTAAATGATGTCAAATATGGGCGGAGTTTAAAGCATTATGGACATAGAATGATTAGTGCGACGGGGCTGAGTTCAGACTGAAGGACATATAGTCTGTTTTTTTTTGTTGTTTTTTTTTAAATAAAATATCTTGCATATTTTTAGTAAAATATTTTCACAAGAAATAAATACTTAGCCTACATTATTACCAAAAATTAGACACTGGGCACATTTTAAGTACAAATTCAGTGAACTGCCTTAGGGACAAGACAAAATGCTTGGTGTAAGATAGAAATTAGACATTATCTCATAATAAAAATTATTTAAACGCAGCAGTTATTTTTATTCTTTACAATGGCACCAAAGTATTATGAAATACTTTTAACACTTAATTTTGGTGAACACCAATTTAAAAAGTCTGGCGGACTGAAACAGGAATTACCAATATTACAACAGTGCGTTGAGTGACTTCAAAAAAAAAAATCCTCAAGACTTTTATTTTGAAAGTGCAGATTTGAAGGCGTCACAATAGTGTCTTCTTCAGGTTGTTTTTAGCGCTGCTGCTGCTGAGGGTGATTTAATTGTTAGCGTTAGCAGGCTGATTCTTCAGCAAACACACAAACAGATGAAAGTGCATTGAGACAAGCTTCAAATACGTGACAGGGAAGCACGTTCACAAGCGAACGACGTGTTTTGTGTCATCACGTGACGGAAATACTGCGTTTATTTGGGTAAAGATTAGCTAGTGTGCTATTCATCTCAGTGCAACTAAACAAACGGTGTATTATCCCTCCACCACACTACACTAACCATGAATAGCCTGATTAGTATTTTTGATTTCAAGAGGAGTGCAGCTCATGTCATAACCTGTCTGTGTAAATGTTTTGTTTGTGGATGATTGAAAGATAGTGACAGTCAGTTTATACTGTGTACGTGTAAAACTGTGTATGAGAGAAGACACGGATGCTAGTCATCTGACAGCCGGTTAGACCATTGCATGTTTTATGTAGCATTTGTGAAGTATTTTGTGGTGACAGGCTCTGTCTGTGTCTGTGTCTGAGCAGGTGGAAATATGAATGATGCGGATGCAGCCTCAAGGAAGCACGCGAGTTCCCGAGAGCTCCAGAGTGAGTGGACTGCTGAATAAACACAGCCATAAATGCACTTTGGAGTGCAAAAAAATATGTCCATCCTACGTGTCTTTAATCATCTTTCTTCAGCTCCCAAGAATGAGGACGCCTATGAAATCTCCATACCTTTCGAAGACAACAACTTTGATCAGCAGGGAGGCTTTTACAACCAGAATGACCAGAACTTTGATGGTCAGTTCAGCTTATTATTGTTGTTCGAGTGTTTTGGCGAATGTTAAAGGTTTAGTTCACCCAAAAATGAAAATTCTATTATTAATAATGCAACTGATTCTGATAATTTTTCTAAATTTCTAACTGTTAATTATTTTCAGACATGTATTACAATGGTTTACATTGTAAACCAAGCAGGGTTAATGTTATAGTGGAACTCAACACTGATTAATGTCATTTTCAAAATCCTTCATCACTTGAAGTAAGATTATAATCATTTAATTTTAAAAGCACAGCCACCACAAAATAAGACTGACTTTGAGATCATTCTGAGGTTAAATACCGATTTAAAACCATAACAAGAAATAGTTTAGTAGCTATGATGATTCTGAAATCAAAGAAAACACTGGCATCTAACAATGCATTGGAAAAACAGTTAATTAAAGAAAATAAAAAAAGCATTTGCATAATAAAACAGTTATGGAATAAGCATGTGTTCTATATGTGTCCTATACTCTTGAAACATTGGTGTCTCATATTTTAGAGCAGTCAATGCAGCTTATGAAAGAAGTCTATTAAATCTGTATGTTGGTGTGTGTGGAAATAAAATCAGATGTAACCCCCTTGTAATCATTAACATTTTCATAAGTAACTGTAATTTAATTACACATTTTTATCTGTAACTGATTACAATAATATTTATTTTGTAATTAAATTACGTACTTTAGTTACGTGTAACTAGTTACTCCCCAACGCTGCTTATAGTATCATTCTTGGTGTGAACGGCCCTTAAGAATTTCATTCATTAATATCAAATGTAGATATTATTAATATTCTCTCATATTTATTCTTAAGATTTAATCTCATTGGTTCTTGCGTATAAAGCATGCATAGTTGAGCTTCCGTGTTAACCATATTTGATGTGCTCTGTGTACTGTATCTGCGTTGATCAATGTTTATATATGAATAAAAGCTTAATTATTGTTTATACAAAGCTATCGTGTCACTTTAGAAAACTTGATTTGATTTGTACTTTTTGATGCCTGAAAGTTTTGGGTTCATACACTTTGTGTATGTGTAGAAATGATGAGAGATTTTTGTTGAACAGACATTTTATGTATTTGATAGGACACTAAGGCGAGTAAATAAAGACAGAGTACATTATAATTTTTGGGTGAACTATGTATAGGTCAACATGTGATGATATTTGCTTGTGTTGTGATGCAGGTAGTGATCCACCAGCACCGAGCAGCTCGTACCTGTTAATCACTAACTTGCGCACACAACTGCAGATCTCACTGGAGAAAAATTCATGGCTGCAGAAACGCATCGAGGACCTGGAGGAGGAGAGGGACTTCCTGCGCTGCCAGCTCGATCGGTTCATCTTCTCAACCAAGAGTCAGGAAAGCAACGGTGAGACAAGAACAGAACTAGAGGGAGAGAAGAGACAGAGAGTGAGCCAATACTGTGCCAGTAGAGGATACTTAGTGATACAAGAAAAAGTTAGTAGATGTGGTCAAAGGTCATTTGAGAAATAGTAGAATGTTTGGGAGAACTGTTATGTTCCACCTTAGTTTGTGCCTTTTCCCATAAACACTCTTCATGCTTTGTGTGAGTTGGATTTATAAAATAAAATCAGTACTGAATAAATCTTTCATGTGCAAATTCAGTATACAATCTAACAATCTACAATCCAGCTACTTACGTCATGCCCCATTTGTATGCATATTAAGTGTATTATGGACTGTGCTGCTACCATCCACAGAAAGAAAGGTGATAAACAGTTTTATTTTAAAAAGATGTTCTTGTGTATTCTCTTATGACCATGGCTGCAGTAAATCATCATTTGACGCAGAAGTCAGGCTGGGTATTAATACAGATTTCCCAAAGACTGACGGAAAGACATAAACTAAATTTCTCTTTTCCCTGCAGGTAATGATTCCAGGAGTTTTTCTTGGAGAAGGAGAAGAGAAAATGATCGGGGTAAAAACTTCTTTGACTTTCTACATTAGACTCATCTGATGTATAAACCAGTGTTATTTTAATATTATTTATACTATTATAATTTTTAATTAATATTCTGAATTAACTTTTATTTTTTATATTTTCTACTCTCATTTTTGTTTTGGTTCAATTTTTTAGAAATTTTATGTTCTTTTGTCATTTTTATTCGATTGTTTTTTTTTGTTACTATATTTAGGTGTAATTTATTTTTATTTCAGTTTTAGTTCACATTAGCTTATATATTTCCAGTTAGTAATTTCAATGTTTTAACATAATTGTTTCAGTTAATTGTAAAGGCAACATTTCTAATTTTCATTTATTTATTCATAAGTTTTTCATGTAATATTTAAATTTTGGCTTTATTTCAATTAATAAAATGTTTAATAGTTTGATTTAGTTATAATAAAATGATAATAACCCTGTGTAGAACATGAATAAATCCTAACTAAAACATCATACTTTAAAAATTCGAAGACGCTTCTTTTCGCTTCTGGACAAAGTCTGTGCTGTGTTGTCTTAACATGGTAAGGGCGAGAGTCCTTGCTGCAACATAAAGATCATAGAGGCCAGTTGCACAAACTTAGCCACTATGTTTAGACTGTCTTAAGAATTAGTCTGACCAGCTAGCAGTTAGCCGAGGGTAATGAGTCTCATTTTTCACATTTAAGTTAGACCAGTCTTTAATCATTTTTATGTAACTGACTGACAAAAAAAAAGTTATGACCTGTCTTAAGGAAAAAAAAATCAGGCAACTAACTTGTAAGACTAGTCTAAGCCTATTATGCAACAGGCCACAGAATTAACTTTAATCATTAACGTTTCAGATCAACAAGTGGAGAGCCAGCGTTCAGCCAACCGTCAGTCATTCCAGCAGAGGCCAACGCAACAGACTTCAGCCAATCCCAAGGCCCTGAGCTCTGTTCCTGGTCCAGTCAGTGCTCAGATAAATTCCATGTATGGATCTCCCCACCCTCAGCCTCTTTTGCAGGGCCACGGTGGCGGCAGCACCAGCAGCAGCTGCAGTAGCAACAACAGGTCCCTCAACGAACTGCAAGGTGGGTCTGAAATGTTTTTTAACCTGTATTTGCGCTACATTGTCATTTTGGTTGAAATATTTACTGTAATCTAAAATAAGCATATGTACAGTTTATCTAAGTTAACTTCAAAAACTTAGTTTTTTTTTTGAGTCACTATATATTTACCATACTTTAGTTTAATACTTTTCTAAAATATGATTAAAATGTTATTTAATTTTTTTTTTTTTTTTGTTATTGTCATCTTAATGTTTTTGTGGAAACCTTGATATATTTTTGCATGATTCTTTGATGAATCAAATTCAAAAGAACAGCATTTGAAATATAAGTCTTATTTTTTTATGCTGCCACAGAATCCCTCACTCTTCTGGGAGATGAAGAAGAGGATGACTACCTTGAGGATAGCTACCTGGAAGAAGAGGAAATGATGTCAGGAGAGGATGTGATAACAGATAACATGTCACTTCGAAACATCGGCACATCTGGAAGACCCACCGGCAGTCATCCAGCTCTGAAGAGAAGAAGGGTTTTCAGAATCGCCAGAGGGAGAGAAAGACAGAGAGGTGAGCGTCACAGTGTGAGGAAACACGACAAACAAGTGATTTTCTTCTCTTTCTGATCTCTTTGTTCATCTCTCTCTCCTTATTGCTGTTGTTCTAGTGAAAGATGCAGCAGGTGTGCTGTTCCGCTATAAAAAGATCCTGGTAACATACCAGAGGTTAAAGAACATGTCCAAGGCCTTCCAGATCCACGGTGTAGATCGTAATACGGTGGCCTCTACCACACCCATTGCTGAGCTTCTGCTGGTGGCTCCAGAGAAGGTGGCTGAGGTGGGCGAGTTTGACCCGTCTAAAGAAAAGCTTCTGGACTACGCCCGGCGTTGTTATATCGCCCTCGACCCCCAGACTCTCAGCAAAGTGCAAGCTCTGAAGAAGAACAACCTCCTCCTGCCCATCTCATACAGGTATTAATACATACATACAAACATACAGATGCTTAGCAATATGTTAAATTCCTTTTTAATCTTTGTCACTCTTCCAGGACATAGACATTTTACACAATTAATAAATTAAGTAGTTAAAATGAACTGTTTATATGTACTGTTTATTATTTATATGCATTTATGGACTATATTGGAAATATAGTTTCATCGATATGTTCTTAATAAGTAGGTTATCTAATAATATTATATATTTTTAGGATGCACAGATATTACAATTTGTGCCAATAGCGATAAGTTGAGAACAATTTTACAAATCAACTTTAAATTTACAGTATGAAAAATTAAAATTCATTTTGAAATTTGCTAAATATTACATTTATCAGTGTTAAATTACTGTTTGTGAAAACTGTGAAATTGTGATCTTAAAGATTAAGTATGCGGTCGATGACAGCACATGTAACTGAAATGTAAAAACAGTTGATAAAATAAATAAATGAGCATTCAAAATCATAAATATCAATTATGAACTTATATATATAGTATTAGCTTATTATTCTATTTTTTTCTACTGTTACTATCACTACTAGTCTTTTTATTTTTTATAGCTTCATGAAAGAGCTTTATTTTTATCAGTGGGTTAGAAACGATTTGTGTAAATCATAATACCATTCTTACATAATCTGTTGCACTTGATTCAATGTGGCAGTTTAGATAAAAACACATTTATGAATGATTCAAAACGACACATTATTACATAAGGCGCAAAATCTTGTATTGACAAACACTTAAAAAAAACTGACCATCAATTTTTTTTTTTTTATGCTTCTCCAGGTTGAAAGGAACGGATAATCGATAATTGGAAGAATTAGTGGGGCGATTCTTATCCTGCTATACAGTGAAACACTTCACTGTATTTTAATGTACCATAGGACACACATCTCCCATCGCAACCTTCACATTGTTTTGTTCAGATCCGCTGTACTCTGAACCAAGTGTACTATTACCTCTGTTCACTCACTCATAAAGCTGGACGCTCAAAGCTGCGGGTGGGTTGCACTTATGCTTTCAGGTTTGGTATTTTAAAAGAGAACTTAGTTCTCAAACCCATTTTACACCATTCTTTCATAACAGATTTTTAGTATCCCCTAATTGTTTCTCTGGTTAAAGCTCAAGAATTTACACTTTAGTTTAAATTATTTTTGTGATGTGTAGCTCTATAGCAGTGTGTGTTGCTCAGAAATTCTCTGTTGGGTCAGTAGATCCACTCAGTTGTCTCAAGCGTGTGTCCTGGTTCTCTGTATCTCATAGCACTTACTTGACAGACTGAAAGACTTTTTAAATTTAGGTTCTTGTAAAAAGTGGTGCACGCATAGACCCATGCACTCCTCCTATTTTAACACTGTGCTACTCTTCGCAAGCGGCACCTGTACGTTCTCATTAGAACCTATTTGGATATGATTTGTGGAGTGTTCGTGCATGTGTCTCCCTTAAACATGGCCTGTCTCCTATTAGATGACACTGACTGTTCAGCATGTGCAAAGTTTATATAGTGTAAATCAGTGATAAAACATGTTAAAACAGTTGGTAATAGTACTAGTCTAGTCTAGTACCGCATAGTGCAGATGATAATGTTATATGAGGGAGTGAGTGCAGAGATGTTCCTGTTCTACCTGGTGCTGAAGTTCTCATGAGTGTGTGTGTCTTTGATTGTGTGTTTGTCGAATTCACCGTCTACGTCTGGATGCATGTTGGGTGTTTGTTAATATGCAGCGTGCTTGAGATTAGACTATTCATGGCTCCTTCGAGCACATATTGAAACCTCCAGTTGCTAATAAAAAACAGCAAGTTTCTCTTTACATCACAATCTTCTTCTTCCTTACCATCAGATTATGTTTTTGGGAACACTACAAAAAGTTTCAGTTTGTTAACATTAGTTAATACATTAGATGTCATAAACTAAAATGAACAACATCACTATTGTTCAGTGTTGATTTATTCCCATTTATACCCTAGTGAAAAATAAATATACTAAAATGTATTTAAAATACATTTATTTAATGCTAAGTATACTACATATACATTTATGTACTTAATAAAAAAATATCCTGCAATTGTACTTTCTTTTTTTATATATATACTAAACTGGTATACTTAAAAGGGCTGAATCGGAACAACTAATTTTAATGAACTTTAATTGTCCGGAAGTAGTGTTGAAGTCTAACTAAAGATATACCGAAGTATATTTGATTGTGCTAAAGTGGAACTACTGCAAGTATACTTTTGGTACACTTTAAATATCTTACATTTATAGACCAATATTATTCAAATATCATACAATCCTCATCAATAGTGACATTAAAACACATTTAGGCTTAATATTAAGAAATGTGCATTGTGCACAAGTACAAAATAAAGTTTAATTCTAATTTTGATATCAGTGAGTCTTGAGCGATGCGTCAGTAAATATGTTAATAGAGTTGAATTTTACTAAGAATGAAATATGGATTTTAAATATCAATTTTTTACTAGGGTAATACACTCCTTAAAATTCTAAAAATGTATTAGTCTATGTAGAAATGAACACTAAGCTAAATTAATTCTTAAAATTATTTTCTTTTGTTAGTTCACAATACCTAATACATTAACTAATGTTAACAAATTGAATCTAATTGTGAAGTGTTAGTGCAATTTCTTGTACTTTTAATGTCATTTTCCTGTCTGCTACTATTGATTACGGGTCAGGCCTCAAGTAGATTTCAGTTTCACCTCAGGAACCAATCATTTGTGGATATTTCAAGTACAGTTTAGTTGATCACAAAACCATTTTCCACTGTTGTGTTTTTTTAATTATTTCCATATAACCAAGAAGCTGTTTATATAGTCTGGTCTTTTTTTTTGTCATACTTAAAGAAACATTAATGAAATGTTCATTGATTCTTCGTATTGTAAATCACACTAAATCATTTGCTTTCCTACTGAATCCTGTGCCACTTTACTCTTTCATTCTGATTCTTCTTTCTTAAGGTCTTGATACCTAATGGCCTTCCCATAATTCTTCAAAGTGCACTTGATAAGACTAAAAACCCCATCTGCTAAACCATGAAATGTTCTTTCAGGAAACTAATTATCTGTTTATTTTTAAAGCATATTACAGTTATATGCTAATCAGTTTGAACAGGAAGCAGAAATGGAATTATTCCATGAAAACCTAATACTTTTAGCTTTTATGTTAAAAACCTATATTATGTACATTGTAGACAACCTTGGATATTGTACACTTTTTGGTCTTAAAAAGTAGGCATCCATAATTCTTGATCCTAAATAAAATTTGCACTTTGTTAAA
This sequence comes from Spinibarbus caldwelli, assembly GCA_039654775.1. Taxonomy (NCBI): domain Eukaryota; kingdom Metazoa; phylum Chordata; class Actinopteri; order Cypriniformes; family Cyprinidae; genus Spinibarbus; species Spinibarbus caldwelli. The sequence continues at coordinate 15,780,688 of CM077226.1, forward strand.
GTCCACTGTTTTTCACAGCTATTAATAATTTGTCCTTTTGCATCTTGTGTACTGGAGCACACCAACAACTCTTCAAACTGTATTCCCATCAGGCTGCAATCCGACAGCATTTATATTCCACGCTGAAGGGGATTTTTGATGTTTATAAATAACAGAGAACAAGTAGTTTTGGTGCAGTATTCAGCGTTACACGCCGACTTAGATCCAGCTTATGTCTTATGTCCAGCTGTTGTGGTTCCTCAGTGAGATGGCTTGCTCAGATTGAGGACAACAGACTGTAGTCCAAACTTCTGCCCATGAATGACTCCCCACTTCCAAATTTTAAGAAAGTCTTATATAAACACTATGGAAGCTGCGTAGATACTCATTTGGAGCAGGTCCTGCATATGGATGCATTTGTGCCATTTGCAAATCCGTCAATGTCTGTAAGATATCTAAGTTCAGTTGCTGTAATTCAGCATCTTGCCTTTTGCAGGGTGTGGAGAAGTACCCTGACATGAGTGAGGCCATAACACCCACATCACCCTTATCAGCTTGAGTGTATACACACAATAAATAGAAACTTCCCATGAAGTTGAGACGTAAATCCATAAAGTTCTTGAAGGCTTAAGTCTTTAAAGTAATACTAAAAAATTGTAATTGAAAAGGTCCACCTGAGAACATTGAAGGCTATACATATTGCTTCACATTGCAGCTGTAGCAATGTGAATTTTCATGGTGTCCAGCAGGTTGCGCTTTCTTGTTTTGTCACTGACTATCGTCTCCAGATGAGACTCGGGGGCCCAACCACGTTGTCTGTCTGACAGACGAGTTCCTTCCACCCAGCCTGAATAAAAAGGAGAGAATCTTAAATGAAATCTTGCACTGAGTTTGTCAAAACACCCATTAGCAATTATTGAATTCTGCTTGTGACATAACAACATTAGTATCTACTAGGAACTTGCTTTGTTGACGAGGAACTTGTTGAACTGTTCCTGAGAACAGACATATAGAATATGCTCAGTGGAGTTCATTTATCAGTACTATGAGGACACCTCATTAGTAATACAATCATATACGTTGTGTGGGAAAATATGCCTGTTTACATAAACTGTGGTAACTAGGAATGCCCTAGTCAAGAAAGAATGGTTATCAGTCTTAAAAACCTCTATGTGTGCATTGTTAATCATACTGGTCCAAATAAGGAATACAGAGTCTATCCAGGTGCAGCTCAAACAGCCATCCCAAATATTGTTCTTAACCTTGAAAGAGTCACATGAATTTCACATCTGATGACAGAAGAACCCTCTACGGCAAGTGACAAAGCTTCTTGATTTAGAGCCAAATCCAACTGCTTCTGACTTTCAACATACATTCTACAACGGTAGAGTCCAATCCTGCTCCTGGAGGGCCACCTTCCAGCAGAGATCAGCTCCAACCCTAATTAAGCACACCAGAACTAGCTAATCAAGGTCTTAAGGATCACAAGAAACTTCCAGGCAGGTGTGTTGGAGCTAATCTTTGCAGTACTGTGGCCCTCTAGAAGCAAGATTGGACATCCCTGTTCTACAGTGACCTAAATCAGTGCTTCTCAAACCTTTCCTGGGGACCACAACCACATATTTTGTATGCCTCCCTTATTTAATGCACCTAATTCAACTCAGCTCATTAGTAGAGTCTGCGATACTTGAACTTGGTGTGATCAGTGAGGAAGACATATGTGCAGTAGTCGGGGATCCCCAGGACAGGTTTGAAAAGCACTGACCTAGATCAGGGGTTTCCAACCCTGGACCTGGAGAATCCCCAACACTGAACATTTTGTTTGTCTCCCTAATCAGACACTCCTGATTCAAGCATATTCTCACCGGCGCTTATGCTACTACGTCATTCGCTAGAATGCCACGTTCTTGTGAAGGCGCGCACAACAACAACAACAGTTAACGGAAGCTAGAGATTATGGTTTATGCAGTTTTAAAGCTGCAGTCCGTGAGTTTTGCCTCTTTGTCGCCATCTCTGTTTGAAACCTGCAATTGCAGTTATTTACGGAATTATTTCTTAAACGTGGGTTGTGAGTCACGGCTCCACCACGGATGAATCTAATGTTTTGAGGAGTATGTGTGGCTGTCAGTACTGTACTTAGGAATCACATATTCTAGCCTACGTCTAGGAATATATGACTGAAATAAGAATTTTCACTGGATATTGTCATCTGAACATGTAACAAGTCTGACACTTTTGTTCTGACCAACTGAGGAAAAAAGCATTACAATAAATTGCACTAAAATAGTGATTAAATCTAACGATCGGTTAGCTCATATGACAGCTCATTAAACTGTGCAAATTATTATTAATGTTATACTTTGTTCTTAAATTGTTCATGTTAACAATGTGTATGCAGTGTGTATTATCGTTACATGTCGATTTCAATTTCTGTACAGTCTAATCTCTAATTGTCATACAATTCAAATTTCATATAAAGAAATTATTTTAATCCAAAAAGCAAATTATTCTTGCTTCGAACTGGTTCTCTTTGAAATACAAAACTTGTGTAATCTCATGTAGGCTATCTGTAGTCAGATGCACATTTAAAACTGGAATATATTCTAATTTCAGTAATTTGTATTTCATAAACATAATCCTTTATGGATTAAAATCCATGATCAAAATGATAAATTTAATTATTCCAGCTGTGAGAAAAGGCTATAAACGATCCACCACCTGCGGCATCCTCACATGCGATATAGCCAAATTCCTAAAAGTACCACTCAAATTAGAAAACATTATTATAAGCTTACCGTTGTGAATCGGGGTAAAGCAAGGCAATAGTTTTGAACACTGGCTGGTTATGTACTTGCTCAAAAATTGATTTTGTATAATTTTTAACCAAAAAAAGTTACGGACTGCAGCTTTAAATATGGATTTTATTCTTACACAAACGCGTCGCTTGGCTTCAGGAGGCCTTTATAACAGCCACCTTCCCTCCCACCCACCCTCCCAGTTTTCAATTTTGGGTGAACTATCCCTTTAAAGGAACAAGCTTTGCAATAATCTGCTGTGGAAAAGACTATTCAATTCAACTGGTGGAGCAGGGAAACAGACTACGCTAATGAACAGAATTAGGTAATTTGACTCTCAAACACAGGTACAATACAACAATGCCACAAAAACACCAGCTTATGTGTGGTGCACTGGGACATTTTCTGATATGCCACTCTTTCTTTCCCCTTTACTACCTCTTCAACCTTAAAAAAGAACTCGTGTACAAGGCCTCAACTCTTCTCACCGTTACTCACTCTTCAATAGTCTGTTTTTGCTGATCAGATGAGGCAAGAAGCATGGAAGATTGGAATCATCTCAAGCGTTCTGAAACCATTCTCTAGACTGCAATCTTGAGATCTTTAGTAGATGTTCTAAACCTAAGCCAAAAAAAGTTGCTCTAAATTTGTGGACTGCAGGAGTCCCTGATGGTCCGACTCGACCCACTGGAGTTTGCTTACACATGTATGGATGTTGTCATGATCTATAGTACATGCAGCACAAAACTCACTTCAACTTAAAAATCTTAGGAAGCTGCAGGAGGTTCTTGAATCAGGTTGCAATTCCGGGACTATCTCTGTCCTATCCTAGCGTCCTATCTCCCTTTTTCTTACACTGCAGAATACCAGTACAACACCATCTTGATCTACCCACACAAGTTCTCCAAGAACTCTTTCCTTGTAGCATTAACAATGTAGATGATTCTCATAAGATGGGCGTTAACAGGTTGGTTATATTTCTAGTCTACCACATGTCCCTAAGATCTCTAGTGAATGTGGGCTTGGTGCAGTCATGCAAGTTCCTAAATTAGACAAACAATAAATGTACAATACAAAAAAGCCAACACAGGTTCTACTTTAGGTCACTACTTTATATTTGTCAGGGTGTTTTTTTTTTTAGGCCAACACAACTGAACAAGTTAATTAAGATATTCAGGAGCACTTGATAATTACAGATAATTACAAGTGTGCTGAATCAGAGGTAAATCTGAACTCTGCAGGTAAGTAGATCTCCAGGAACAGGATTGGGTGCCCTGGGCAAATGTGATTCCTAACTTGACCAAACCTTGGTTTTCCTGAGAGCAGTGGCAGAGCTCTTAGCACTGTTCTTAACCTTGTGGTTAAAAATCTGAGCTTGTAACCAAACTGTTGTAGTGGCCTCAGGTATAGCAATAGAAATACATTCTAGAAATAAATTCTATACATGACAAGGGATCTTTTTTTCTTGTGTTCATGAGATTAGATTTAACTCACCATCACTACTCTGCTGGTGAACTAACAGAACATCAGCTTTCTCTAAACTTAGCTCATCTGGTTCCTGGGCAACAAATGATCTGATGCACTGCATTTGTGAAAAGTCTGCAAATGGAAAAAGAGAACGTTAAATTCTTAGCCTTAGAATATTTACTTTGACACTGCAGTTTCTTTTAAAGCAGGAAGTGCACATACCCTGAACTGCACTGAAGTCAATCTCAGGATAAGGACGTGAGAGTGCTGATATCCAGCGCAATTTATTGGCTCTGAGAGATGATAGAAAATGAAAGAGGGGTACAGATTAATTTAATGCAATATTCTGCACAACCAAATTGCAAAACACAAGATTGGTGGACCGAACTGAATTTATGCTGTCCAATATGTGACAAAGTTTGCAAATGTGGAAACACTACAGCAGAGCTGGGTAGCAACTGATTACATGCAATCTGGATTACGTAATCAGATTCCAAATTAATTAATTGTAATTAGATTAAATTACATTTTAAAATACTCGTAATCAGACTACAGTTACTTTTTTATGGATTACATGATTACATATTATTTACACAATAGCAATAATTTATTCATAATTTATTGATTCTCCCTAATTCCACTTTTTCATATTTTAAATTTTCCTTTTTAAATAGCCTACAGTTTATATACACTCAATTTTGTGGACATTCACACAGAGACCAGTCATTAGTCACGTGGCTACACAGTATTTGACCACTGGTTTTAAAAATAATTTCAGGTTTAAGAAGTGTTTCAACGTTGCATCAACTACTGATGAACACATTCATTTTTATTTGAATTATCACTCGGTTATTTTACCATGTATTACTTTTTTTTTGTCTTGCAAACCAACAAAAATCACCAACTTTTTTGTCATCTGTTCCTCTCTCACTTAATACAGTATTTTTATATGAAGTACCCCTGAGATTTTAAAATAAATATTTTAAATATGGTCAATTTATATGGCCAAAATATGGTTATATTAAAGTATCACATTTGCACGTTCATGGTTCTCTGACGTTGGTTATAGTCACATGACATGCAGGTAAACAAATTAAATATTTAATTTTTTCAGTAAGTGTTTTGATTCATTTTAAAATTATTTGTTTTAGTTTAACATTTTTATGATTTAATTAATTATTAGCTTTTCACTGAACTCATAAACCCCCTGCAGTTCCTTCACAAACCTAGTTTGGGAAACCTTGGCGTAATATGTTTAAAGCACTTCATGTTGTTGATAATAACAAATGGAATATATTTTCAATATGGTCAATATCAATATGGTACAATACGGTTCAAGATGAAAAATGAGACAGGTCAAAACAAAATTCATCTGAAAGTAATCTAAAAGTAATCTGATTATATGACCTAAAATGTGTAATCTAATGGATTACATTACTAACCAAAACTTTTGTCATGTAATTTGGAATCAGTAACGTATTACAATTTGTAAGTAATTTACCCAGCGCTGCAGTACAGCAGGGCTGTCCAATCCCGCTCCTGGGTGGAAGAGATACTGAAGAGCTAATTCAGGAGTAACTCATATAAAGTCTGTTGGAAGGTGGCCCTCCAGGAGCAAGACTGGACGTCCCTGCCCTACAGGGATGAGGACTTCACAGGCATGCACACGTGGCAGCCATTGCATGTTTACAAAATAGCAACAGCTTCTCTTTCATAATAGAAATACACAATGACGTACTTACTGGGTATCTGTCCGCAAGAGCAGGGCTTTTTGCGGCATGTGCAGACGGAACAGGTTTTTTTTCAAGGAATGCAGTTTGAACCTGCAGTTCTCAACCCGCAGCTCTGACACAGGTGCATGGTCGATAACTGTAAACCTAGCCCCTCTGCAAACAGGAAGTTAAGCTTTAATTGCACCATAAAACATAACGTATCATTTACATTAAACACGAAAAGCCTGATTTCACTTCTCAAAGACTAAGAATGACAATTGAAGTATGAATGTTAAAGAAAGCCAAACATACTCTTTCCGCAAAGAGACCAGGAGATAGTCATTGAAAAGGTGCATATAAACATTTCTCTCTTCTTCCCTGTCTTTCAGAGAAAAGTCTATCAGTTCGGTCACAGGTCCCTCTCGTACCAGTCTGCGGGACTGACTGATCAATGGAAGAGTCTAAGAGACACAAAATAAGTCATTATACATTTTGATTACTATTCAGATGGTATACAGTACAAATTAGTTTCCCAAACATGTGTCATGCTCACCCTGCACTCAAAGTCAACTTTGGCATTGAGGGTCACAAGTGACTCAATGTTCTTCATTTGAGAGATACTTTCATTACTGTCCTGGATCATCTGTTAAGAAGCAAGGAAACATGGGACAGTGGTGAGAGAGAAAACTGATAAGAAATTCCAATGCAGAGATGTGGGTGACATAACTACATTTTTCCAATTATATAAAGAGAAGTCTCACCTTCTCAAGTAGTTTCATCGCCTTAATTGCCTGTGCTTCATCCTTGGTTTTTGGAGTGGTTCTCTTTACAATATTCTACCAAACAAGGCAAGAAAAAAAAGGGCATTTATAATGCAGCATGCCATATTCTTTGTGACATGAGATGGATGACATCTAATATCATGTTAATATAGCATAGACGAAGAAGGCAGGGGAAAGCACATGCTCCTAGCAAGCATGAGTCATGGCATTTCCTGCAAACATTAGAGAATGTGTCATCAAAAAACGTGAGGCAGAATTAAACAGGACCGAGGAAGACAGTACCTGCACAAGCAATTTGAGGCGTGTGATTCTTTGAAATGGCAGAATGAGGAAAGACCGTAAAGGCAGTCGTTGACAAACCGGGTTACGCTCCAACTTTTCCACAACTCTACGGAATTCGTGACTCTCATCCCTATAAGAGATGGTGGAATGACACAAAGAAATCATATGGATAAAAATAAAACAGAAAAAGCACATTTTCCACTTCAGATCAGTGCAAACAAATACTCACATCAATCTTTGATATGTCTTGTCCTGATATGATTGGTTGGTAAGGTATGGCACATACACATTTTTGAATCGTGGACAGTGTTTGATAATGATGCCACAGACGGTAAAGCGCATAATGTCCTTCTCCACTGCTTCTTCCAGCTGAGACAGAAAACTAAGTAGAAAAGAATTCAGATTTCAGAGCAGACATTTGAGAACTGATTCAAAGATGAATTCATACATATTTAGGGAGTCTGAAAGTTGTCTTATGATGTCAGCAGCACACATATGTAGCGATCTAAACATCTTTATCAAAACTAAAATGTGTTTATCAGTATTCAGTAATTCTGTTAATTTAATGATATGATTCTAACCTGTGACTGACGGCTCTAACATCATTCAGCCTGGAAAACAGCCAGTTTTTGTCTTGTGAAGACAGGATAACGTTGAGCTGTTTGGACATGACAAAGTTCTCCACTACGATGTCCAAACTGCGGCAGTATGACGCTTCAGAGGTCACGACCTCAAACCTCACCTGAAAAAAGACAGAGACTCTTCATGCTGCTGTCCTTGCTTATAAAAATGAATATCTTTTGAAACACCTATTTTGTTGCAAGATAATTCATACATACAGTATTAGGACTGCAATGTACTATGAAAGCCTGTTTCTGTCTCAGAGTTAAAAATGAAAGGTAACAGTGACATTATATATATTAAAATTCTGACTTTATTTTTCACAATTACAATCAGTTACAGTTGCAGTGTTCCTTTATATCTTGAAATAAGACTAAATCTTGCAGTGAAGACTGTTACCTGCAACTGAGACTCTTTTACATTGTCTTTTTTAGCATGAAATGTGATTTAAATCTTGAATTTGTTTCTCTTAATTGTGACTTTACATTTGCTTTATTCTCATATTCTTATAATTGCATATGTACTTCACAATTGTGGTATTATATCTTGCAATGTGACTTTAGAACTTATTGTTAAACCTTCTTACATAATTACCCTAATTGTACAGTAAATACAGCCATAATGCAATAATGCATAATGAGTACTGTGAAAACAGTGGACATTCAAGCCAAACTTAAAAATGTAATTTCATTTGATAACAAAATATCAAAGTGGATTCAACATGTTTTTCTGTAAACAAGCGTTAGACCTTTTCTAACTTCACTTTTCACATTTTTACAATTACTTCCAACCACCAAGATCCTTTTTAGTAAATGTATGATATGTTAGTTCCCTTCAAGGTCATTGTTTTATCATTGTGAAATGTTCTGTTGCAAAGTGAATTTGAGCTGTTTTTCTGACACTTGTAAATGACACTTGGTTTGAAATGTTATTATCTAGTACAATGACATGTACAGTATCATACATTTTTAGGTTTATGACTTGAGACACATTTAATGTTTAGTAGGGGATACTGATCTAATAATTCTACCTCCTGCAGGCGTCTCTCATCCTCAGTAAGTTCCTCCAACTCTGGGCTGCTCCTCACTCCGGGGAGATACTGCCACAGTGTGGGTGAGAAAGCAGAGATGGACAGGCGAGGGGACGGGGGTCTGTTAATGGACTGCTGAGGCACATTTAGACTTTTAATGGAGTTGGTTTGGGTCAGAGTGTGGGGATGTAGGAGGACTTGAGGGAGGGGTGGGAGAGGTCTGCGTGATATCTTAGGGGAATGATTTGGAGAGGAAGATGAACTTATTGATAGAGAATCAGAATGAGACAGCAGGATCTCTCTGTTCTGGACCACCTCACTGTACTCCTGATACAACTGAGAGTCTGCAAGAGAAAGATAAATCATTGATGTGGTTCTAGAGCTGTGCTTCTCAGATTTTACGTTGCATACAAAAATTGTTATCACCCAAAACTAAACAAATGTCCTTGAAATCAGGCCTTGACATTAATTAATATTAGCAGGAGGAACTACATAAGTAACCAATACAATACATTTGTACAAAAACATAGTGGTTGGCAGAAACCAAACATGTTTACTCTCACTGCAAGTGATCCCGTATTTAATGTAGTCTGGGTCAGATTTTCTTTTACCGCCATGGCTTGTTCATGGTTTGTGCATGGCATTCAACGTTTATATGCTTATTTTTTATCAGAAAAACATCAGAATTTGCTTAAAAACCAACAAACAGGTGCGTATAAACTATGTATTTTATCCAACTATGCATGAATTGTTTAATTGCATTTAGATTTAGCATTTTTTTTCCTGTTGTCCACAACCCTCATCAGAACACAAAGAAAAACAATGTTAAATGCAAATAATCATAATTTATATAAATACAACAAAAAGAGCAGCAAAAAGGCTAAACCTGTCTATGATCTACCAGTTGAGAATTACTAGATTGGAAAAATTACAAAAGGTCAGACAGAGATCAAGTCAGAATGACATGGAAAGCAAACAAGCACAGCAGGTCAGTGATTCAACAGGGTAAAAAAAAGAAAAAAAAAGAAAGATGTACAAGCACGAATATCCACGAAAGCATTTTTAATACTAAGTGCACATTTGCAGCTGTTTATCTGCAGTTCTGAGTGATGTGCAAGCACAAACCTGTTCTTTGCCTGGAGGACTAGCAAAGTAGCATAGATAGGAATGACAAAATTTTCCTGCTCTCAACATCTTAAACTTTAACCATCCATGTATTAAGAACCACGTATTTCCTATATGTTACAGCCAGTTACAATCATATCATGTACACTAGCATGTGTACAGAAAGGTGTGTGTGAAATTGGGATTTGTATGACTGGGAATTGTATGCGTCTTAGTAATGTTTTAATGGATTTTGAAGACTTTAAATGGATATATTTATTTGTAGTCTGTTAAAGCAAAGTCCCTATAGTCTTTGGTTATAGCCATGTCCATGGCATGTAAAGATCAAGACAGATAAAGATAATACAGAGACTTACTAAAGAATTTCGAATTCCTCTTTTTTGTCCTCCCAAGTTTCCTAAAAGTAAGAAGGAGAGAGAGCAAAAGACATCTGTGACATAACGGTCATCTGTAAGACTGTCCACCAAATAAAATACCGTCAGTGGTGATAGACTGCATATAAAGTTATAAACATCACCAAGCCAAACCGAAAAAGAAAAGGTTTCATGCTGTCATTTCCATTTTTTTGTTCTTTAAGATATTATCAGTCATAACCTCGAAAGTAACTCAATTTTCAACTGAAAAATATTAGAAAAAAAAAATCCATGAATCCAGATATTAGCAAATTATAAATGGGAATCATAGAGCATAAATTGAGCTATCTAATATGTCAGTCTCTTTGAACCAATGTGCCTGCAGTATCAAACAAATACAGTAGTTTTGACACATCTGGAGTTGTCATCTCATGTGAGTGTACATGATTTAAACATTTATCAAAAGTACAATTAACTCCTTTACATGGAAAACATTTTAATGAGGGACAAAAGATGGGAGTGTCTACAGTATACATGCTCTCCTACCTTAGATCCATTTCACTCCAGGTTAAAGATAATTTGTCCTCTTCATCATCTATACAAACCAAAACACAGAGAAATCAGCACACATCACAAGGTTGTTTTTTAGCACCTTAAGCTTCCATTAAGCAGCCTAAATCCAATAACACTCCATCTCAAGCAAAACAGATGGGGATGATTCTACATAGCCGTACACAAGCTGTACACATGGGAACCACCTCAAGCTTTCCAGTGAATAACTCAAAAGATAGACTAGACCGCAAGACCTCTGGGTATGAGCAACTCAATAGCTCTCAAGAAAATGTGGCAATAAATAAAAATAACCCTAATGCAATGAGACATATGAAGGGGGAAAAAAAACAGGAAAGTGTACTGGGGGAGGACTTGTTATGAATGAATGAGAATGGTTTAGTTTGTGAAACAAAGGAAATCTGGCAGCTCAAAATTCTGTCTCTTCCAAGAAATGCTGCTGTTTTAAGAGTCTTCAGCGGTCATGACTCCAACCCCCACAAGAATCCTCAGGAGCCCTCTGGCGTTTCCAGGCTATTAAAATGAGACTACCCAAAAAAAATGCTGGGGAATTCATTATTAGTTACTCCTGTGGTATGAGAACCTAAAGTCTACTGTTTGTGTGGTTTCAGATTTCTTTAAAGTTCTAAGAATGGGTCTCTTTAAAAAAATAAATTTTTTGATTGAAATATTTACTGTCATATATTACTATAAAAAGGTAAATAAACAATTTTAGGACTGTTCAGAATATTATCTATATCTTTCTGTTGGCATTAGATCCATCACTGACAAGAAAGAGAGACCCAGTCAATATGAATGAAAACTGAAACAAAACGATAGAAATTGCTGGGATGTTTCATGCTCTCATTCTTTAAAGTGTCTACAGTCACCAGCAATCCATTTGTACATAAAACACCATTCAGGACCCAATCGTATCAGATCAAATAGAAAAATTGTATATACAACAAGAGAAAATGTAGGGTGGAACTTTTCATCTATGCTATTCAAAACATACAGCCTTGTCACATGCTCAATTTACCATCGGTTTATAAGGCCCTGCCAATGGCCTGAAGGGTTCTTTACCAAGGTGTGGTAAAGAAAGTTGCTTTTGAGGTAGCGCTAATAACTGCGTATTCATAAACATTTTTGATGTTATTCCATAGCTGAGATTATAAGAGAGATCTTATAAGATCTCACCGTCCCAACATATCTGCCAGTGAAAAGTTTTAACTGCTTATTACAGTTCAAATGTTAGAAACACTCAATTACATGACAGGAAAATAAACCATTTTAACGCCCATATTGACACTTATTTAGTGGAAGATGACTCATGGATTTCTGTGTTACATTCTTGCGTAAGCACATTTAGCCTCTCTATGTGACATTACACCACTGGTATATTCATTTTGATAGAATAGGATCAATAGACATCTCAAGACACATTTAGATCTCTTCTCACATGAGTGGGAGCAAGGGGGTCACTGAATGTCCAATTCAGCCGTCTTATGTTAGTCTTCCTCTCACCTGATTTGTTGAATATTCTTGTCCTGCGGTCCCTTCCAACTCTCTCTTCTTCTTCCTCATCCTCATCCTCTTCTTTGGTTTTCTCCGCTGACTTTCGGAACCCTCGCCTCCTCGTGCGAGCCTCATTCCCCAAATCTCGAAAACTACTAGAGCTTAGAACAACTTCCTCTTTACTCTCTTTCTTCTTAGATACTTCTTCTACCTTCCCCTCTGCCTCTCCTTCTGAGGGAACCGTGTGCTGGTTAGAACTAGGATCCAGCCAGTCACGGTTCTCATTCAACTCTCTCTCCATCCCTCCCTGTTGTTCTTCTCCTCCCTCTATTATTTCTTCCTCTTTCCTTGATTTGTCCATTTCTCTCTCACTCTCTGTTTGTGTGTTGGTGTCTATGTGTGTCATACTACCTCTTGCGTTTTCTGTGTCCACCGACTTCGGACCCAGGATCTCTCTCACCACGTTCTTGGCCCATCTAAGGTGAGGAGCAGTAGAGCATCGCTTTCGTTTCTCAGATGTGCTCCATATGTCATCAGAACCAGAATTCTCCACTGAGTCTCCGGTAGGTTCTTTTGCTCCTCTTTGTATTGTGTCTTCAGTATGAGTCTCTGCACCCCCATGACCATTATCCTTGGATGGCCCTGAAGTTTCAGAATGCTCTGGTAGGAAGAGTTGGGTGTCTTGTTCTAAACACTCACTGGAAGGAATCATTTGGCCTTCCAGTGATGTTACACCCTCTGTTGTTGGGTCATTACTTCCTGCTCCCTCCCCTTTGTCCTCATTAGGAGAAAGACTGAGGTCATCCATTGCTCTTTCAATGTCCTGTTCACAGTGTTCAACCTTTTCAAATGCTTCATTTATGCTCACTTCACCTTGATTGTCCATGTTATGACCTGAATTTTGATTGGCTGCCTCTTCAACAGTAGGGTGTACATATGAATTCTCGTTGATTTGTGACGTGGGATGGGTCTGACCAATTACACAAAAGACTCTTAGGGGTCCTTTTGGAGCTTCATTTGCTGCATTTTCTCTGTCCTCTGTAGCTCCTGGGTGTCCAGAGATAGCTTCGGGAACTCGACCTTCCCAGAATTCTTTGCAGTCTTCAAAATCCTCTTCCTCCGCATCATCCCCTCCACTGGAGACCGTTACAAATCCATCATCTGCTGACATCATTCTGTTCTTCTCTGCTTCCGATTCTCCCTCACTTCCTTCCTCATTCTCCAAGTCGTCATATCTATTATTGCTTCTCTGTTCATCTCTGTCATTCTCTTCCACGTTATTGGTGACATTCTCTCTTTCCATCTGCCACTCTGAGTCCATGGCTTCTTTATCATAAGCCATGTCCCCTTCCATCCTCTTCTCCTCCCTTTCTACGTCCACATCCTTCGTGAACTCCCCAGCCCTTTCAAGTTCTCTATACTTGTCCTCAAGACATTTGTTCTTGTTTGGTTTCCTTCTCTCAGGCTCTTCTTCATTTCCTGTTGTCATGCTTTCTTTGTATCTTTGGATGTACCTCTCTCTTGCTCTCTCTCTCTCTGTGTCCTCTTTTAAACAAGATTCTTTTCTCTCACTTCGAGGTTCCAGCCACATTTTCCTTATTCTGTTCTTAGGTTTCTTTGTAACTCCTTCCTCAGCAGCACTCTTCTCTTCTTCCCTTGGTGTACTCCTTACTTCCTGCTCTTCCTCTGTTCTTTCCTTCAGTCTCTCTTTATCAATCTCAGATGTCTTTTCTCTGTCTCTGTCCTCAAGGTTCGCTCTCATTGTCCTCCTTTTTTCATTCTCAATATCACGTCCTAAAATCAGCTCTCCACTATTCTCCATCTTACTTCTCCCTGTCTCTTTGTACTCTTTCCTCCACCTCTCCCTCTCTTCAATCTCTCTTTCAGAATACCTATCCCTCTCTCTTATCCTTTCTCCATCTCTATACCTTCCTCTTTCAGCTGTGTATAAGTAAGCATCTCTGTCCATTCTTTTGTCTTTGGAGTCTCTCATTTTATCTCTTGGTCTACCTGTCTCTCTGAGTCGTTCTGAATTTTCATCTTTTGGATCATGATAACTTGTCTCTCGGTAATCTCTTTCTCTTATTGCCATGTCTCGCCATCTTTCGCCTTCTCTCTCTCTACGTTTCTCTCTCTCTCTAACTTTGTCTGCCCTTCGCTCTGCATCACTGTCTCCTTCACTCTTGTAGAGTTTGTGTCTACGTGTAGCATCATCTTCTCTCTTTCTTTCCTTACCCCTGTCTCCATCACTGTCTCCCTCGCTTTTTGTATCTCTTTTCTTAGATCTCTCTCCCTCTTTCTGTCTATCAGTCCTCCTTTCCCTGTCTGAAAAGCTCTCTGTCTCTCTTTCCATGAGCCGAGGATAATATCTGCCCTCTCTGTCTCTTTGTCGATGTCTTTCTCTGTCTCTGTCTCTTTCCCTCGTGCCTGAAAGGTCACTGACCTTAGTCAGTAAAGGATAACTTTCTCTCCTTCTATTTCTCATTCCTGAGTCAAACTCCTTGTCTCGTTCTCTCTGTCTATCTGGCTCCTCCTTTACAGGCCTTCTCATTTCATTTCTTCTCAGCTCTTCCCTGTATCTTGCAATTTCTCTTTCACTCTGCATGTCCATGTCTCTGTATCTCCTCCTTTCCTTTTCTCTTCCATTTTCATACAATATGTCCTTTGGTCTTCCCATGTGACGCTCTCTTTCATAGTCTGTAAATGGTATCCCCCTGTCTCTCACTCTGTTTGATTTTGTCATCCTTGGAAAAGTGTCCCCTTTTCTCATCTCATTGTCTCGATCTCCATACTCAGCCTGCTCTGACAATGATGAGCTTCCATTTGCACGTCGATCCCCATTTCTCCGCCTCTCTCTTTCTCTACAGTCAATCTCTCCATCTCTTCTTCGGGTTGCAGGAAATCTCTCCCTATCCCTAATCCCATCGCACGTGTCTGGCTCCATTTCTTTTTCTTGTGTTTTGTCCATCTTTCGGTGTTTCCAAGTCTCTTCTTCACCCAGGTCACCTTCGCCAATTAGCTCAAGGACTCAGGTCACAGTTTGTACTTGATTGACAACCTGTCTATTGCACCTTAAGAGGACTGTATCTGCACAGTGTCTTGGATGGCCCAATTAATTTGACTAGTTTCCATTGCAACATAGAGAACCTATAAGGGAAGTGAAAATTCCAAGTCAATAAATCAATCAACCAACCATATAAAATTCATATTCCAAAGAGGAAAACATTGAAACATATTCTTGGAAATCTTTAAAACTTTGGAGTATCTTGTTGAAACATGTCAGGTAAATGCCATGGCAGCTTAAACAGTTGCAATTAATTTTTTTTTTTTTTTTTTGTCAAGTCAAATGTCTAACATTAATTAATTTGGCAGATGCTTATCTGAAGTGACTTGGATGGTTTCAAAGTATAAATTTGATCAGATTTGTATTCCCAGACAACTGAAGCCATGACCTTGGTGTTTCTCCACAAGATAAGTTACAGCAAAGCAACAGAAATATTGTTCTTATCAAACAAGTCACTTCAAATCAGTCTAATATACTGTAGTGGTGTTCGATATGACGATTTTTGATCGTGGACGATAAAAATGTCACCACGATCTGCTTTTGAAAAATTTCGTAGTATCGTCAGGGCTCTCAAGTCTCACGCATTCACCGTGAGACTCACGCATTTCAACCAGTTCACGCGCTCTCACGCCACACCTTGTATTTCTCACGCTGAGAAGAGATAACTTGTCCCGCTACAATTACTATAAAATTAATATACCATTAATAGATGAGGGAATACGGAGGTAAGTTCTCTGCCGAGTTCATAGCTGTCTCGAGTTATACAGAGTTAAATGCCACCTACCAGCCAATCAGAAATTAGGATGTTGTTGTTTCCGTTTAAATTAAGCAATTTTGCAGCAAGCGGGTTCGTTACTAAGCAACATGGATGCGCGCGCACATGGAGTGTAAGTTGGAAGAGAAAGATCCGATGAATGCTGTAGGTAACCCCTTCATTTATTTATTTTTTTTCGACTTTAAGATTCCTGGACGAAATCACTTGCCTGTAAAAAGATAGTGAGAGCTGATGTTGGGGAATATAGCCAAATTCGCGCTAAAGTATTATTGATGCAGTCAAAAAAATAAAAAAAATAAATAAATAAAAATAAATAAAAAAATAAAAACTCTCCAACTGCTTTGCAACCAGAAGCTTTAACTTAGCTTTGGCTTCCTTTGGCTTCCTGAAAGGAAAGTACTAGAGATGTTATAACAGTTGGTGAATCTGATAAAAGACAGACAAATTCATCCAAATAAAATAAATTGTTTTACATATTTAAAAAAGTTATTTTTTTCTGTTGTGTTTGTTGCACATCTTGATGCCTTGATGACAGGGGTTGGGGCTCCCATATAAAGCACTGAGGCTTCCCCAAATTCAAATTCAGATGCAGTGTTTTCCATGGTGGGTTTGAACAAAACCAAAACTAGAAACAGTTTGGCTCTGGATGGAACGCTGTTATCATGACAGTGCTTTATGTGGGAGTCCTCTACCCCTGTCATCAGGCATCAAAATGTGCAACAAACCTTTACAACAGAAAAAAAGAAACATAAGCTGAAATGTGTGTGTCTCTCTCTCTCTCTCACACACACACACACACAGTTTGACATACATGCTCAGGGTAAGTACTGTAATGTATATGTGTACAGTATGTACATTGAGTACTGCTGTTCAGTTGGCTCGTTTGACGCAAAATTTCTTTTTATTTTTGACACATTTGTATTTTTAAATACATAAATCTTTTTATTTAATTAGAATGAATTTGTCTTTCATCAGATTTACCAAATATTATAACTTCTATTTGTGCTGGTCAATTATGATCAATAGGTAAAACTGAACTGCTAGCAAAAACTGCAAATATTTGAGTAGCTCCACCCTTTTGACTCGCCCCTCCCCTTTGTGTGACTCCTCCCCTTTGCGTGGCCCCTCCCCTAACCCCCCTCCAAACTTTCGCTATAACTTGAGAGCCGTGTATCGTGCTACAGCGCACATTCTATCAATTACAGTTATGGCGCCTCCGTCTCTATATATTGTACAACACGACAAACAGCGGTAGAGTTACTGTGACAGAACACTGCCCTTATTCGCGATCGCAAAAGTACATTATTTGCATACAAGCCTTGCCGGTTAAATGATTCATTGCGCGCGCTGGTCTGACATCGCTTTTTCTGAGCGCATACGCAAACGCGCGCACTAAAACCCTTTCAAACAGCGCTTGATTACGGAATTAAGTTATCTTTTGCGCTAATAATGTCAAAACACACAAAGTTTACATATAGACTCAGTTGGTTATGTCTAAAATGAAAGTAAACAGATGAGAGAGAAACGGATGCGTGCCTGTACTGTATATTAGATGCGTGCAGGTCTTAAAGGGACAGTATTAAACATGCTGCCGACTGTCATTAAAGGGATAGTTCACCCTAAAATGAAATTTCTTTTATTATTTACTCACTCACATGTTGTCCCAAACCTGTATTAATTTCTTTCTTGTGCTGAACACAAAATAAGAAGAATGTGGGTAACCAAACATTGACTTTGATAGTAGGAAAAAATCGTATGTAAGTCGCTGTGGACCAGCAACTGTTTGGTTTTCCATGTTCTTCAAAATACAATTTATGTTCAGCAGAAGAAAGAAACTCACTCAGGTTTAAAACAACTTTTGAGTAAAAAATAACACTATGACAGAATTGACAGACAGATGACAGAATTGTTATTTTTGTGTGAACTATTCCTTTAACGTTAATAAAACAACAGGAGAAAAATCACTACACTTGACTGAAAAACTTTAATACAGTTGCTTTAGGAATCAGTCTATAGTGTTTTATTATTATATTTTTTCATTCATGCTAAATACACCTATTGTACCTGAAAATAAAGTACTGTTTGTTTTATTTGTATTTTATGTGTATTTGTAATGTGTATCTTTGTTCTTATTTTTTAATAAGAAAGATAAAATAATGACAAAGATATTTATCTTCACCCGCTTTGGCCTAAATATTTGCCAATTTTTTATTTATTTTTTTGTTACCTTGAAAGGCTTTGTCTTTATAATAGGGAAATTAGTTTGGGTGTAATACTCAGACAACTTGCAAAATAGTAAAACCAACATGACAAAGAATCGTGATAAAATCGTGAATCGTGATATTTCTAAAAAAAAAATCGTGATATTTTTTTCCATATCGCCCACCCCTAACTGTAAGTATGCATAACACACAATGCAATTTATATTTTTTATTTATATACTAATATTGACACTCCTACAAACCAAATCAACTAATAAGAACTCATAATATAAAAATATATACAGGTGATATACAGCCTGTTTGTCAGTTCAGCAAAATAAAAAGTTCAGTAATTTACAAAGAATGCAGTTCAACCAACCACTGCCCTATGCTATTCTTGTATCTTGTTCAGACGCAGTTCAAGTAATTCATGCCTAGGAAGAGCCGAAGCACTATTAAGAGAAGTTGAAGGAAGTCTTCGACATAGCTGACTCATGTCAAGATGTAATGAATCATATGACGCACAACAAATTAGGATTAACAGATTCATAAGAAAATGACTGCGGTGAATGGAATAAACAGATTAGTATTCTCAAGCATGACAATGCAGTATTTGCCTGTGATGTGGACATGTTTGTTTACAAAAACTGTTTGGTTTACTAAAGTTACAACAAAAAGGAAAGAATGAAAAGTTTTGGGAATAATGCAGAGGACTCACCTGAGAAGTGTCTAGGGGGATGCTTCTCTCTCTCTCTCCAAATTTTCCTTTGCTTTCTTGACAAAGTGAAGCTAGCAGGAATTGCACAACTCACAGACATTCCACATATCAGTGTTTGTCCATTGAGAGAACCAAAGTTGAGAGAGATAAATGCTCTGCTGAAAACACTGATTTAATTATCCAGCCTGCCTCTGTCCTACTTAATGTGTTCACATAAGCAAAAATAGCTTACAACAAAGTAAAAAGATTCTCACAGTGTTCCTCTCTCTCTTTCTCTCGTCCCCTCCTCCCGCCCTTCTCAAATTCCCAAACAAGTTTGAACAGATTGACACTTATCTTCCTCCCCTCTTTCTGTTTCTGTTTTCCTTATACTTTCCCCCTCCAGCACGGTCTTAAAGAAGAGTCCAAAAGTAACCGTCTGTTCAAGCTCGCACGCAGCTTTTCTTCACTTCTCATAAACCCAATAGACTCAAAGTGATTGTGCTACAGCTTGTTCCAGTAATTCAGCCTTTCGCTCACCTCACCCTCACTGGCACTGCATGCTTCTCTCTCACAGAAACAGGAAGTGCACATGTGTGCTGTGATTGGTGGGGTTAAAGATACTGGGTGTGACTGTTTTCTCAGGTAAAGACATGAGAAAGAGTGAGATCAAAGGGGGAGGGGCGAACATGTATGAGTGTGTCCATACACAGTAATGTCGTCTGCAGCTTATGTAACACAAAAGTTCTCAGAAAAAGCTGTAAAAGACAGTGGAGCACAGATGACACATTCGCACATTAGGAAAAATAAACACTGAACAATGATGCACGTATTTTAAACATTATACATCTGCTCCTTTTAGACATTTTTTGCTCTTTTTGTGCAAAGTTTAGTTTTGTGTATTTTTAGTATAACCTTTTAGTTTAAAATCAAATTATTTTTAAGTGATGAGTAAGCAATATTGGATGCAGATTTTGAAATATGACGCATTTTCTTTGTAATCCAAATGCTTGAGTTTAATTGATCATTTTCTAAAGTGTCTGTTGTTATACATAGCCATCTGAACAAACGTAACTCCAGAGTGTGCTGCTATCTGACAAGTATAACAAAATCATCTAAACAAAACTGACACAATCAATGAAATCTCCTGGACAAAGGTTAGGAGAAATGATCAATCATCCACAAGCATGTTCTAATGTATGACAGGCAAGAAAGGGCTAATTCAGGAAGAGTGCAGTAAACTAATCATGTATTTCCAATGCAATTACAAAGATAGAGGATATCCTGAAATCCTAAAAGGAGAAAAGAAGTAGCATCTTGGTTAGTTAGCTAACTAGTAGCCTATCACAAAACCTCACTGCAAGAGAATGTATATAAAACATATAGTCCAACAATATCAAAACACATCTTACAAAAACTAGTGCATTTAAATTATTTCGGTAATAAAACGCTGATGTAAGAACTGACAGAATTAACATTGTCGTTACATGTGATTAACCAGAATTTAAACAGAACTCATGCTATATAAAGAATCTCACCAAACTCTGCTGGAGACTGATAAAATATGCACAAATTAGGGCCTAAAACCCTAATAAACTGTTTGTTGTTTTGTCTTTTTTTAACAGTTTTAAGGTGCTTAACCTTGAAAGACTGTTGATTATCAACTTTAGGAGATTTTGTGAGATTTTGCAAATATGAACATACAATCATTTAAATAGACAAATGTTTAAAATTAAAATATAAAAATGTTGTAATTATCTATATATTACCAAACATATCTAATAGTTATCACCACAAATATATTATTAGCTTTACATACATACAGTAATATGTATAAAACTGTGGAAAAAAATATATTATTGCCTTAGTGGTTTTCAAATTATCTGTGGTCAGCAAGTAAGCAATGAAGCCTTTAACTAAACTTCTGCCGTTTTGTCGTGCGGTTTACTTCCACGATAAACTCCACGTGGAACAGGACAGTTGATTGAGGCTTATCAGGAAAAACACGTCTTGTTTGAAGATGAACTAGATCTGCAGCACTAGACTCTGCTTGTTTGAGCAGCACTCAATATCCCATGTTCACGTGCAGCACTTCAGCTTCCGCCTTCAGTCACATGTGGCGCCCGTGTAATTTCACTTCCGCGTTTGAACAGAAAACATTGAATCCTTTGAATAATGAAAGCGTTTTAAGGCGAATATAATCAGAAGGTTGTTTATTCAATGTGTGTTTATCGATACCACCGGATATTTTGATGTAATGTCGTTTAGTATTGTTTAAAGACATTAGTGCGCCAGTTTGGGAAAGAGAAGACCCCCAGGCTGGGTGGACACAACTAGACAGCTAATTAAGACCTTTACTTTTATTTATCTACAGTAAACACGGTCATAGGAATTCCGAAAGGTGCGTTTGTGATCAACTTTGTGCATTTCTTTCATTTGATGCATTTTAAAGATGACAGCTTATGCTAACAGCATGTTTATCTGGTTTCCTAACTAAAGTTCTTCATTACCGTTTGCTTCATTGATTACTTGAACTTGGATCCATGTGATAACTTTTGTGTTATCTTTTTCAGTCATATAAAATAAGCATCACATCGTTTTTGGCATTACAATCAGGCTTTTGTAGTTTTGGCAACAATTTGTAAGCATGCACAATAATAGCATTTTCAGCGAGTTTTATAAAATTCTGTTTTCAAAATAACAGCATCTGTCTGTAGTCTTTAAAAATATGATTATATTTGAAGAACCAGCGATGATCTTTCACATTTGGCGTTTCAGAGTGCACCTTTTTTTTTTTTTTTGGTTAAAATCCTAAGCAGTTTTGGCCAAAAATGTTTCACTTTTCAGGAATTAATCGTTCAAAAGTTTGGAATCAGTAAGATTTTTAATGTAGTCTCTTATGCTCATCAAGAATGTATTTATGTGATCAAAAATACAGAAATTTTTAATATACTTTAAAATATAATTTATTTCTGCGAAGCACTGAATTTTCATCAGCCATTACTCCACTCTTCAGTGCCACATGGTCTTTCAGAAATTATTCTAATATGCTGATTTATTATCAGTGTTTAAACTGTTGTGCTGCTTAATATTTTTTTGGAACCTGTGATACATTTTTCTTTGATTATTTGAAGAATATAAAGTTAAAAAGAACAGCATTTATTCAAAATAAAAATGATAAATAAATAAAAAGTATTAATTTCATAAAGAAAGAAAAAAATTACTGACACCAAACTTTTGAACAGTACTGTATATTGTTACAAAATTTCTATTTTCAGTAAACGCTGATCTTTTTAACTTTTTGTTTATTAAAGAATCATGAAAAAAGTATCACGGGTCCCAAAAAATATTAAGCAGCACAACTGTTTCCACCACTGATTATAAATCAGCATATTAGAATGATTTCTGAATGATCATGTGACACTGAAGCCTGGAGTAATGATGCTGAAAATTCAGCTTTGTTTCACAGGAATAAATTATATTTTAAAGTATATTAAAACAGAAAACTCTTATTTTAAATTGCAATGATGTTTCACAAAATTACAGTTTTTTTTTTCTTTATTTTTGATCAAACAGATACAGCCTTAGCATAAGAAACTTCTTTAAAAAACATTAAAATCCGTACTGATCCCAAACTTTTAAACGGCAACGTATACTAACTAATTGCAAAAATGCGAGTTATTATGAAATACCAAATGTTATTGGAATTAACCAGGAATTAGGGACACAGTTTGTCTAAATTGTGTCCCAGAGTTCTTCACTAATCATAAAATACTCTGTGCATACTGAGTCTGTATAGTGAAATGTGTATTATATGCATATATTGTGTCAGGCTAGTGTTACACTGCCCACATTTTGTGTGCATGCGTAAGTCAATCATTGGATAAATTTACTGATCAGTTTTTTTTAATGTGTTGCCCTTTTCCCATCAGGTGTCACCTGTGAAAGTCATGTTGCTGTGTCTGAGAATAATCACTCCTCTTTTTGTATTACTTGCTGGAGTGCAAGCTGAGTTCATCACACAAAAGTGTAACTTGACTTCAAAGAGTGATTCCGAGAAAAAAGCACTTCAGTTGCTGGAGCCTCTCACCAATCAAAAGTAAGACAGGTTTTTTTTTCAAGTTAATCTAGCATTCATTCGGTTTGCAGGTTGTGCTGGTCTTGTTAACTGTCTTCATATTCACTCTGAACAGCTTCACCGCAGAAAGACCGGGGGAGGAATATTTGTATATTTTTCAGGTGTGTGGAGATGCTGGCGGAATGAAGGATGCAGGTCTTGTGCAGCAAGGAAAAAAAGATGGAAAGCAGGTTCGAATTGGGAGCTACACCAAAACACGAGCTATTAGAGGAAGTATGTAACCTTGCTTGACCTTTAGAAGTGACGTGGTGCTATTTGCTTCTTTTTACTACAGGTGGACTTTTCTGAATTGATCTTTCCTAATGTTTATTTCGGTCTTTGGTATCTCTTTGAATTAATATTATAACAGTTAATTCAGTTTTAATTGTTATCAATGTTAATTTATAATAACGACTACTGATTTTTTTTTTCCATTGTCTGGTGATTCTTCTGTGGGTTGTGGCTTTTGTTTAGTTTAGTTATATAGTAACAGTTAGCAGGGATGCATTGCAAAAGAACATTGTAAATACAACCAACATTAAAAATAAAACAAACTTCAAATTTGACTAAATTACAGAACTTTTTCCAGGTGTCACAGGAAGCCTTGTTTAACTCATTTTTTTTACCTTAGTTCTCCTTTTGTTCTTGGTGCAGGTGACTGGGTTCTGCTCTTCTATGAGGGGGGAGATAAATATGACAACCACTGTTCAAAAGAGCCAAGAAGAGCTATGATTATGATTTCATGCATTACGAGCACTAAGGTATGAACTTTTTAATGCTTTTGAAATGACAATTGACATTTTTTACTCTCTACTCCTATAATAATTAAATAAAAATGCATTTATTATTTTTTCATGTATTTTTTTTTAATATATTATTAGATCTGGATAAGAAAGAATTAAGCGTTATCATTGATCCTCATAACCAGTGTTGGAGGTAACACATTACAAGTAATGCGAGTTACGTAATCAGATTACTTTTTTTCAAATGACTAGTAAAGTAACATTAGTTTTTAATTTACAAGAAAATATCTGAGTTACTTTTTCAAATATGTAAAGCCAGTTACTTTGTTTTCCCATTTATTCAAAGTCAAAGTTTATTTATATAGTACTTTTTTAGAAACAACAAGTGTTTACCAAAGTGCTGTACAGGCATGAATAAGACAATACCACAAATAGAATATCACAAATAAAGTTAAAAAATATTATAAAATATTATAGCATAACATAAAATAAAATAGCAGCTCTCACACAGTGTTAAACGCCAGACTATAAAGGTAGGTTTTTAAGCTAGACTTAAAAACAGAAAGTGTTTGGGCCTTTCTAACATGTAAAGGCAGATTATTCCAAAGTCTAGGGCCCGCCACTGAAAACGCACAGTCAACCCTGCTCTTCAGCCTGACACGAGGGACAACTAACAGTAAATGATCACCAGACCTAAGTCCCCTTCTCAGAGCATATGGCTGTATTAAGTCTGTAAGGCTGTATTATTTAAAAACTAAGATTAAA
The DNA here is from genome assembly GCA_039654775.1 of Spinibarbus caldwelli. Lineage (NCBI taxonomy): Eukaryota > Metazoa > Chordata > Actinopteri > Cypriniformes > Cyprinidae > Spinibarbus > Spinibarbus caldwelli. The sequence goes on from CM077226.1 coordinate 15,805,260, forward strand.
ATCTTAAAATCAATTCTAAAACGAACAGGAAGCCAATGAAGAGAGGCCAAAATGGGAGTAATGTGTTCCCACTTTCGTGTTTCCGTTAACAAACGAGCTGTAGCATTCTGAACCATCTGCAGTCTGGTGAGGGAGGCCTGACTAATGCCTACATAAAGTCAATTACAGTAGTCAAGAAGGGATGATATAAAAATGTGTATAATTCTTTCAAAATCTTTAAAGGACAGAAAAGATTTAATCTTAAAAAGTTGCCTCAGATGGAAAAAAATGGATTTAATTACCAAATTAATCTGTTTATCCAGTTTAAAATCACTATCCATTAAAACACCCACGTTTTTTTACAGATGGCTTCACAAATGGTTTTAAAACAACTAAATCCAGGTCAGGAGTCCCACAGGCACCCCCTGGAGTAAACAATATAACTTCCGCCTTATCCTCATTAAATTTTAGAAAATTTACTGCCATCCAGGCTTTAATTTCCTCAAGGCAACACAAAAGTTGCGCTATAGAATTTGGATGTTTTTGTTTCACTGGCAGATATAATTGTGTATCATCTGCATAACAATGAAACAAAACATTATACTTCCTGAAAATGGATCCTAGAGGAAGTATATATAGAGAAAATAGAATTGGCCCCAAAATGGAGCCCTGGGGGACCCCACACGAGAAACACGCAGAAGAGGACATAAAATCCCCAAGGCGAACAGAAAAGCTCCTGCCAGACAAATATGATCGAAACCACTCCAACACAGTACGCTTAATGCCGACACAATGCTCCATATGAGGAATCAAAATGTTATGGTCTACAGTGTCAAATGCAGCCGTGAGATGTCCCCATGTTGAGAGAAATTAGGAGTGCAAAGGCGTTGTGTGTGCTGTGTAAAAAAGATATTTACAATACTGTAGGTCTAGACTAAATGTGAACATGCATTTACTCTTCTCACTTGCACAAAAACAGATTCAGTATTTCTCAAATTAATAAAAACAGTGAAATGCAAACTCAGAATATGGTGCAAACCTGCAAGATTTAAATTTGTTAACAAATATCCTTATGTATTTATTCTGTTTTTTATTAACTAATGTCTTTGCTGCTGACCTTTACGGATCTAGTTCAACCATACTAATAAGCAAAAATGACTTTAGATAAACATTACATTTGTGTTTTGTTTTTTCGTGATTGAGAAGAAAGTGTTGAACTTGCAGCCTATTCTTCATGTAGTCTAGAATGGCATCACAGCTAAAAAGTTTGTTTGAGAATTTTGAATTTACATTTCCTTCAACATGAGGCTTATTCATTTCAATTTTGGTGTGAAAGGTCTTTTACAAATTACTTTCCATAAAAAGTAATTAAGTGTACAATTAGTTATTTTTTTGTGGAGTAACGCAATATTGTAATGTATTACTTTTAAAAGTAACTTTCCCCAATATTGCTTATAACATAAATATTGGTTGTATTTCTGTCAACATCTAAATCTGATCCATTAGCGTAAGTGAGCATTAGTGCGTTATCATGTTCAAACTAAATAATTATCTCAGGTATGCAAGATTTTACCCTTACAATAACCAGAATGACCTCATAATTTCAACTGCACTATTATTTCTTAGCTCTTATTAATTTTTTGTGTGTGTGTGTTTTCTTAGAATGAATTTTCAGTGGTTTTGGAGGACAATCAGAAGGATCGGGACTGTTATTACCTGTTTGAGCTGGACTCCAATGCAGTCTGTCCTGTAATCCCATCCAAACTCAGTGCCGGCTCCATAATCCTTATTATGTGAGTGCTTCAAAATTCTCACAGGGATCGTCACACTATTAGAGACAATTAAGGAGCAACATTAATGTCATACTTTACATGTAATCATGTTCCTGTTTGCTCTCCATAGTGTATTCTGCTGCCTGGCCGTGTATCTGACTGGTGGATTCCTCTATCAGCGACTGGTAGTTGGAGCCAAGGGAGTTGAACAGTTCCCTAACTATACCTTTTGGTCAGAGATCAGCAACTTATCTGCTGTAAGTATAGTTACATATACATTTGTCTCAGTTTATCCTCAGTTTTGGTCTTTCTTTTTTTTTCCTTTATGAACCAAATAATTATTATTTTTTTTATCCTAACAGGACGGATGCGATTTTGTCTGCCGTTCCCGTGGCAACAGAGAAGCAGCGCCCACATATAGAGGCGTGGCTACTGAACCTCTTGGGGAGGAGCCAGAGGAAAGGGATGACCATTTACTTCCCATGTGACCAAATCACATCAACCAGTGAGAAGAGGCTGGACAGTTATTATGGTTTTGAAACCCAAAGAGAGATGTTCAGTTCAGCAGGAGTGTTCCTAGTTCAGAAGTGCTGCTGTTTTTGTTTGTTTTTTACTATCCAATAGCACTTATTCTCTATTTATCCCTTAAAATGTTAATTTGGTGTTTGTTAAATGTTAAAGTTTACTAACTAGTTTTCAAAAATCCAGAGACCCACAAATATATTTGATTGCTTGATATTTATGACAAGATATCATCAACATGCAACACTGCCCGTTTTCGCTCTTTATAGGTAGTAAAATACATCAGCGCTGCTTGACTGCATTACTTGTAGTTTGGTACAAGTGCTGAATTTGTTTAGAATGGTTAAATCAAGTTTTACTTGCAGTATGAACCCATGTTTGATGGAACTGAAATGAATTTTTAAGCTTATGCTCCACCAACTCAATCCATTAAATGTTTAAAAATATTTTTTTTTTCTATTTCCAGATTTTCAAAAATTAACTAATAGTGATTATTTGAAAAATTGGACTCACAAATATGCTATTTGTTGTGTTTGTGTAAAGAAGTTACAAGGATCTGATGAGGCCTACCTCTTCAGCCTGTTACAGCCTGTATGCGATGTTTCTGAATGATCTTATTAATAATAAATTGCTATCATATAGGTTATTAATAAGATACATTTGAAGAAAAGTATGCTTTCTAGAAGATAAAAAGGTTTTCTGGGAGAGACCCATTTGTGGCACTTTACTGTTCATAACAATTAACAGTTGAAGTGAAACAACATGAAAGGAAATGTGTTTCCGTTTGGTTGGTTTTCTTTTCACTGTGGCTGCTTGATATTGCAAATGTTTATGATACTTTAACTGTGGGATCTATTTCATACGGTATAAATTACTGTAAATCCTCACTGGAAACCACAGGGCAAAATTCCAGACTATGACAGAGCAGCGTTATGTTTTTCTTTCACCGCTTTTGTTTAAGTACCGTTCGTTTGAATGCACTGAAGCTTTTTTGTTTATTAGTGGAGTCATATATTTTCCCTAAACATAACCATGTTCTTGAGGAGTCAAGATTGTGAATGAGTTTAAACACTCCTGTTTTTGAGGTATATAGATCATAGCCTTACAAATATTTTCAGAATCAGGAGGAAGAGATGGTTATCAATGGTGGTTGTCAAATGATGGTTATCAAACCAAGCCATACAAGGTGCTGTGAAGTTTTGGTCTGTGTATAAAAGCTAAAGGCTCCTTGAAAAGCACTTCTAATCATCAGTTTGAAAATGCTAGTTTAGCAACTAGAATCCATATTAATAGCAGAAAGGTATGATGCATTTGGCTTTGTTCTGATGTACTGTACTTCATGAAATACAGGCCTGTGCAAAGAGGTGACTTCACTCTTCTTGCTACTGCTTTATTGTTCTTTACAATTTTAGTGTGGAAATATTCATTTTGTTTGCTTTGGAATTGTTGAGGAGAAAGTGTGAATAAAGTATTTGATTACTGGTGTGTGTACGCACTTGAGTAGTTCTTCACAGTTTACATTTTGCTGTAGAGAAAACTGGTGGCTTGCACTAAAGCTTTAGAACTTTGAACTGTTCTTTGAGCATTTACAACTGACTAAAACACGTCTCCACACAAGCTTAATTACACATTTTTAATAATTTCTTCACAGCCTCTATTATCAGAATAAAGTTGCAGGTTATACATTTTAGATTAGTCTTGTATATGCCATGTTGGGTAAAAAAGAGTATTACACTGTTAGATTATTTTTCAGTGCCTAAAACAGACCATAGCATTAGTCATTTAAAAAAAACAATAAATGGTGGGTTTTGTTTGGAGTCAAAAAGGTGTACATCCAATGATAATTGTCACAAGATGTGAATCTTTGATAAACATAATAAATGTAATAAAATGACAATGAAGCCTTGAAGTAAACGACTGCAAGTAGTTTACTTCAATGTTTTGTTTAAAGTATTTTAATATGAGAAGATATATAATTATTTTTATTTATAGTATGGCATGTTATATTCCTGTGGAATTGGGTCAGAATGGTGTATAATGTTTTTCTTTATATGCAATTTAAGTCAAACAAAAACTACATGTGCTTCATCAAATGTTTAAATTACTAGAGAGATAAGACATGACATTTCTCTTTTTGTAGTTTTTTTTTTTTTTTTTTGCCATTCAGTTCCTCGCTACTGATGACTAAACCGAATGTGTTGTTATTGTGACATTTATTGTACCTCATGTGGGTATGTTGTAAAAGGATGACTAATACTTTCGTCTTATATAAGAACCTGTGAGGTCTTCCATTCCATTCGTTCTTTCAGTTGAATGGGAACAGTCATTTAGGAACATGAAGGCGACTCTACATTATATCTTGGTGGACAGAGGTAAAAGTCATGTGCTCTTCTTTATGTCAGTTCTAATTATATTAATATTGTATTGAGATGTAGTTATACAACTGTAACTGCAATAAAATGTAACCTTTAACTGGATAAAAACTATAATTCTAGTCTGTAAATAAATAAATAAATAAAAATAAAAATAAAATAATAACAATATATCTACTCAGAATCTTGCCTGCAGATTATAACCAATATTAATTAAATTCAGCAATAAAGAACTGAGTTAGAATTAATCAAATGAGCTGCTTATAGGTCATACATTTAAAACGTGTAAGTGCAAATAGCAAAAAAAATAATTAAAATATAAACAAAATGTTGTGTTCACTGGATAAAAAACCACGATGCTAATAAATACTAATGACATTATTTTTAATATGACAAAGATAAAGTTAATCTCATTAATAACACTGAGTGGATTAATTCAAATAATGTAACTTAATTAATTAAATCTGTTTTCAGGTACTATAAGACACTCCAAAAGAACTTGATTTATTATTGCCAATAACAGTCATAGATATTTGGACAGTCCAAATCCAGACAATTTCCAGGGCTGCTGATACAGGTTCTATATCAGCACTCTTGGAAAATACCTCTTGTCCAAAGAGATTTCAGAACCAGAACTAATTGTTGAAGGCTACTGTATATTGGTTAACTTAAACTCAGAGTATCTTTCGGGTTTGGGTGCAGTGATTGGAATACAGCATTATATTGTAGATACATTTGGACGTTACATTACATACCGTACAGTCTTTTTATGCACTAAGCAATATTCATCTCTAAAGTATGCACCATTTATTTATACATATAATGATACAAATATTAGAAGAAAATACTTTTTTAGTTAATGCAGTATATGTAAATAAAAAAGAGGCAGCCTCTGGAAAATAACCAAGTTTGGGAAATATGGAAAGTTGAAATAAAATGTGAACAGAAATGAGACTTGGGCTGATATTTAATGGTCATTTTAAATCATGAAATCACTAAATGAACTGTATTTCTAACAATGATGTCTGTGTGGTATTACACAAGCTTCAAATTTCAAATAAGTGGATGAAATAGACATCCGCCCCTTTAGTGGGCGGACGGGGCTGCGATAGGCTGCTCCACACGTCAATCATCTCCATGCGCAATGCCTATTGGCTGGCCTGCTCCACCATCACCCGCGGAAGTTTGTACAGAGAGATTCGGAGTGCTGTCAGTTATTTTTTAAAAAGACATTTTTCGGCACGAATTTCGTCGTTTCTCGTGTTGCCTCGAGAACGAAGACGAAAGACAAAGAAAAAATACATTTTAAAGGATGAATTTTGCATCGAGAACAACAAAGCTCGCATGAAGTGCTAGCACCTGACAGCTAATAGTATTGTGTAGCTTGTTGTTAATTTCGTTAATTTTTTTTTATCGCTCGTAAACAGTCTAGGAAAGGATCACAAAACTATTTAAGCTGCAATTTAGCAGCTGGCCTGCTTTTATTATAAGGTTAGTGTGAGCAGTGTTATATATTGACAGTTGTGTTTTTTGTTTTGATTAGCATGCTAAGCTAGTTTGCAGCGCGAGCTGGTATTCATCATTCTGGATTTACATCAAATCAACCTCACCCCATCATCAGTATTGTGTCATTTACTGTCATCTTCACACGGCAAGAACTGTACTAAAACAGGTAAAGTAAACCTTGTAGCCTTTATAACTTGTTGACACTAGCAGGACACTGTGTGGAGGCATGCGGATCACCTGCGCGTGTGTATATGTACTTTCACCCCGAATTAAAAAGAAAAACCTAATAAATTAGATTTGATAAATTATCAGTTCTATACAAAAATGCCTAGTTAAAAATTAAGATATTTTTGCAGTGACATTGACAGTTGCATGGTAATATTAAAATAGTATGAAATGTTTTAGTTTGAAGTCAGAATGAAGTCAACACAACAAACACGACATATCTGAATACTTCATAAAAATAATAATTCAACTGTTTCCTTTTTACATTACAATAATTTAATCATGATAATTGCAGTTTTATATATTTATATACATGCGCATATATATCACGTATGTGTATGTATGTATTTAGTGCTGTCAAACGATTAATTGCATCTAAAATAAGTTTTTGTTTACATAATATATATGTGTGTACTGTGTATATTATGTATATATATATAAAGACACACACACACATCATATATTTAGAAAATTTTTACATGTATTTATGTGTATATATTTATATTCATATGAATTATATCATACATAAATATATTTAATATATAAACGTAACATCTTTTTGTTAAATATATACATGAATGTGTGTGTATTTATATATACATAATAAATATGCACAATACACACACATATTATGTAAACAAAAACTTTTATTTTGGATGCGATTAATCGTTTGACAGCACTTATATGTATATATATATATATATATATATATATATATATATATATATATATATATATATATATATATATATTATGCAATAATAATAAATTTCACTTATCATTTTTTAAAATCATTTTAAGTTATAAACATTTTTATTTGTGTATAATTTTATATGTGTATCATTTTATATTTTTATAACTGTTAACTGTTATTTTAACACTTTTGATTAAAAAAGAAAACTAAAATGACTTTATATAAACTGTTTGTTGCAATGGGTGTGTTTTGTAACAGTCTTTCCTTACCCTTTCTTTTTTAAACTCAGAGGTTCATCATGCTGGGAGATTGTAGCATGAAAGAATGGGAGAGACTAGCGCTCAGGAAGAACTCAGTCACAATTCTGCAGGACTTAGTGGTGGATGATCTGCTGATCCAGTGTCTGCAACAAGATGGAATCCTTACAGAAAACATGGCTGAAACCATTATGGTATGTGTAAAGTATTAGTATTAGCTTAATGTCAGTTATATATTGGATAGATCTACACGGAACCTGTGTTAAATATATGCTTTCAGGCTAAACCAACATCCCAGGGCAAGAGTCGTCATTTGTTGTTTCTTTTGCCAAAACGTGGCCCTCGAGCCTTCAGCAGCTTCTGTGCTGCTCTTACAGCGACAGAACAACAGCATCTCTGCAGACTGATCATGGACTTCACTGAGAAAGACGTGAGTTGGTGCCTTCACTTCAGAATCGCACCCACTTAGAATGACTTGACAGGTTTCTATATAAACGTAATGGTTGCAGTGATCATGCAGTGAGGGACCAGAAAATTTTTCTTCAGCAATGACAGCACATCTGATGAGAACCACGGAGACAGATGTGCTGTATTCATAGGGGAAAAAAAATTCTATATACTTGATGTTTTGCACTTAATGGAAGGAGAATAAAGCACATTTGTTTTTTTTATATTGAACATTTTATATTGGGTTCTAAACACTATATATTATCAACTATATTAGGCATTTTCTTGTCCATAATACAACATTTTCTCAAGACAATAAGTGGCAGGAAGAGTTGTGGGATCAGTCTTATGACCATAGAGATGTATAGAAATCACACCACCCACTGAAGTCAGAGCTGGATCAGTGGAATAAAAGAGAGAGAGAGAGAGTAGAACAAAAGGGGAAATTAATTACAATGCAGCAACGTCAATATTATGCACCAGTTTACTAGACCCAAACTGCACTGATTCTTTAAAAAACAAATATAAACTCTCCTTTCCTTTGTATTAGTGTCTAATGATCTGACTGTAACTGTCAGCATGATGTATATTCTCGGTGTATGTAGTCAGTGTAGAAAAGTGATTTTCTGTTTTGTTTTTTATCTTCACAGAAAAGCTTTTCAGAGCCATCGCTGTCCCTTCCAACTCAGGAATGTGTTATACCTGCGAAAAGAGCCCGGACTCGTGGTGAGCACTTTACTGTGATTGTGTTCGTGCAGAAAGCCCTAATTATACTTCAGTTTTAAAATGAACACTTATGAAGCTTAGATAAACCAGGCTTTGTGCGTACAATGATGAAATTTATGTTGTTCACACTCTATGCCAAAAATCTGGCACTGCTGTGCACATGGATACGTTACTTCTTATCAAAGAAGATGGTCATATAAATGACTTTTTAAAATTGGCGATTAATTTGCTGGAGGTTTGCCGTTCTGAATGGTCTTTTTTTTTTCTCTCTGTGTGGTTATGATGTTATACACATAGCCGTATGTATGCGATTTCCAGCAAAATCTGTCCTGAAACTCTAAAATCATTGTTATTGGTTTATCAAAGTGCATTTATTTCAGGTGCCAAGGCAATATTTACAATATTTTAAATTTTTTAATTTGTTTCAGCCTTATTTCAATTACCAATAAACATATTTAGTTAAAAGTTATAGTTTTAGTTAGCAATAACAATGCTATGTTTACATTACCTGTTACATTTTAGTGCTTTTGGCCAATCAAAAATTAAAGTACCAGAACTAACTGTTAGGAAAAGTACAATACAGAAAGAACAATACATAAAGAAACATTATGTTAAATGAGCATAATATTTTTGAGCTAAATGGGGTTGTTTTTGTGTTTTAGAGTCCATGGAGATGTGTTTGGATGCAGACTCTCCCGTGACCACGGCTGTTCTTCCCTGCACGCCGGAATTTTACCAGTCCCATAGATCACAGGTACAAGGACACAAACCCTATTCCTTTGCACACTCACACACAACCCATTTTATTTGCATATATTTTACGCTATGTTAGCACAGTGTGTAACCTCTATGCAAATGTCTTGCAATTCAGGCTTACCCGATGCGCTCCTGCCCGCGAGGACTGGCCCTGGTACTGAGTAACGTGAGGTTTGACTCAGCTAACACGGATTTAGACGTCCGGAGGGGAGGAGAGGTGGATGAGGAGACGCTGAGGAGACTTTTCACAGAACTGGATTTCACAGTCAGCCTGCACAAAGACCTAACGGCAGAGGTGAGTTAGACACGCTGACAGAGTCAGACTGCACTGCGAAGCAAAGTCATTTATTAAGTGTTTGATTTGTTTTTTTCAGGCAATGCGCAGGTGCCTAGAGCAGTTTGCCCAGCAGCAGGAGCATGCAGAGTATGACTGCACTGTTGTGTGTTTACTGTCACATGGAGTTGAGGGATCTGTCTACGGCACTGATGGACAGCTGCTGGAGGTGCACTTGATTTTATTACCTAATTCTTAGTGATGCACCAAAATATTGGAAAGGCCAAAACAGTGGTGTTTAATTAGCGTTTTACTGATTTGTTGTGTTATGAAAAATGCATTATTTTATATAGATACTATATTTTAATTACTTCTTCACTTAATGAATGTTCAAATAAATCTGTAATGAAAAGTTTTTGTTACAGTCACCATTTAAATGTTTGTAATTCAATGACAAATCGGAGTAGAAACGTAGCTCTGTTAATATCTGTTATTAGTTGACAAAAACTGTGTGCAACTTGTTTTTTAAATAAAATTAATTAATTAGGTAACACTTTATTTTAAGGTGTATTTGTTACACCGGTTACATGTACTTACTATTATAATGACAATAAATTATGCATAATTACATGCAAGTAACCATGAGCCAAACCCCTAACCCTAAGCATATAGTAAGTACATGTAGTTAATTAATATTACTCAGTACTTAAATTAAGAAGTACACTGTAACAATGACAATTAAACTCATTAAATATTATTACATAAAATGTATTTTTTTAAATTGCAGTTTTCAGCTAAATGAAAACTTAATTTTTATTTAAAAAAATGCAGTAATGTTAATACTATTATACAAAAAAAAAAAAAAAAATTAAGTTTTTAAAAAGTCTTATGTTTGGGTTTTCGAACCAAGTGCATCCTGAATTTCCAGTTCTGACACAACATTTTTATTTCTGTTCTTAGTTATACATACAGGTGTGATTTTATCAGTATGTGAGTTTCATTTGAAGTAAATTTGTTGCCTTGCAGAAGATTGTTTTACGTATCAGAGTTTCAAACATCTCTCTCTGTCTCTCAGCTGGACTGGGTGTTTGAGGTTTTTGATAACTCCCGCTGCCCTCTGCTCCAGAATAAGCCAAAGATGTTCTTCATTCAGGCTTGTCGAGGAGGTGAGTTACTGGTGATTAACCAGTCATTGTTAATATATTTTTAAACATAGACTACCAGTCAAACAGATGGGCACACTTGACTGACTATTAAAATTAATGTTTTTGTTAATTGAAATAAAGCTTAAATAAATAGTATAAAAAGTATAAATATTAGATTGAAAAACTTAATGAGAAGAATGTTGCCTTGATAACTAACCAAAATAAAGTAAGTTTGAAATGACTAAAATTAGAACTGAAATTAAATAAATAATAATAATAGAAATGCCAAAAGCACATAACAAAATTACTAAAACTTAAACTAAAATTAAAATGAAACTTCAAAGATTAAAAAAAATAACAATATATACTGTAGTATAAATAATACTAAAGTAACACTGGACTGACTTTGTCCTTTTCTCCTAATTTCTCCTTATTTTAAAAATTATTTAGTCACTTCAGTGTTTGAAATTAGTTTTGTATACAAATAGAAACAGGAACAATGTATGAATATCTTTCCAAACAATTTTTTATTTTGGTTAGTAGACACGGTTTGACTGGTAATGTATTTTTTTTTTTTTTTTTTTTTTTTTTACAAAATATTAAGTGTGTGTTGAGTAATAAATAGTATTATTTCCAGACACTTTTATTGAATTTTTTGAAAGTGAAAATAACAAATATCCACCAATTAATTGATTGTTTCAGTTCTTAATATGAGGTAAATATGCACCATTATGGGCCTCATGCCAAAATCCAACCTCTGAAGCATATTGTATGGAAGTGCGATGGTTTTAATTCATTGAGGAATTAGTTTTATTCAGCTGAAGCATTTAAATAAGTTTTTAATTAAGTCTATTTAAAAAAAATTAGGTTGTAAAAGAACTTTATTGTATACCTTTATTGTATTTTAAATTGGCAATGAAATATAAAACTAACACACAAGCAAACAAACATTTCTTTCTGTTTCAGAGGAGATGGACAACGGCGTGGACCAGCTGGATGGTCAGGAACGGACTCAATCTCCAGGCTGTGAACAGAGGGATGCTGGCAGAGAGGGGGAGAGAGATGACAAAGAGAGGGAGGAGAAAGACAGGGAGAGACTGAGAGTCAAACTGCCCCAGAGATCCGACATGATCTGCGGCTTTGCCACCCTCAAAGGTTTCAGTGTGTACACATAGTTGTATCTTCATCTGATTTTCTTACCATTCATCATGTCATATGTCATATGTCACGGCCTGTGCAGATTGCTAACGTTTTGTGTTTTGCGTGTGGTTTGTGTTTCAGGCACTGCTGCAATGAGAAACACCAAGAAAGGGTCCTGGTTCATTCAGGATCTAAATAGCGCAATCAGACAGGGAGCCAACGACACACACCTGGCAGACATTCTTGTGCAGGTAAAACGTTTTAGTATACTGTCTTTTTTAGAATGCAGTGATTTATTGTATGGGCTTTATCTAAACAATATTAACATGTTGGCACATTGATATTGAATTCAGTTGATATCCATGCAAAATCAGATTTTAATGATAAAGTGTTTAATAAATTTGACCTTATTCACAACTTGTTACAGTTTAATCATGAAAAGCCTGACATGAAAGTCAGAACAATTTTTTTTTGACATTGAACAGTTAATTAAACATTGAGAGAAATGTTTTTTTTTTTTTTTATGTGTGTAACAAAGGAAACCTAAGTTTCCGTGACCTGAAGAGGGATGAATTATACTTAAAGGCCTTTTACTTGCTAAAAAGTATAAATTATCATTCAGATGACAGAAGGCATGTAGAAGATTATGTGCAACAGCGTTTTCAGCAAAGTTTTGATTATGTTGATAATTTAGAGGCCTAAAATAGAATTATTTTTAAAATATAATAAAAAATTATTTCATATAAAATCTGATAAAGTAGGCTTAATATGGTTAAAATGTATTTTGCTCTCTCTGTTGTTCTCTGTAGGTCAACAGTCAAATTAAAAGCAGAGAGGGATACGCACCTGGTTCAGCCCATCATCGCTGTAAAGAGATGTCAGAGTTCACCAGTTCCCTCTGTAAAGACCTCTACCTCTTCCCCAAGTACTACCCCAACAACTAGACACACACACTCCCCAGGCACGAAGCACACGCAGAACACACTGCCCTCAAACTGATTTTGAAGCAGCAGCGGGAGCTTAGCGCACGTGTGTACATCCATCACCAGCTGTATGCTCAGCACACAACACACAGAGTCATGTAAATCTACTTACACCCATTCCGTGTGTCATCTTTCACATTCCTCAGCGCAATGACAGGTTCATTAGGATGCGTGTGTGCATTATTTACAATCGATTTGCCAAGACAGATCAGTTTTTAGGTCAGAGTTTGCTTTATTTTTGCATGTATTGCATTAATTTTCTTTTTGATGCACTTAGAAAATGTATTCTTTTTTTTTTTTGCCTTGCTCTTTTTTTTAACCAATGAAATTGCTAAGAGTGAAGATGCCATTTGTGAGAAATATGTGAAAAAAAAAATCCATTTGTTGTTTTCGTGATTTATAGGGGGAGATTGGGGTTAAAAATAACCCCAAATGAAATATATTTTTTTATTCCAATTTTTTTTTATTCAACAGCTGTATAAAATACCACAGAATTACCCTTTTTTTTAACCAAAGCCAACATTTTATCAGTCTTTTGTTTTATCAGATTTATTTTTATTTGTTTGTTTTCGATTGACTTTGTACAGTTTTTTTTTTTTTTTTTTCTCAGTAATTCAAGTTCTGTATATTTTGTAATTTTGGAGCCTTTTTATAGCCAACCCATAAACTTGTTGGTACATTCAGAGCAGCTGTCACACATACACGGTTGTATGCATACTCATGCATAGTAACATTGTGCCAGTACTATACTAAACCCCTCCATACCATTTCACTCATTGGATTGGAGCAGAGCAGATCTGCTCTTACTTTATCTATGGTTTCCTCTGTGCAGCTTTACATGCATTGTATCAACATCAGTATAACTTTAAATTAATGTTTTCTGTAAGTACTGTGGCATGACATCTGTTAATTTTCTTTAGTAACCCTGCATTCACCATCGCAGCTTCATTGAACTTTAATAGGGCTTCCTGACTCAAAGTTAAAAGTTAAACTATTTCTCCATTTTGGTTGGCATATAAAAGTTATTTTTAAAAACATATCAATATACTTGACCATTCTGTTGATATTCATGCAATTCTAAAACTTCCAGATTTCAGTTGCATTCCAAATGGCTTTTCCACTCGTTTTCAACGTCAAAATGAAATGTATATATCCTCATAATATGTTTCCTAATTATGTCTGTACATACGCATATTTCTTTTACTCTTGCACATTATTTTTCACTTTAAACATTCTCTGTGCCAACGAATGCACATTATGGAGACTGAAAGAATGATGTCTTTATGAAAAGCCTGCAGGTGGCGATAGAGAGCTTTTGTATTTCATCAGCTCACCTTGTGTCATTTAGAGGTTTCAGGGTTTAGACACAGTCTTCCTGTTCTGCACACACAACATTATTCCTCCTGGGAATGTAGAGTGTAAATTTGAGTGTGCTGTTTCATCTGTGTATGTGTCTTCCTGATCCAGGAGGCATGACCTTTAGGTTAAAGGTCATACCTTTGACCTTTTGACACTGCCATGGCATCCATTTCACATTTGTCACCCTTACCATAGGTTATCACTCAACATGATTCTTTTATTTTAGTGTATTTTATTTTTACTGTTTTAGAAGCCAAAATGTTTGATGTAGATGTACACTGTTCATGCTGATATTGCTTTCAAGCAACTGTTGCTTTGTTGAGTTTTATGTTGATATTTTAACTAATAAGCTTCTTTGAACTGGGTGAATAATATGGGCATAGGTTCATGTTAAACTCCTGTTAAAATCCTAAATATAAAGTGAGGGGCTGGTGCAGATACATAATTTATAAAAGATTACTTTCATAATGGGAAAAAGTGCCATGATAATTTAGAAAAATGTATTTAAACAAATTACTGGTTATTTGATGAAATACTAGTTATTTTCATTGGTCATAAAAAAACAAACAAACAAAAAAAAACAAATCTAAAGAAACAGAAAATGTATATACTAGGAAAATGTATTAATTTCAGACCCAAAGTTTTGCTATACTGTGTTTGAAAGTATTTTTTAATCTTGCAGTCATTCCATTGAGAGAACACCAGCACATTTACAGTATGTTCTCCAAAACCAGCCTAACTTTGTTTTAAACAACTCCCCTAACTGTATTTCTAGATGATCAGTGTATTTCTCAGGCTGTGTTCACCTGGTTTTGAATGTGTTCAGAATTGTAATGGTGAAAGTGTTGTGACATTCAGCCCTTCAGGTTCTAGTTGTAACAAATGTTTAAAAGTTCTCCTGCGAAGGTATTAAAACCCACAATGGACATAGATACATATTATATAATCCTGTCCCTGCCAGACGAGTGCCTAGCAAACTTGATATTAAATGGTTTATTCACTGCCTTTTTCATCTTTACTAACCAACTATGAAGGGTGCTTAAAGAAACTTTAGGGAAAGTGTCATTTTTGTATTTTTGTAATGCAAAAGCTGCCATGTAATAAAGAAATTCTGTTCCAAAGACCTTTGACTTGCGTTTTGGATTTCTTCCTATAGTTGTGTGTTTGAGTTTGAGTGTATTGTCTGGTTGGTTATAATTGAGTGTCAGCCATGCTGGATGTTATTCTCTGTATTGAGTTGTTTAGTATTAGATGTCTCTCACTCCCTCTCCCTCTCTGTTTTTCAGAGTTGTCTTCGGCTTCCGTGGTGATGCATTTTTATCCGCGTGCTCGGGTTTCTCTGTCCTGCCGCGGCTGCAGGAACGGCCGTCATTGTACCGATCCCGTAACACCTACCCATCTGACCCGTTAGCGTGACTCCAGCACTGAAGCCTTCACCACAAGGCCCAGATGGTATGTATATAAATGTGTGAAGGATTACTTTAATCACTTTATTTATCTTTAAGCTTTATTTAGTTGTACACCGAGGTATATCCTGACCAATCGATTGGCAGGCCCAGTTGTGATATAAAAAGCAACAACCTACACAATGTATTTCAGAAGTCACGAAATATCACATATGAGATTTTGCTGCAATTTTAGCTTGTCAGATCAGCGGATGCTTCACCCTGAAGTTTCTCTAGGGTAATGCCTGCAAACATTTCGGACTCTAGAAGCCATGAGTTGGCAGAGAGTTTATCAGAGTTAATCCCGTTAATCAGAGTAGTGGTTGAATCACAGCAAGAGTGTGTTGTATTTTAAGACTGTGCGGGGCATCTGAGTTTCCTCGCTGCTGCATTGAACGCTGTTGTATTGGGTCACGTTGTCCCCCCCTCCCCTCCCCTCCTGCTAGCTCCTTCCAAAACGCATACTCACTCATCATGTTACACGGGTGCCCCCGAGGGGGTGGTGTCCTGTCAAAAAACACCCGTGCTCGCCAGAAGGAACAAAAACAAGAAGAGGTGGAAGTAAAATGGAAATCCAGCTGGGAGGGGTTCAGGCCCGCAGATAGATGGGGAGGCATGTTGCCGCTAGTAACGGCTGAGAGTGGTGATGTCCTTAATGTGAGATGAGGCGGCGATTAGCCATGTGCCGCAGCTAAGAACAGACAAGCAAATCTGGACCTGTATTATCTATTTAACACAAAACACAAGTACGCTCATTTGGGCTCATCTGTTTCAGTCACTCTCTCTGCCAGCTCTCTGTTTGAGTCTTTGTGTTTTTATTCACTACACTACACTTTGTAGTGATGTTTTTTTTAAACTGTTTTTCTTGCCCTCTTCATAAAATTGATCCTTATTTATTTACTATATCCTGACAGTGCTTGTTTTTGGATTTGAATCATACGTTTCATGTTGACTACAGAATGTGTAGATAAAAGGAATGGTCACCTAACAAGAATTTACCATGGTAAACATAAGCAAGATACAATATACGCAAGTTATTGCTAACATTGCAAAACTATGACAAATATCTGTTAATATTTCTATACTTAGTTCTGAAATACCTAGGGATATTAGAGTGTTTCAGAAGTGTGTTTTAGAGCACTGGAAAAGTTGTTTAAATTAATCACATTTTCTTAATTGTAAAGTCTTTTATTAGGTAGAAATAATCTTAGAATTTGATATGTAAAAATATTTTAGTAACACTTTACAGAAAGGTTCTGTTTTTTAACGTTAGTTTACGTCAGTTAATATGAGCTAACGATGTCAAATACTAACATGAATGTACAATGAGCAGTTGTATTTTTATTAACTAACGTTAATAATGATGATTAAATACTGTAATAAAAGTATTGCTCATTGCTAAAGAGTTCAGAATTGGGACCTTATTGTGAAGTGTTACCATTATTTTTTATAATAATATTTTATAAACTTTTCTGTCATTCAGGTATTTTTCAGACTTCTATCTAAAGTTATTTATAGTGTAATTTATTTATAGTTTTTTTTGTTTGTTTGTTTTGGAAATCCTGGAAATATCAGTGAATTTTAAAGTTATGATTCCTGGGCCTGGAAAGGAATCAAAGTTTATAGAAATTATTACCTGTTTGCACGGGGAGTGGCTCAGGTATGCAAAATCCACTAGCCAATATTCATTGGTGTTTTCTCTCAAAAATAGAAATGATTAAAAACTTATAAAGTAAGTTAAAGAAAGAAAGTTATGTAAATTTTGATAGTATTTCTCCCAATCTCCGTTAATTGAATTTATCAAAAATGCTATCCATTTGTCGCAAATCACTGTAAAAATAATAAAAAAATAATTCTTAGAAAGTGTGGGAACCCAGAATATTAAAAGTTCTATGTTTCTATAATTCCAAATAGAATTACAGTTCATTTAAGATGCACCTTTCCAAGGTTTTCACGATCATGGAATATGTCAGGTAAAACACAAAAGGAGCTCTAAAATAGTGATTTTAGGTCCTGGAAATGTTTTGAAAATTAATAAAACATTAACGTTTCATGGAAATTTCTTCTTAATCTCTTAACTCTAAAGTATTGCTCTTTGTGAGTGCAATCTTTATCAAATAATTTAAAATCCTTATCCCGTACTCTAGCATAGGAAAAATTCTTGAAAATCGTAGCTCAAAATGATTGAGAACCCTGAGCTTTGTGTTACCAGCTTGCCAATATACCGAATTTGCCAATACCATGTATTGGACAGAAACTATGGATACCATGTTAATTTTTTGAAAGGGTTGTGAATATCTGCATGTTTGTGATGTGTTTGCGTTGCTGGTGCAGTGTATTACAGGTAGGCCATCTCTTTGCCAGTTTGTGTATGGTGTGTTCCAGTGTATCTAATTGAAGAGTCACACGTCTCAGCATTTTTCTCACAAGTGTGTGTTGCGGGTACTGTAACGTAAGAGTTAGACAGCGTGTGTATCTCGCGCTTTGAGCGGGGTGGTGTGTGTAACTGAATAAACGGGTAAGAGTCGGTGAGTGTATGTGTTTCATATGCTGTAACACAGGAGTGAGACTGTGTGTGTTTATTTTTGGCTCAGTGCGAGCGTGTCGATGGCTGCCGATGCGTCGCAAAGGAAAGCTCTGAGATACCAGCAAACCCTGGTCAGTCACTGTCTTTCTGTGCCTCTTTCTCTCTCCCGTTGTTTTGTTGTCTTACGCCGAGGCGTTTCGCTGTCTTGCTTTTGGTGGGTGGCTTGCTTAGGTTTGTCGTGGTCAATCTGGTCTGTTCTAACCTAGAAACGCTTGTCTGCCCAAAATATGACTCTTTAAATAATGGGTCTCAGAGTCTTTCACTTCACTAGCGTCGGCTTTAATTGATTTTCCATTCTATTCTTAGTGGTGGCGACACACATGGAGCTCACTGGGCTGTTCTAGCACAACTCATGAATAGGTATGAGAATTGTCGTAACCTGTGTCAACACCCTGCTGATTAAAGACGATCTGTCTCGTAAACTTGCATTAGAGTCAATACAATGGATTTGTGCTTCCTTATCAGATGCTTCTTGGGAGCGAACCATGTTTGCGTGTTCTGCTTTCCACCTCCTTGCTTTTTTAATGCTTGTCAGTGATTTTATGATTACTTCAGGCAGGTTCCCGTTGCAGCATTTTCTGTCCGAAATTTGTTTACTGGCGTCATTCGGAGTGGAAAAAGTCTCAGGTTTCTGAAAGTTCTATAAAACACCTCGAAAGCCCTTGAGGGTTATTTGCAATGCCGTAGACTTGCTGAATTAAGCAGATGTGTGGACCAAACCTCGTGATTTGTGCGTATTCGTGCTAACCTACGCACTACATCTCTTCTGCTATACGCTAGCAGAAACCTGAGCATGCAGGTTAAATATACGCCTGGCCCTGCTGCTCTTGATGGCCGCTATGTGGCCGAGAGGAACGTATGGTCAGATGGTCAGGTGCATTGTGCTATTTGTTAGAGTTTGGTTCTATTGGAAAGCTTATTAGGAAGGCCCAAAGATTGTATTAAAGTAAAAGGAAATAGATTGAACACAAAAGGTCAAGTGTCAAAAGAAAGCGCGAGGGAATAGTCGTAAATTTGGTGCGTGAGAAAGTGAGACGAGGGGCCGAAGAGCGTCAATTCTTTAGCTGTCACAAGTCATTAAGTTCCCACACACAGGCTCCCCTCAACCTTCCATTTCTCCACCTGTCTTCCTCTCTTCTCTCGCTCGTGAGTTCCCACATCGATTTTCCTCTCCTGCTGCACAATATGGGAAGATCGCCAGGGCCGGGAGCTTTTTTTAACCTCTGTAAATTTTACGCTTAAATGCATTACTGCCCCTGCCGTCCCCTTTCTGTCTGTCTCGCACACGCAGGAGATTCCTGTAGGAAAAATGATCCAGTCAGAGAAAAACTTGATCAGTAGCCTTATAGGCTTCAAGTGAATGTTTTCCTATGTATAATCAGATTTAATACACTGTTGTTATTCTGTTGCTGCTGAAAGAGTGTTTTTCACTCAATATATTATTACAAATGTGTGTGTGTGTTTAGAATTTGCCATCTTAAAGGGATAGTTCACATAAAAATAAAAATTCTGTCATTAAGTCATTCCAAACCTGTAAGACCTTCGTTCATCTTCGGAACACAAATTATGATATTTTTGATGATATTTGAGAGCTCTCTGACCCTGTGTAGACAGCAACACAACTACCACGTTCAAGGCCCAGAAAGGTAGTAAGGACATCGTTAAAATAGTCTGTGTAACATCAATGGTTCAAGCGTACTGTTATGAAGCTACAAGAATACTTTTTGTGTGCAAAGAAAACAAAAATAAAGACTTTATTCAACAATTTCTTTTCTTCCATGTCAGTTGTTGACGCATGCTGATGCAGGAGTCGCCATTCTGACATAGAACGTCCATCTCTCTTAATTCATCATCTGTATATTCTGGTTCAAATAAGTAGGGCTGGGCAAAAAATTGCAAGTCATCAAAATCTTCAGATGTGTACAAAGACTGTTTTATATACAGCACGTGTCTTTCTTCCTCTGCTTGTAAACAAGGCACAGCGCATCCGGGTTCTACGTCAGAACGCCGGCTCCTATGTCAGCAGTACTAACCCTAACCCTAACCATGTCGTGATACTCTCGTGAACACTTGTCAAAAACTGACACGGAATGGAAGTTGTTGTTGAATTAAGACGTTTTTTTTTTTTGTTTTCTTTGCGCACAAAAAGTATTCTCGTAGCTTCGTAAAATTAGTTGAACCACTGATGTCATGGACTACTTTAAGGATGTCTTTACTACCTTTCTGGGCCTTGAACGTGTCAGTTGCATTGCTGTCTACACAGGATCAGAGAGCTCTCGAATTTCATCAAAAATATCTTAATTTGTGTTCTGAAGATGACATTTGGAACGACATGAGGGTGAGAAATTAATGACAGATTTTTCATTTTTGGATGAAATAACCCTTTAAAGGGATAATTCACCTAAAAATAAAAATTCATTTTATTTACTCACTCATGTTGTTCCAAGCCTGCAGAACACAAAACAGGGCTCCAGACAAAAAAATCAAGGAGCCATTGGCTCCTATAAGAAAAAAACTTAGGCGCCAAATAATTTTTTTAGGTGCCACAGAATAAACATGTTTTATTTATTTATTTTTTTAACATTTTGACATTTCAATCATGTGTTTGTCTAATCTTTTCTTGACTTTATCAGCATTTTAATCCATCTTGCAGTTGACCTGGGAACTAAGATTCACTTAAAGTGGGAACTAAATGTCTTTTCCAACTTGAAATATACAGTCACAAAGAATTGTTTATTACACAGAATCTGTACCAATATCATGGACCATAAGCATCACTTGGCCATTGAGTGTACGCTTTTAAGTAATTGCAATTTAATAAATTAAAGTTAGTCCAACTTAAATAAAAGGTGAGCACAACACATTTTCAAACTGTTATTTGTCAGTGTAACAAGAATTGTCAAGTTCACTTAATGTATTTCTTTAATTATGCATTGTTTATTTGCTTAATAATTTTAAGGCAATGAGTTTCAGGGCTCACAAAATTTCAAAATCCCTGGTAGCCCTTTGGGCAGGTACTCTTCAGATTTTGGTAGCCCAAAAATTTATTTAATTAGCCCAAATAAAATGAGACCATTTTTTAAATATAGAAAATCAGATAAGTCTAAATGCCAATCAAAAACATTTTCAATACACAAATATCAACAAATATCAATGAAATAATTTTATTTCACTATTTACAGGGTATCTGCAGAATTTTTAAAAATCAATTTAAGGCAATTTATGAACCTTTTTAAGAGCTGCACAAGTAAAATGAACACCGTATGAGTGGGGTTGGACAACGTCTGGGCAACATTTTATATCTACAGTTTACAGTAGATCCAAGATACAAAATGGTATTTCAGCTTTTAAACCATTTTTATGAAAAGGGACAAGTCAAAATATTATTATATTAATTTAAAACATAAATATTACTGTCTTAATTGTTTAGATTTTTAGAAGGCACATTAACTTCCTTCACATTTACAACTCTGTTTGCTGCATAAAAACATGGGTTGATATTCGCATTGATCTGAACATAAGATAGGCACACTGGAAATGCAGATTGACTCTCTGCCACGAGGTGGCGCTTTAGGAGCAAATATAGCGTCTTCTCCGGTAACGGCTGTACACAAAGCAGCACCGCACTCATATACGCTGCTTTATCAGGCACTTTATAGGCAAGATGAAATGAAAATGCCAACGACTCGTTTCTGAGGACAGATGGTTCCCTTCAGAGACACATTCACATAAAGACATCTGTGCCGCATTTTGACTTTAAAAGGTGCAGAGCTCATATTTATTCAATGACATCATTGCCTTTTGAAGTTTAATCCAGCTGTATCGATTCTTGTCTTTCCGTCCCCAATTGTAAGACCTCTTGAAATTGTAATTAAGACTTTTCTTATACTATTTAACGTATTTACAACTTTTTATGGCATTAAATTTTATACAAGTAAATTGAGAGTTTTTAAGGACCCGTGGGAGCCCTTGTATTTAAGGTAGCCCATCGGGCAGGGCAGTGATACATTTTGGTAGCCCGACTGGAAAACGCAATAATCCCTGGACGTCGGGCTAGCGATTTTGCGAGCCCTGGGTTTCCTCGGTTTTTTAAAAGGGGTCCAATTATGCTTTTTCACTTTTTGAATTTTAGTCAGTGTGTAGTGTGTATGTTTGGGCGTAAAAAAGATCTACAAAGTTACAAATCTCAAAGTCCACTCCAAAGTGGACTTTGAGCACGAAGTGCCCAGGGGAATCACTGCAGACAGGGACACCGCAGTTCGCACCGTAACGCCAACCAGAACAGCTTCCAGACAGATGATGAAAGGCTTTGTGGAGATCAACACGTTCATCCACTCGGCTCCGAAGCAAAAATCTAATGAGTGGATGCACCTGCCACCTATTTATACCTGTTTGCACGGGGAGTGGCTCAGGTATGCAAAATCCACTAGCCAATATTCATTGGTGTTTTCTCTTAAAGTCAGGGATGATTGGGGCTTCCAAGTAAATCCCCTATGTCGTCACGACATAACTCGTAGTGACCGACAGATAGGGAACTAAAGAGACGGACAACGCCAACAAAATAGCGGAGACTGCAACAACAGACACTCACATTGACGAGCGCTTGTGAGCGAGAGGGTATGAGACAGTTTAGCTTTGGTTTAAAAGAGTTCAAAAATATTTGTTATCAGTCATGACTTAACGGGAAAAATAGAGCAGACACTGAACATGAATGAAGCTTTCTAGTGCGCATGTGTCGACCGCCTGCGTTCGCGTACAACTTCAAATGGAGTATACTTTGAAAGACTTCGCGTTCGACTGTACGCATATGCTAGCGTACGCGTACAAAAATGAAGTATACTTAGGCCTTTAACCCACGGTTCAATACCTCTGTTTTTAACTACGTTTTTTGGTTCAGTTTGGTTCTGATGGCTTAGCGATTTTTAAAAGCAAATTAACAACACAAAACTCCTGTACACTTGTTTACACCTGAGAAAGACATGGATTATTGTATGTCTACTTAAAATTTATTTTGAGAGAAGTATTGTTTTTCCTTTTTTTTTACCCAGTTTGCCAGTGAATTGGACATTATGGAGCACTATAAAAACATGTAATGTCTGATTCAGTCATACTGGATGCCAGAGGGTGCCCTTGGGACATAAACTTCACATATGCATCACAGAAGTAATAGAACTCATGACGTTCCAGGAAATCCCTAATAAGGACAAAGTCATCCAGCTATCGCTCTAGCTGAGGAAAATGAAGATAGAAATGTTTTGAATGATGAAACATAAAGACAATAAAGGGGAGGCGTTTGCTCTTCTCAGCGCGTAAACTCGCAGTCACACACACACAGAGCCAATTCAGAAAGAAATAAAATGTGCAGAAGTTATTTGAAAAACCAAAACCAAAAACAAATTCAATACGTAAGCGAGTATTGAACCGTAGATGTCGTACCAAACAGTTCAATGTTATATTGAGAATTGTGACATCCCTAATGTGTACTTTCAGTATACTTATCTAAAAGTATACTTCAGTATACTTATTCAAGGTTAGTAATTACCCAGTTATTATAATTTTTTATTGTAAGTACATAGTATGTACATGCAGAACAGGGCTGTAAAATAAAGTGCTACTGACATTTCTCAAAATTGCTTCTTTTGTATTTCACAGAAGAAAGTCATAATGTTTTGATGTGAGTAAATGATGGCATAATTTAAACGGACTGTCTATTTACACTAAGTGCAAATAACCTGCCTTGTTGGCAGAGGCTATTTACACTAACTCCGCCCACCACCAGGGGGTTGGGCTAGACAACATTGCAAAAGACGCCTGATTAACAATAGCAGCAGCAAAAGCGTGTAGTGGTAAAGTTTGACGCGATCAACCCGAGTTCGAATACTTGTTCTTCTCCATTTTCACATTACGTATCACATCAGAAAGGCATTTATTTTCAAAATAATAAAGGAAATATTCGAAAAATGGATATAAAATTTCACGCAGGTGTTTATTGGGTAGGTTTACGAGTAGGTGTAGGGAGGGGTTTATTGTACCAATAATGTGGCTTCCATTTAATAATTTTAATAAAAATGATCATTTACACTCAATACGTTATTATGGTGTACTGTTTTATAATGCATCGCAATAATAAGGTGCAGATATCTGCCAATATTTGCACTAAATAGTATAAAGAAAATCCTAAGAAAATTCTAAGAAAATACTGCTATTTTTACTTAGTGTAAATAGAATCTAGCGCTATTTACACTTAGTGCAAATAGCATATACCTAAGAAAGTACTGCTACTTTCACGCAGTGTAAATAGAAGTCATTGCTATTTGCACTTATTGTAAATAGCATCTATCACTATTTTCACCTAGTGTAAATAGCACCTATTGCTATTTACACTTAGTGCAAATAGCATCTATCGGTATTTACACTTAGTGCAAATAGCCGCTGGCTAATTTAGGGGATCTGTCCCTTTTTTGAGGGAATGAAGGGATAGTTCACCCAAAATGAAAATTCTGTCATCTACTCACCATCATGTCACTCCCAACCTGTATGGCTTTCTTCTGTGGAGCACAAAAGACATTAGACAACATTGATTTTCATTGTGTAGACAAAAATCACTTATGTTCTACAGAAGCTAGTAAGTCATAGAGGTTTGGAACAAATGAGGGTGAGTAAATCATGAGATAATTTTAATTTTTGAGCAAACTATCCCTAAAAATGTTGAATGGTTTCTGTGAGTGTCAGGTTTAATGATGGAAATTATAATTTGCTTGGTGTGAAACAAAAGAAGTCAATGGAAAGTTTCCACCATGATGGAAAAACTAATGATGGTGTCTGGTCTTAGATGACCGATGTATTTGTTTACAGCAGTGTTTGCTCGTACTAATGTTAAACAGCACCGCGTGTTGTTTTTAATGGCCACACTTAAGTGATTTCACTTCCAGGTCAGGCAGTTGCGGATGACCTCTTCTTTAGCACAGAGGCCTCTGGGAGTCTGACTGCTGATTGACAGCAATGAACAGACTCAGAGTCAAATGGAGAGAGTAGAGGAAGTGTGCTGGAGATAAAAGGGTTGTTGCGTTTGAACTTTCACTTCATTATTGGGCAGAAATGCAAGTAATAATGTTTTGAGGATGAATTAGCATATTCCTGGGGTCTTGTGAACTGCAGACTACAGACTGCTGAAATATCCAAATTCAAACCAATTTGTTTACCAACTCTTTTTGCTTAAGGTTGTGTCCTGTATTTCTTGGTTAACACTTATTAATAACCTTATATAATTATTGATGAGTAGAAAATGCTTAACTGATCAGTAGTTTATATACTTTCAAATATATATGGGCATGCTGTGTGAAAATATGTAAAAACTTAATTTTTCTTTATTTAAATGTACATAATCTAATTAGTCTGTTTAGCATTATATAATGTTTTGTAGCCTGATATTTTTTTTTTTTTGGACAAAGTCTAGTCCACTTTAAAGAGAATTTTTGAATTTTTTTTACGTTTCGAGGGTGTGTAAATTGTTGATAGGCTGGTGTTAAGAAAATAGCACAGTACTGTCAGTCCATTCTGGGTCTTACAGGAAACACTACAAAAATGTGCCTAAATGTGTGTTAACTTCACAACCAGAATATGTGTCCAAAAGTAATAATAATACAGCTTATTTCAAAGACTCAGGGAACAAATCTGAATCTGCAATTCTTTTTTTTTATTTTTTATTTTTAGAAATTTATTTTCAAACTTTTTCCAAAGCATTAATAATACTTTTTTAACACAAAGCATTAACACAACTCCATACAACTGCAAAATGTAATTTTTCACAACATTAACTCTTTCCACCTAAATAAATAATTAAATTATACATAGTAATATCAATAATAATAATAAAAGTAAAAAATAAATAAATGAAATGTAACAAATGTATACATTTGAAATGAACATAATTAAATATGCAGAAATGTTTTCTCATTTAATATCCTTCAGATTCAATGCAATTAACCCTGACTGGTAACCTGGCAACCTGAACATTTAACCTGAAAATTCAGTAGTTATTTCTTCCTCAAAAGCACTTATAATCTAAACCTAATACTTTGTAAACATGGATTTGTTTCCACATGGATTGACAAAAAAGTGTCTAACTCCTGGAAGTTGTATAAATCCGAAATTGTCCAATAAAATCAGAGCTTTCCAATTTGCGAAAGTGCTGTACACTCTCAGAAAAAAAGGTACAAAAGCTATCACTGGGGCGGTACCTTTTCAAAAGGTACACTTTTGTACATTTTAGTAACTAATATGAACACTTCAGGTACTAGTATGGACCCATTAGGTACAAATGTGTACCTTTTGAAAAGGTACCGCCCCACTGACAGCTTTTGTACCTTTTTTCTGAGAGTGTGTAGCCCATAGACAAGCATTCGGCTGAGACTAAGCATTATATAATTTAACAAATTAGTAATGGCCTACTTTAATGTTTATTAAAACATTCTTTCATAGTCATTTTCTATTTTTATTTTGGGATTTTGCCACTTTTAATGAATGGACAGTGTAGATGTGAACGTGGTGATGTCACTTTAAGTCACAAAGCTGACATCAGTCAACACCATTAATACTGCTTTAACTGATTTCAACTTAAGCACAGATGAAAAAACGCGCAGAAAACGTGTTCACATCCAGGTACCTGCAGTGGACTTCAGCTGACCGCCAGACAGGATTAGGAAGCCACAGTCCTGTGAATTAACAGCTGCTGACAGCCCACTCTCAACCGCAGTCTGTAAATGAAGTGCACTGCATTATGGGTAATAATGTAGAATGTAGTTTACTTAGATATTAACCTAAAGGGCACCCCCTATAAGGCAGATACTGTTACTAATATCTGAATATTTTGTGAAGGTTAAAAGAAGGAGAGGAGGAGCATACAGTGCCTAGCGAAAGTATTCACACCCCTTAATTTTTTTCATGTTTTGTTATGTTGCTGCCTTGTGCTAAACTGCTTTAAATTACTTTTTTTTTCCACATCAATCTACACTCCATACACCATAATTGTAAAGCAAAATACAGGTTTTTAACATCTTTGCAAATTTATTAAAAATAAAAAACTAAAATGATTCCATTGCATAAGTATTCATACCCTTATCTGGGACAGTTGAAATTTAGCTCAGGAGCATTCATATTGCTTGTAGATGTTACTACACTTCAAGTGAAGTTAACCTGTGGCAAATTCAATTGAATGGGTATGATTTGGAAAGGCACACGCGTCTTAATAAAAGTTCAAACAGCTTGTAATACATATCAGAGCAAAAATCAAGCACTAAGGTCAAAAGAACTGCCTGTAGAGCTCAGTTTGCGTCAAGCCACACATCTGTGAAAGAGTTCAGAAAAATATTCTGCTTCATTGAAGGGTCACAGAAGCATGTAGTCTCTGTTACCCTTAATGGAAGAAGTTTGAAACAACCAGGACTCTTCCTAGAGCCGGACATCTGTTCAAACTGAGCAACTGATGGAGAAGGGCTTTGGTTGGTGTGGTGACCAAGAACCTGATGGTCACTCTAGTTGAGCTCCATGATCATATGTAGAGACTAGGACAAACATCACTGCAACACTCCACCAATCTGGGCTTTATGCCGGTGTGGCAAGACTCAATCCTCTCTTCAGTTAAGACACATGAAAACACACTTGGAATTTACAAAAAAAAAAAAACACCTAAAGGAGCCTCAGACTCTGAGAAACAAGATTATCTGGTCTGATGAACCTCAATTCTAAGCATCATGTTTGAAGGAAACCAGCTCTGCTCATCATTTACAGAGTACCATCCAAAAAGTAGTGTGCTGGTAGCAGCCTCATGCTGTGGGGCTGTTTTTCAGCAGCAGGGACTGAGGGACTCGTCGGAGTAGAAGGAACGCTCAGTGCAGCAAAATATAGAGATAGCCTTAACGAAAACCCAGTCCAGAGCATTCAGAACCTCAGACTGGGCAGAAGGTCACCTTCTAACGGGACAATGACCCTAAGCACACAGCAAGAGTGGCTTATAGACGACTCTGTGAATGTCCTTGAGTCACAGCCTGGGATTGAACCCAATCAAATATTTCTGGAGAAACCTGAAAATGTGCATCTGCCCCCGATCAACCTGACAGAGCTTGAGAGGTGAAGAGGTGAGGAGAAGGATGGCAGATAATTGCCAAATGCTGATGAGCAAAGCTTGTCGCATCAAACAAAAAAAGACTTGAGGCTGTAAAGGTTCTTCAGCTAAATATTTAGTTAAGGGTATGAATACTTATGCAATGTACTTATTTCGGTTTTTTTTTTATTTTTAATAAATTTACTTAGTTTTTGCTTTGTCAGTATGGTGTATGGAGTGTAGATTGATGTGGGGAAAAAAAGTAATTTAACATAATTTAACATAAGTAGTTTGACATAAATATTAACAGTTTAACATAAGGCAGCAACATAACAAAATGTGAAAAAAAATGAAGGGGTATGAATACTTTCACAAGGCACTGTAGGTACATAGCAGAGGAAAAGGAAGAGAGACAAAGACTGACAGGAGAAAGAGCATGGTGTTAAGGGAACCCATCAACACTTTTGAGACTGTTTTGAATTTCGACCAGATTCTGGTGAGACTAAACATTACAATATTTGTATTTTTTCTAGATGTAAACATTTTGGTAACTTGCTATACTGTACAGGATTTCATTAACTGGGACTAATAGATGTTGATAATGTTCTATAACTTTTTTATGTAAATCTTGGGACGAAGGTCAGTCTATATTCTACCATTGTCTAGAAATTTATTTATTTATTTTATTATTATGAGATACTTTTTTTCTTAGTATTTTCGTTTGTAAATTTACTGCTTAAAAAAGCAACACTTGTGAAAATATGTGAGTTTAGTTTCTCATTATGTCAACTACTAATACTGAATGTAAATGTCAACATTACATAATTTGTGTTATTACATATAGATTTCATATTAATTATTCATATGCATTATTTGATAATGTTAATATTGTTTTATTAATATAAAGACATTTGATATTAAGTTTATGCTTTTTTTTTGCTTTTTTTTTTTTTAGAAAAAGATATGATCAGTCTTTCTTGATCTCCTGATCAGTCTGTCAGTAAATGGGTCAGATTGTATTATTATACTTACACACACACACACACACACTCTCTCTCTCTCTTATACACACTGACCATTATATTTGTTTTTAATTAACTCTCAAAGTCACTATGTCCTTCAGTGCTTATGTCTGTTAGCAACTTTCACTCTCTCGGCGCTGTCTGTCTTCCTCTCTCTCGCTCTCTCTTGTCTTTGAACTGTTTTTCTCTCAGAATAACGTGATGGATAGTATATTTTTGGTCTTATTCTTGATCTTATAATTTGTTGATTGATTTCAGTTGTTCAGAGAAGACTACGTCTGATCTTTCAGAACTGAGCTGTGGGGTCAGGCCCTGTGGGCCACGGTTGTAAAGTTAAGCCGGCACTGTGGAAATCAGTTAAACAAGGAAAATGGGTTTATGAGAGAGAAAGAGAAAGAGAGAGACTATGTTATCATAAAGTAAATGTTTTTCTGTTACAGAACAGTCTCTCTCACGCTGTCAACCTGAATCAGTGTACTGACTTCAGAAAATTGAAGAGACAATGATAGAAACAACCTTGGGTCTTCTCTCTATCTGACACAAACTCTGCTATCTTATCATGATACGTGATAGATGAGAAAAGAATTAAAAAACTGAAAGTCTTCTTATTCTCAGTTTTTTTTACTCAGGGTTTTTGTTAAATTGGGCATTCGAGGGTATTCGATTGTGTGTGTGTGCGCGCCAATATTCAAATGCAGAGTATAAATGCTGTTGTATAGCTGGGTGTCTCATAGAATGATATGCTCTGTGGAAGAATGTAAAATCTATATACAGTATGTTCAAGACTGCAGCTACACATGAGGTGGGTTTGTCTCTATTATGAATGCATGCCATAGAATTCAGCATTCTTTTTCACTTTCATTCTAATTAATAAACTCTAAATTAATTCTAAATGCAATCATTAAGAAGTAATTAACAAATCTACTGTATAATAATTGTTCATGAATAAATTAATTAAAAAATGTCAATTATTAGTGAAAGAGAATAAGTTTATGCTAATTAGCTGTGTTGAAATTAATATAAATTCTGGCCTATAATTTAATTTGAACTTCCGAAAAGTTCAAAAATTGTTATTGGACTCTGCATTTGGAAAACAGACCTGCAGCAGATTACATTTGAAGTAACGAAGCACACTACTCGTACTGCAATGTTTTAAATGTTTTAATTTATTGGTATAAGTCTCACTCATCAGGTCTGAATGATACTATAATGGTTTTGTTGATTGAGTTCTGTACTGAAATTATTTTTTTTTAATGTATAAAGCTACTAACAACACAGCTGTTTATGTACTTTGTTGGGAAAAATAATTTGTGATAAGCTAAATGCCCCCAAATATTTTTTTATTTATTTTAAATCTTTCTTATTTATTTATTTATTTATTTGTTTAGTTGTTTATGTATGCATGCATGCATGCACATTTTTAGATATATTTATAATTTATTTCAATTGTTTTAAATAAATACTCAAATATTTTGAGTTGTGTATAGATATTGATCATTTCTTGTTATTGAGTGGGCATGAGGAGGCTGAATGTGATCCCTCTAGTCTCGCACCATGTGGGGTCTGTGCAGCTCAGGAATGTATGTATGTAGGCGTGTGTATTGGGTGTAATGGAAGGAAGGTGAAGAATGTCTTGGTGGATCAGTTCCTCCTTTACTGGGCAATATCCAGAGTGTGTGGTCTATCCTGACGGACAGCCCATTATTTTTGCATTAGTGTACTCATGTAGCTCACCAAGAAATCAAAATTGATGATTCTTATTTTTTATGGCCTCCATTTAGTTTGCAGCGCCCACTTCTAATCGATCCCCACGATCCGAGCAAATCCCGATGGACTAAATCAAGTATCGCCCTGTGTTGTACTACCATCCAATAAGCCACTCAGATATAAATCACAATAGAGAAGATAAGACGGTTGCAATTTCCAATTCATGGCAACCTTAATCTGTTCTTTCTTTCTTTTGGGGTGCTTGGCTTTTTTAAGTTGGTGCAGTATAGTTGGGAACTTTGAGTACTACATTTTTGGGCTGAATCTTGTGCATGTGCGTGTACTGTACGTATGATTGAGAGTATCTCGGGGGAGCGCTTTTCCATTCTGTCCTGTTAGACAGCATGACTGTTTCTGTCTGACATATATAAATGACTGTTACTCACCACCACACACACTTACTTACATTGATTCCCTTCACGTTCCTACTTCCACAAGTACTCACATGCACACAATCACACTGAACCAATGTGCACTCTGAGAGTTGTGAAATCAAAGGATTTTCCACCATTAAATTGCAGTTATCCACAACATCAAGAGTGACCTTTTCCCCATATTTGCTTTGTTCACTGCAGATTTCCCTTCCATTGATTTTCTTCACTCTGTTGATCAATGCGGGTGTCATATGGTCATTTCTGTTTCTGGTAGAAACCTGCGTTCTGTCTTTTTCAGCTGTATGGGGAATATCGGGAGCAGCTGGGTAATATTGCCAGACGGGAGGCCACACATCTGTTGACTGAAAGGCAAAGGAAGAGGCATGCCGGCAATGCCAAGGCAACCAGGAGAGGCCATGGCCGAGCACATCATGCCAGCCTGGATGCAGGACCCATGGCACCAGGTTTAAGCCCCTCCTCCTCTATAAAGGAGCCACGCCCCTATTCCAAATGCCAGGGTGAGTGGCTAATGAAAACCCATTCTGTTTACTTAGAAATCAAGTGCACTGGTCTAAAGTGAATAGCCGTTAGAATGTGTTTGCATTGCAGACTGCCTGGCCCGGATCCAGAGGTATATTGTGACAAAGTTGGGCGAGGACTGGATCTTCCTGGTTCTTTTAGGTCTCACTATGGCTCTGGTTAGCTGGAGCATGGACTATGCCAGTGCCAAGAGCCTACAAGGTAGATGGTAGATTTGGTGACACTTAAAGGGTTAGTTCACCCCAAAATGAAAATTCTGTCATTAATTACTCACCCTCATGTCGTTCCAAACCCGTAAGACCTTTGTTCATCTTCGGAACACAAATTAAGATATTTTTGATTAAATCGGAGAGCTATCTGACCCTCCATAGACAGCAACGCAACTGCAATGTTCCCAGTTTCCAGAAAAGTAGTAAATACATCGGTAAAACAGGTCCATGTGACATCAGTGGCTCAACTTCAGTTTTGCGACACTACAAGAATTTTTTTTTTTTTTTGCAAAGAAAACAAAAATAACAATTTACTCAACCATTCTTCTCCCCCGAGTTACGTCTTCCTGCATTTTAGAGAGTATCACAACGCATACGCATGCTTTCCCCTAAGCTTATTATGCTTATGCTTACAACGCTTATTATGCAGATTATATGTTCATGCGCGCTTTCCCCCCCGAACGTAAATAACGCTGATTACATCAAATACGTTCTTGGGTACTCTCCAAAATGGTGGAAGATGTAACTCGGGGGAGAAGAATGGTTGAGTAAATTATGTTATTTTTGTTTTCTTTGTGCAAAAAAAGTACTCTCGTGGCATCGCAAAACTGAAGCTGAGCCACTGATGTCACATGGACCTGTTTTACCAATGTATTTACTACTTTTCTGGAAACTGGGAACACTGCAGTTACGTTGCTGTCTATGGAGGATCAGATAGCTCTCAGATTTAATCAAAAATATCTTAATTTGTGTTCCGAAGATGAACAAAGGTCTTACGGGTTTGGAACAACATGAGGGTGAGTAATTAATGACAGATTTTTCATTTTGGGGTGAACTAACCCTTTAAAGTCTGTATATATTTAAGCAAAAAGGTATGAGATGCTCTGTTATATTGTGAAATAGTTATGGCATTAATGTTCAAATATTATTCTATTTAGACAACACTTTATAATAGGGTCCCATTAGTTATCCATTAGTACCCATTAGTTAACGCACTGACTAATATTAACTAACAATGAGCAGTCTGTTTATTGTTCGTTCACGGTAACTTAGGTCCATTAAAGAATATTAGTAGCAGATGCAACTTTTGAATTTAAATATGTGTAAGTAAATATTTAAATTAACATTGATAAATGCTTTAGAAGTACTAATGTCTAGTATAATGAACTAATGTCAACAATTCAAACCTTATTAATGGGATAGTTCACCCAAAAATGAAAATCCTGGCATGAATTGCTCACCCTGATGTCGTTCCGAAACCATAAAACCTTCGTTCATCTTCAGAACACAAATGAAGATATTTTTGATGAAATCCGAGAGCTTTCTGACCCTCCTTAGACAGCAATGTAACTGTAATATTCCCAGGTCCAGAAACGTAGCAAGGACATCAGTAAAATTGTCCATGTGACATCAGTGATTTAACTGTAATTTTACAAAGCTACGAGGATAATTTTTGTGCGCAAGGAAAACAAAAATAACGAATTTATTCAACAATTCTTCTCCTCCAAGTTACCATACGTCAGCAGCATCATGCGTATGCGTTGTGGTACTCTTGGTTATGGCAGAGGATGGTAACTTGGAGTGTTCTCGTAGCTTCGTAAAATTACAGTTGAACCCCTGATGTCACATGGACTATTTTACCGATGTCCTTGCTATGTTTCTGGGTTTGGGAACATTTCAGTTGCATTGCTATCTATGGAGGGTCAGAAAGCTCTTGGATTTCATCAAAAAATCTTAATTTGTGTTCCAAAGATGAACGAAGGTCTTACAGGTTTGGAACGACATGAGGGTGAGTAATTAATGACAGAATTTTCATTTTTGGGAGAACTATCCCTTTTAGTGTTACCGACATTTATAATGTTACATAATACTTTTTGTAACATTTTTAAACTCTATTCATCAAAGTATCCCGATAAAAATGTTGTACACTCTAAAAAATGCTGGGTTAAATACAACCCAGTGCTGGGTAAATATTGGACAGAACACATGCTGGGTTGTTTTCAACCAACAGTTGGGTTAAATGTTTAACCCAACCCTCTGGGCAGTAACCCAACCGCTGGGTCTAAACAACCCAATTGCTGGGTTCGTCCATATTTTACCCAGTGCTGGGTTGTATTCAACCCAGCATTTTTTTTTTAGAGTGTATGGTTTTGCGGAAAATTCAGCTTTGTCATCACAGGAATTTTAAAAATATATTCTTTCAGAAACATAAAAAAAATTGTTACCAACCCCAAACATTTGAAAGTAATAATATTGTATATTCTCTGATATGTAAACTGATATTAATAGTTGGCTTCTATGGATGGCATCTGTGCAGTGATATACATAATAGGTGGAAATACTGAACAGCAGCCAAGAATAGAATTTGGACTAAGTTTTAGAATTAAAATGAATTTTTAAAATGTAATCAAATTTATATAATTAATGTATATTTAATATTTTTCTAATTTTCAAAAATCATAGCATCACAAATGGAAAAAAAGAGTAATAACATCTGTTTATAAAACACATCTGATACAACTAAATGTAAAAATATAACATAATTTTATTATATTAAAGGCATAGTTCACCCAAAAATGAAAATTCTGACTTCATTTACTAACCCTCAAGTTGTTCCAAACTTGTACAAGTTTCTTTCTTTTGCTGAACATGAGTAGATATTTTTAAAAATGTGGGTAACCAAACACTTCCTGGGAGCCATTGACTTCCATAATATTTTTTTTTCCATGATAACGCTTTAGTTTAGGGACCAATTCTCACTATTCACTAGCTGCTTATTAACATGCATATTACTAGCAAATTGACTGTTTATTAGTACTTATAAAGCACATATTAATGCCTTATTCTGCAAGACCATATTCTAGATCCCTTAATCCTGCCCCATACCTAAACTTAACAATACCTCACTAACTATAAGCAGAAAATTGGGAGTTTATTGAAGCAAAAGTTGTAGTTAATAGTTAGTTAATAGTGAGAATCGATTCCCAAACCTTTTCCAGGATGACTAAACAATGACAGTTTTCATTTCAGGGTGAATTATCATTTTGAAAGGTTTTCTTTTAATCAAGTTCACTTATATTCTCTACATTTAAATGCAAAAAACAAGTCCCCCACTTGTAATATGGCGTGGTGGCCCAAATCAAAGGTCATCACTGGCCAACTTGCTGTGAGCGTCTCTGATTTAGTATGACTGCCAGTTGAGAAAATCTATTCTTTGTTAGCTGAAGGGAGGACATCACCTCAGAGAGCCAATTATAGATACTGGGAACAGAGCTATCTCATAAGGACAATTCTCTTGCCAACTGTAATGCCAAAATGAAATAATAAATATACAAGTCAAACTGTATAATAATTGTTACAGTATGCAGTATATGCATTAGAAATTGTCAGAAGAAAATAGCAAAAATTGTATCTTTAAGGATACATCACCTTGTCACTAAGGAAGTACTCTCAAAGGTACACATTTGTGCCTTTATTAAACCTAAATATTGGAATTTTTTTACGGTAAGTATAATTCATTAAATTTGATCAACACCAAATTTAATGTGTTGTATCATAGATGTGAGCAAATAAAAAAAGTCCTACAGTGAAACTTTTCTCAACCTTTCTGTTTTTCTCTGTTAGCGTATAAGTGGATGTACGGAGAGCTGAAGGGGAATGTGGCTCTGCAGTATCTGGCCTGGATCTCATATCCCATCATCCTCGTCGTGTTTGCATCCCTCTTCTGTCATCTGGTCTCTCCACAAGCTATAGGTTTGTGTATCTCATCGTCCTCTCATTCCTGCTTTTATTACCCTGTATTATTTCTGTTTGTCCTCTGTTCTTTACCCTTGTATTCTCATCTCTATTCTGGTTCTCTGCTCACAATGTCACAAATCATTTTTGTGTCCCTCTGTTCTGTCATCTGTACTCAGCTATTATGCTTTATATTCTTTTGTCTCGTTTTTGTCCTCAATCCACCTCAACCACCCACAACGCTTCAAATCTTCCTGCCCTCTTTTCAAGATGTGACCATCACGGTCTCGTTTTCTCTTTCTTTCTCTCACCTCTCCTCGCCACAATTGTTTTGATAGCTTTCTCATGTGTTCCACATCAGACTAGAGGATACACACCAATCTTTTTTCATCTTTTATAATCAGTGTGACAAGATCTACACTCTGTGTGAAATTGTGTTAATGTTTTATGGATTAATTTCATGCGCAACGCTCCCTCTCTCTTGAAAATCTTTTCTGTCCCTCAGGCTCGGGGATCCCTGAACTCAAGACCATCCTCAGAGGTGTGGTGTTAAAGGAGTATTTGACGCTCAAGGCGTTTGTGGCTAAAGTCATCGGTCTAACGGCTGGGCTGGGAAGTGGTATGCCCATCGGGAAGGAGGTGGACCTCTGCTACTTTTTGATATTTTATATTGTTATATATAAATGTGCAATTTTTTATTAAAGTATATCTATCTATCTATCTATCTGTCTGTCTGTCTGTCTGTCTGTCTGTCTGTCTGTCTGTCTGTGCATCCATCCATCCCCATTCTCTTGTTCTCATATTCTTCTGTTCATTCATTAGTTCAGTTATCTTGCTAACCGGTTGCATCACTAATTGCAGCTCTTTGTTGAATGACAAATGAATTTTGTTACATAAACTCTCCTCATAGATTGTTCATCTGCTGCAGTTTTATTGATTCATAACCTCCATTAAATCCTCAGGGTCCTTTTGTGCATATTGCCAGTATATGTGCGGCAGTGCTGAGCAAGGTCATGTCCATCTTCACCGGTGTGTATGAGGTAAAAACCAGCCCCTGTGAGCTCGTTCGCTTGTGTGTGTGTGTGTGTGTGTCTGTGTGTGTGTGTGTCACAAGCATATAAGTTACTCTTCAGAAGCTGCTGACCTTAATTGCTGATCTAGGATCAAGTTACCTCTCATTGGCATATAAATTCCCACTCCACACCAGAGCCATCACGAGTTATTTTATGAGTAGACAGATGCCAAACAGTCTCTGATCAACAGTTAAGGATTATGAACTGCTTTTGAATGTTATACTTGGTTTAATATTACAATTTGTCTGCATGTCTAATGTTTATGAATTGAAATATATGCTAGTCATACTAATTGCATATTTCTCTCCTCTCATTTCCTGTATTCTCTTTTTATCCCTGTCTCATTGTCTCTCCCCAACACCTTATTATTTTTGTCCGTCTGTATTAATAGTGATGGTATTTTTTGGCATGTGTCTTGGATGTGTGTGTCCTGATGCTGTTATTTTAACCCCACCCAAATTACCCAGAATAGTGCCCATGTTCAAGATCTGCTGGTGTGTGCCTGTGCGGTGGGAGTGGCCACCTGTTTCGCTGCCCCAGTGGGAGGCAAGTCACGCCCACTTTTACCCAGCATGCATTGCTTTGTATTATGTATATGCACTCTGTATATTAGTTTATAACATGATGTTCATCCCTCTCATCTCCTTTCTCTTTTTTAGTGTATTTATGCTTAGTTGGTATGTGTGTAAAGCTTTGGTTTGCCTTTCTTTGCCACATTGAACGAATCCACACAATTGTTTATTCACATAATCCTTTTTTTTTTCTTTGCTCTTTATCCATCATTCCCTTTATTTCTCCTTTCATTCTGCTCTACTCTTTCTTATTATTTCTCTTTCATGTTTACTTCTCTCTTCCTCCCACGCAATGTACCCGCTGACATTCCTAATCTATTCTTCTTTTTACATCCATTCATCTCCCTTCCCTCTAACACTCTCGTTCTTCTTTTCTGCCTTCACCTCAAACTCCCTCTCTCTCTCTCTTTCTCTCTCTTCTGTCTTGGTGTCAGTAGAACCCCTATGGTTACACAGACATACTGACAGTAGGATGTGCTGTTGGGGTGGGCTGCTGTTTTGGGACTCCCCTTGGAGGTAAAAAATCTCCCCTTCTTTCTATCCCCGTTGTTTTCGGTTCCTCTTCCTTCTTTTTCAGCTTGATGCCTGCTGAATAATTAAGCTCATCAACACTGCACAGTTAAAAGCACCCGTGTGTTATAAATTCATATGCTGTGCATGTTTTATGTGTCTTAAAGAGTGTGTATAGTCAGAGGAGGGCTCTTATTACTATTTTATGCTATGGGGCTATTGAATGCTTGAATCTGATTGGTTGACAAACGTTCTATGGTGTTGACCACATTACATGTCCATATCACTTCACCAAACAATTTCAGTTATTTTAAAGGTCCTTACAACAGCAAAAGAACCAAAACCCACAACAACACTGACCAAGCACATAAATATAGTAACTAATGGGATAAAAATGACTGATTATTTCCATTTTTTGCTACAAAGTTGCGTTTAATTATGTACGGACAGCACATTTCTCCTGCTCTCTCCCATACAAACGCACACACATACTGTAAGGAGGACTCACACGGAAACATACACGTGCACAGAAACGTATGTCAGTGCTGCTCTGATGATTTTATCAGTAAAATAGCTCAATAACTTAAAATCTGAGTGTCATTTCTCACAAGAGAGGTAATACAGCGCTGTTCTTGAAACAGGTGAACTTACAGTTTCGCTATTAGTAGAGTGAGAGACGCACTGACTTGATTCACACATGCTTAATCTCTCTCTTTTTCTCTCTCTATTTGTCTAATAACTTCATTATTAACTGCATTATTCTGCTGTCAATGGCTCAAATCTCCTTACTAGATCTAAAATGACGTTTTGTAATTAGCAACGGAGGTGTTGGATGAGATGCGTAAGAAATTAATCCTACACACAAGAGTGTTTTAAGGACAAAAACATTACGAATGTCTTTAAAAACAACATCTGAACAATATTTGAGGTGTGGTAACCATATTATAAGCATAATGATTCTGGTCCATTGAATTATCAGAAAATAATGCAAACTCTGAGGCCGCATTACCACCTCGGGTGTGCATTATTTTCTAATAATTCAACGGCCCGTCATCAGTTATTCCTTAGATAATATTATCACTCTTTTAGTGTGGACTTTTTTGGCAGCCTTGGTTTCAGAAGTGTTTTTTTTATATATATATTTGCTTGTCGGATTTCTCTACAGAATCATGGGCAGCATTGTTTTTTCATCAGGAATAACACCATTAAACACAGTTATCTAAGAAATAAGTTGAAATAGTACGGACTGATAGCTTCAACAAAAGATTACAGATTACACTTTATTTTAAGGTCCAATTCTCGCCATTAACAAACCATTAACGATGACATTTGCCTCAATAAACTCCTAATTTGCTGCTTATTAATAGTTAGTAAGGTAGTTGTTAAGTTTAGGTATTGGGTAGGATGTGGGATGTAGAATATGGTGGTGCAGAATATGTGCTTTATAAGTACTAATAAACAGCCAATATGTTGTTAATAGGAATGCTAATAAGCAAGTAGTTAATAGTGAGAATTGGTCCCTATACTAAAGTGTTACCCAATTAACCTATGGAGAAAATGAATGGGAATTTTACTCATGGAACATAAATGTATTGCATTCTATTACTTTGGTGGTTTGTTTGTGCATACTGACCTGCCTGACACAGCAACACTGTCTCAACCAATAGAGTGAGTTTGGGGAAGGGCTAACTTTTTGATTGACCAATGGCAGATGGGGAGTGTTTGGGGAAATCTGTTTGAAAACAGTCATTACCTTTTGCAGTATTTTTTACATTTTTTATTATTAATCAAATTATTTATCAATTGATGATTATTTTCAACTAAAATTTGTATTATTATTGTTTGTTTTTGTTATTACTATTCACCTCTCTTGCACGCTCATGTTCTCTTTCTAAACTGCTTTCTCTGCTGTTATTTAACTTTCTTTTTTATCTATTTTTACTCTTGCTCTCTCTATCTCTCAGGTGTGTTGTTCAGTATTGAGGTCACGTCGACATATTTTGCTGTGAGGAATTACTGGAGAGGATATTTCGCTGCCACGTTCAGTGCCTTCATATTCCGAGTACTGTCAGTGTGGAACAAAGATTCTGGTGAGACGCACACACACAAGCAGATATGATAAATGAATAAGAAATTAATTTCATGCTATATGTCAAGCTGTCCACTGCTTACTGAGCTCTATAAATGAAATACATTCTACAACATTTATTTCCAGTCCTCAGTTTTGATCAGCCAAGCAATGTTCCAGAAGTGCTGATGTACAGTCCAACAGCACTGAGACCTTTCACAGATTCTGTCAGTCAGCTTGTGTGTTTGCATGTTTCAGACAGATTTTCAGTGGCTGGGATTTTTCAGTGACTTATTTTGCAGGTTATATTGTTACAGCAGTAGATGAGTGAGTCACTGAATTATTCACTCAACTATTCCATTCTATATAATTGTGTTTCAGTAAACAGACACACACTATTGGCTTAAAGTCCAGCAACATTTCATCGTGCTTTATCTTCATTTGTAACTATTGCATTGGATGAAAAAATAGGCAAAGTGTCAATATTGCATCTACTTAATATTGAACTGTTGTATAAAAGCAATGTTACACATGCATACTTTTTGTAGTTGTAAATATCAGCACTGATATTCAGAACAACAGTGATTTTGCTTAAATATGACTAAAACATGTTTGTTTTTTTCCACAGTTACGATAACGGCGCTGTTTCGTACAAACTTTCGTATGGATTTCCCCTTTGACCTTCAGGAACTGCCAGCTTTTGCAATAATTGGGTGTGTGGGTTAGTGTGTCTATGTACATTCATGTACAGTATGTGTAGTTATTAATTATGCATATGTGCATCTAAAATGACTGTTTAATATAATGTATCTTCAAATCGATGTCACAATTTTTGATCTCTAAGTGATGTTTCTAAATGTGTTTGTAGGATCTCATGTGGGTTTCTAGGGGCGTTCTTTGTCTATCTGAACAGACAAGTTGTTCTGATCATGAGGAGACCGACAGCGCTTACACGATTTCTCACAAAACAGCAAGTTACCATTTGCACAAACTCTTTTCTTAAACCAGTTTTAACTTTAAAATGTATTTATTTTTCTATTATTTCACTTGTATTGAATATGACATTGATAGTGACATTAATAACATCAAAATGTTATGACAATACACCATTACAGTGTAATTATATCTGAGTGTGTTTGTTGTAGCCGGTTGATTTACCCTGGTGCCGTGACACTAATTATAGCCTCCTTCACATTTCCTCCGGGCTTCGGCCAGTTCATGGCTGGAGAGGTGTGTATTTGCTTGGATATATTGCACTCATACGTTTTAAGTAGATGTCCATAGAGCAGTGTTACTGAAACGTAACTAGTTCAGAAGCCTTTTCTTTTGTTTGCAAGAACCAAATTTTAAAAACAGCCTTTGAACATGCACTGAATTATTTGGTTTGTATTCATCTCATATACGTATTTATCATATTACTGATATTTATAGAGATTGCTTTTCATTTTTTTGTGTAAAAAATTGCACTTTTAAATTGTGAGATTACCTACGTACCAGTTTCTACACCATTCCATAAGAGAAAGGGATTTCATCTTCTGAATATGGCTACTTCATTGTAACAAAATGTAGCTTAGATTAGCTAGTTTATTGAACCATAACACTGTCATTAAAGAGCTGCTTGAGACTCTCCAGGTAGCTGCTGTTTCCCTTCACTGCTACATCTTTGGAAGTCTTTTATATGTGGAGTCTCTGTTTGTCTTTTGTCACGCAGCTGATGCCCAGAGAGTGCATTAATTCACTGTTTGATAACTTCACGTGGACAAAGATCTGGGATTCACCAGCTCCACCTGGATTGGGTCACTCTGCTGCCTGGCTCCACCCACAAGTCAGCGTCTTCGTCATCCTTCTTCTCTTCTTCGTCATGAAGGTGCTTGTTTGTTGTAGAAATATTTCTGTAACCAAATTCCATCATGTATGCTGTGTAAAGGCTCATTTTCTTTTTGTCTCCCGTGCTCTTATAGTTCTGGATGTCTGCGGTCTCTACTACAATGCCGGTCCCTTCTGGAGCCTTCATGCCTGTTTTTATATTGGGTCAGTCATTCTATTTTATTAGCTTATCATGTAACATTCTGAGACCTACCAAAACATTTTTGCTTACTATATTGGAAGTATCATTTTGTTTATATATCCTGATGTAGCTTAAATAAAACATTATATTCAAAACAAATATTTAGTGGGTATGGCTAGTATAATATTAATCTTGTGAAGCCTGACTTGTAAAATAATAGTCAGAAAAATGCATATATATTTTTTAAATGGAAGTTAAATTAGAATTTTTTTTAAAAACTAAAAAAGTGCAAATTTTTGTACTTTTATGTCTCATATAGCTTGATATAGGAAAATATGGGGCTCATGCTTAAGGAAAAAACACCTTAGTTTTATTCAGAAGACCAAAACGGAGCAAAAATATGCACTTTAGTTAAATTGCTGATATT
Source organism: Spinibarbus caldwelli (assembly GCA_039654775.1). Lineage (NCBI taxonomy): Eukaryota > Metazoa > Chordata > Actinopteri > Cypriniformes > Cyprinidae > Spinibarbus > Spinibarbus caldwelli. Next base: position 15,847,856 of record CM077226.1, read on the forward strand.
TATTTGGTCAAAGTATGAGGCAATTCTGGTAACTTGTAATGTAAATCAGATGTTTATAACAATAGCAGACTGCTTACATAAAATGCATATAAATATCAGTTTTCATGCTATATCTTTCAATAATAGCAGTAGGTTTGTAAGATGATATTTAAATGCTTAGTTTTATGATTAAAGCTCTGGAGTTTTTTTTTTTATTGTGGGGGCAAAACATATAATTCAGTACAATACAATGATGAGGGAGAAATATAAAAATAATCATTCCTCAAAAGCCAGATGTATCATATTCGATACTCACATTTTAAAATGATTTTTCTAAAAATGATGTATGCATCAAGTACAAGTAGCTTTAGTCCAGTAAGTGTTTATTTTGAAATATTACTAACAATATAAAAGGTGTTCTTGCATTTACTTCATTAAAATTTTTAAAGATTTCACATCAAAAAGACATGTACCATGTGGACATTTTTAGAATTAGCTATACTAAAAGCTTTTGATTGCTAAAATGGATAAATTATCAGTCAGAAGGCAACAGATTTTTCAGCAAAGTTTTGATCACGTTAGATTAGAAATTTGCATAGCAATTTTGCTTTTCAGGGTAAAAATAATTACATAATGAGATTCATATATTAATTTTAATTGTAATGTGACGGAGATAATAAGATAGTGTTTCTGAAACAAGCAGGAGCAGCATTCGGCCGTTTGGTGGGTGAGATCATGGCCACGCTGTTTCCGAACGGAATTCTGTTTGATGGGATCGTGTACCAAATCCTGCCTGGAGGCTATGCAGTGATAGGTCTGCAAATATTCCCCTTCCAGCTAGTCCTTCACACCCCTAAAATCCATTTTTACTCTTAAAGTAGCAGATTTATTCTTCTCGTACGCTTCCCCTTTCAAATTTTCTGCATCTGACCCCCTGCGTCTCCCTGTGCGTGTGTGTGTGTGTGTAGGGGCAGCAGCCATGACAGGAGCGGTCACACACACAGTTTCAACAGCAGTCATCTGTTTTGAACTGACGGGTCAAATCTCACACATCCTGCCCATGATGGTGGCCGTGATTCTCGCCAACATGGTGGCACAGGGTCTACAGCCTTCTCTTTATGACTCCATCATTCAGGTCAAAAAACTGCCCTATCTACCAGAGCTCGGCATTGGCCACATCAGGTACCACTACCAGATCTTTAGAGACTGGTGTATTTTTAGACGTGATATTGGATCTGAATATATGATAGTATCTTTGACCTCTTTTCCCTTCAAACAATATAACTACTTTAGAGATTTATTTGATGGTTCTGTCCCACAGAAGGGAAATGGAGGCTATGCGGTGAAGAACTGTCTTGGTCTTTTGACATAAAATATCTGTCTCTCTCTTTCTCTGCGTGGCAGTAAATATAATATCTTTGTGGAGGACATCATGGTGAAGAAAATAAAGTTTCTGTCACCTCAGTCCACTTACAGAGAGCTGAGAGATCTCCTGGAGTCCACGTCTCTCAAAACCATCCCGCTCGTCGACTCCAAAGGTCTGTGTTGGGTGAACAAACCACTTTGTATTCATATTTTAGATTATATTTCCTATTGAAAAGGCCAGTTTAGACCAGCTTGAATTTCCTATTCAAGATGGTAGAACACCATAGAATTGAAACCCGTATCCATCTAGTAAAAAACTGTGAGGGAAAAAAATTGTCACTTTATGATAAATATAGCCACAATTATAAAGAAAAAGTCACATTGTGACATATTGAAGAAGGTTGTAATTGTGAGATATAAAGTCACTCTGCGAGATATAGTACGGAAACCCATTTCCGCCTCAGAGTAAAAAAAAAAAAAGGTAATTGTGCTAATCATAAATAGTCAGTTTATGAGAAATAAAGTCACAGTTCCAAGAAAAACGTCACAATTAAATTCTCAATTATGATATAGTCACATTGTAAGATATAATTTTCAATTACAAAAAATACATTTGGAATTAAGTGAAATAGTCCCAGTTGTGAGATTTAAAGTGACATTGCAAGAATGGTGAGATAGCAAGTCGCAATTGAGAGAAATAAAGACACAATTATGAGAAAACTGTCACAACTCTGAGATATGCCCCCGGTTTCACAGACAAGGCTTAAGCCTAGTCCTAGACTAAAATATAAGTCTGAGCTGTTTCAACTGAAATAAACTTGCACTGACTGATCTTAAAATATATCACTGCTTTTGTTTTGTCTCAAGATGCACACCAGCAATGTTTTTTTTCTAAGCATGTTTATAAAAGTGAGAAAATATATAAAATCGCATTATCAGATATAAAGTTGCAGTTGCAAAAATTACAATTACAAGAAACTCTCAATTGTGAGCTAATGAAGTCACATTGCGATATATAAAGTTGCAATTATGAAGTAATTATGAGAAACAGTCACAATTGTTAGATGTAATGTCACAGTAACACTTTACTTTAGAGAACACATTCACTATTAACTAAGTTTCCCTGAATAAACTCCTAATTACTGCTTGCTCATACAGTAGTAAATTACAGTAGTTGTTATAGTAGTTATGTTCAGGTATTGGGTATAGGGTTAAGGAATTTAGAATATGGTCATGCATTAATGTGTGTTTTATAAGTACTAATAAAAATCCAATATGCTAGTGATATGTATGCTAAAAAGCAACTAGTTAACAGTGAATAGTGTTCCTTAATCTAAAGTGTTACCAAAATATAAAGTCACACTGTGAGAAATAAAATTGCAATTACGGGGAAACAAAGTTCGCAATTATGAGGTATAAATTTACAATGACTTTTTTCCTCTGAGGCAGATACAGCTTCGGTAACACTTTACTATAGGGACCAATTCTCACTATTAACTAGTTGCTTATTAGCATGCCTATTATTAACATATTAGCTGTTTATTAGTACTTATAAAGCATATATCGTGCATGGCCATATTCTACATCCCTAATCCTACCCAATACCTAAACTTAACAACTACCTTACTAACTATTAATAAGCAGCAAATTAGGAGTTCATTGAGGCTGAAGTCGTAGTTAATGGTTTGTTAATAGCAAGAATTGGACTTTAAAATAAAGTGTGACCACAGCTTCTGTACCATAGCCACGCTATTCATCAGCAAAATTAATTTGGTTAAACTAGTTTACCAGTAAGCCAGTTAATGTATGCTGATGATGACCAACTAAGATGGTCTTTTCAACAGGATTGTCTAAAATGTGTAGGTGAGTAATAATTCCTTTTGACAAAAATTTGAAATTGATGAAAAAATGTCAATTATTTTTCCACGGCCAGAGTCAATGATTCTATTGGGCTCCATTGAGAGATGTGAACTTCAGGCCGCCTTGGATTGGTGGCTCTCAGCCGAGAGGCGGGTTTATATCCGAGGTGAGGGCGTGTCCAGCCCAGGGTCACAGGTCAACTGGGAGTCCTTCGCCTTTGTGGATGAGGAGGTTGGAGAGGAGAATGGAGACAAGGTGAGAAGAGCTCCAAAAGTGTGCTCACACACTGTTATTCCCAGAAAAACCCCTAAGAGAACGTCTTTGTTCTCTGTTTGTTTTTGCTCAGAGGTGGATTTTAAGTTCTCTGATCTGACATCAATAAGCAGAGCTTTATGCCAAATAAATGTTCTTTTCTGAAAATCAAAAATTGGAGTGTACTAATCTTACGCTGTAACTAAATGAATACAGGGTAACACAGTCTCTGAAGAGTGTAACGGGCCACTGGGGTCCACCAAAACCACAGACGTCTCCACTAATCACACCACATCTGGTGAGTTTGTTTATTGTTACCTGGCAACACGTTCTCAAATGTTCTTGCTGATCAGTATCCAACTCTACATCAATTCAACAATTCAACATACAGAACTTGTGTTAGAGTTCAAGCTCATTTATACCAGCTAAATGTTTACCAGAAGAGGTTTGTGATAACAAGACTTAAATAGTCTTAATAGACTTAAATAAGTCTTTTAAATAGTCACAATTAAATAGTGAACCAGCGTTATTTATGTAACAGGTGCCCTACAGTCTATGAGGAGGACTCTTCATCGTCTTTTCTCCTCATCTTCTTCATCAGAGCAGACTGAGCCAGAGGTGTGTCTTTTAGCATTATTGTCACTTACAAGGACAGTGTAACTGACTGAAGACATGAGCAGAGTTAACATGAGTACAAGAGTTTAAAGCAGGAAATCTTCTATGACATGCTGTTAATTATCTCAGACAATAATTATATCTTTCATTTTGTAAAATATATATTTTATTTTATTTTATTGTATTAAGTTATGTGCCCCATAGACCTCCATTGTAAATATTTTATAAATTATTGTCTATGGTATATATTTGACACAACATGTGGATCCCGAGAAGCCTGAGAGTGCACACAATGTTTTTTATTTATGACTTTTTAGTCCCTTAAAACGTATATTGTAAAAAATAATAATAATGCTAAATAATAAACCAGCAAACAAAAAGGGAAAAATAGAATATGTATCTGCTCAGCCAATTACACAAATGCCTAAAATTATAGACTTATGATATTTAATTGGTGTCCTAATCATAATTTCATACAATAACCATCTGTCTTGGTAAATAAAATTAATTGCTTTTAACTTTTGGTTCTGTTCTTCCATGTAAAATATTTCTTTAACAATTTCTGTTTAATGATGTAGCTTGTATATTTTAACTTTGAATAGAGAGAAATCTCACATTTTTATATTCTTGCCTTTTAAAATCCAGTTGTGACTCATTTTATCCTTTCACTTTCCAAAATTATCAGATCACACCAGCAGGTGGCGTTATACATGCTGTGTAGGGCATTTGGAGTCACTTAAACAAGATGAAAAATTTACGGGGTTATTTTTAGTGAATTATGATGTTATCCTCCAAATATTCATATACTACTTCTGACCCTCCGTCTACCTCTCATTCCTCTCTCTGTAGAGCCCTGCAGCTCCTCCTGTAGTTGATAACATGACTCCTGAAGAGGTAGGGTGATGAATTGATTTATTTCCTCTGCAGTTCAGAGAGCCGGCCACAATTAGCACATGTGTTCCAAAGCTGTCTGTGAGCTGTCAGTCACTCGCAGTGACATCCTGACCCTGATTATGTTGTATTGGGGTGTTCAGATCAAAGCCTGGGAAGAGGAAGAGCTGGATAAGCCGATTGACATTGATCAGATCCGTGTTGACCCCTCACCTTTTCAGCTGGTGGAGAGAACTTCTTTGCATAAGGTAATCCGCAATCCGATTGAGATCGCATATGAAATACTGTGTATTATATTGAGGAATTATGTTTTTACAAGTCATGATTTAGACTTTTATCTGTATGTGAATGTCAGTCCAAAGCTCTCATTATTTCATACCCTCAGGGAAATGTGTTTTTTGATAAAAACATTATTGTATCCTGCATTCAGGAGTTTATGCGTATGAGCCCCAAAACACAAAAATTATTATTTTTTATTTTCTTTTTATTAGATTTTCAAAGCAACAACACAAAAAATAAACCAGAACCAAACAAAACAAAACACAAAAAATTAAACAAAAATGTAAAAATAGTTACTATATTTATAAATATTTTCATTCATATAATAATAATAATAATAATAATAATAATAATAATAATAATAATAATAAAGAAATTATGTATATATAAAATACAATTTTATTTAGATATTTTATTTAATGTGATGATTGATTAATCTAATTAATTGTAAATTAATCACACATCAAATTTGGCAGAAAGATAAGTAATTTTTGTGTAAAATGTGAAAAGCGTCAAATAGGCAAAAAGTAGCTTTAGAAAGAAAAATTTTATTTGATTCAACAGAAGTTATTACACATGAATTTTTAGGCTGCAATGGACATTATATATATATATATATATATATATATATATATATATATATATATATATATATATATATATATATATATATATACACACACACACAGTGCACAGCATAAATGAGTACACCCCCTCTAAAACTTAACAAATTCAGCAATTGTTCTTTACTTAGATGACATGTTAGGGTTCTTTGGAGATATAATGTTCCAACAAGCCTGCCTGATCAATTACCAAAGAAGAATGTCAAAATTATTCAGCAAAATAAGGTTTTCTTATCAAAGTGATAAAATGTTGTGTTGCAAAAATGAGTACACCCTCCTGAAAGTTACTTAAAAAAAAAAAAAAAAAAAGTGTGTTGGTTTAAGGTTATTTTTGATCAACAGGTAAGTATATTGAACCAAAACTCTTAAAGACAAGTAATTTCCTGACAATTAAAAGTGTTATATAGCCCACTGAATCATACTCAGACTTAATGCTGGCAGCAGTGGAACCACTTGGGAGAGAACTGCCAGGTGACTTATTTCTTAGCATAAAAGAGGACAATGGTACAAGAGGAATACCAAATTATTGTTTTAAGTGTGAAAATATAGCAGAAGTAGCACCGACATTCAAAAACAACAGACTTGTGACAAGGCCCCGGAAATAATCAGGTCTTCACTTTAAGTTTTCATTTAGTGATGAGTGAATTTTTGCTAGAAAAAGAGCAGGAGAAATAACACGCAAGTGTCTCAGAGCCGGCAAAAGCTTTGAAAAGAGTGACACTTTATTTCACTGAGTATGACGCAGCCTGCAGAAGTGACATGCATGGTTGTTGTCACCACTAGAATTACCTACTGTAGCCAAAGCAAAATAAACTCATTTAACCTCTTCCAAAGCCCATATTTACAAAATAGAGACTTCTGGGAATCCATACTCTGGTCTCAAGAGACCATGTCAATCATTTCGGATCCAAAAGCATCAAAATGTTCTGGTGTTGCTAGAGGAGGAGTACAGTGAGAAGTGCTTGATACCCACAGTGACATTCAGTTGTAGTAAAGCTCTTATATAGGGATGAATGAGTGCTGAAGGTGTGAGGGAGTTGTGCTTTATCAACACTGTCATGAATTCACACACTACTCTGTGATGGAATACAAAAAACTTGAAACTTGCTACCCTCCCCTCATTCCCTGCATTGTTGGGCATTTTTTCAGCATGACAATGAAGATATTCATTCTCCCAAGGTGAAAATCCTTCAGTGGACATGTATTTCACTCAGTCTTAACACTCTTGAACAGCTGTGGGGGATTCTGTAGAGACGAGCTGAGCAAAACTCCCTATTAAAGACCAGGGGCCGGTTGCACCAGCTAGACGTAAAAAAGCTGGGTGTAAGCCCTACGCTGGGCTTTGCAACGTCCAGCTTTACGATAAATATTTACACCTGTTGCACCAACTAAAACTATTCACGCTGCAACAAGTGAAGCCACCATGCCATGATTTCATTGAGTAAACATTGTCTAACAAGTCCGCGTTTTTATATCTGAAGTCTCCCTGCACGTTCCCATGACAGATTTCTTCAAACAAACATTAAAAATGAAGGCGGCAGGTTAAGGAAAATATAATGAATGCAATACAATGCTTCTCTCTAGTTATTTTTTCTAGCTGACTATTGAGTTTATGTACTATGAATGTCTTTCCTGAGGTAAATGTGACTTTACGTGACATTGTGTATACTGACATCTTTCTGTGACTGAAAAACCAAAAAGTTTGTATTTTGTGATAAAACTGACAGAATTTGAAACTTTATTTCTGATTAAAAGCAACAATGCACAAAACTTACTGTGATTATTGGATGGCAGGCACGCTACAAATAATGAATGGAATTAAAGACGTGAAATATTTCCAAGCATTTATACTGTCCTTCCAAGCAAGATGTCGAATGGTACAGTTTCTTTTAATAATCCCAGATCATATGTAATATTTTACTGCATAATTACAAGCTGTACATAAATATATTTGTATTAGTTCAATTACTGTCGGCAGAGTGTTATAGTCAACACCGAGCTCCGCAATTGATATTGCTTATCCTGCCCGAAAAGACCATAAACATTACAGTTCACGTCTACAGAAATAATTAACTAACAGACATGAATCCTAAAGACTAATAATGTCCAAGCAAATCATGAGTTTTATCTTTACACCTACCACTGACTAGGCGTAAGTACGTCCAGCTGGTGCAACCGGCCCCAGAGCATTTAAGGAGGTCGTCCTCCAGGAGTTAAACAGGACAGATGTGAAAATGTGTCATGAACTTGTACACTCAGTGCCAAGAGGGTCAGAGCAGTATACTTAAAGTTCTGGAGGACATACTAAGTACTAGAATATTATACATTTGCTGAATTAAATCTAGGGTGTACTAATTTCTGCAATCCTTCAATTAAACAAAATTGGCTAATTTACTTATCTTACAGAAAATATTGGCATACATTTTGTTGTTTTTATTAAGTATATGTTTAATACATTTCAATTTTGCCATCTTTCCATGAATTATATTAGTGATCATTAAGAAAATACATCTTTTTATTTATTCAGAGGGGGTGTACTCATTTATGCTGTGCAATGTGTGTGTGTGTGTGTGTGTGTGTGTATATATATATATATATATTTTCAGAAGCACTTCAATACCATCTGAATTGGTTATATTTACAGACATTTGCAGCTCAAAGGTGGCATGAATGCATTTACACTGCAATTATAATTGCATAAATAATGCCATGAGATTAATGGGTTTTAAATGGATATTGATGTTTTTAGTAAAATGTAAATAGGAAATTATTTTTTAATAAAATAAAACTCTAAATAAGAAACTTAAACTGCCAGTAGGTGGCAATAAATGTCCTAACGAGTAATGAGTTTGATTCATTCAAACAACTGATTCATTCAGGAATTAAATAAATGTCTCTCTTTATGAATGGGCTATTGAATCATTGGTTCACCTGATTCATTCAAGATGCGGATTCACTCAGAAACTAAACACCATAATATAAATATTCCCAAAGACAAAACTCCCAAATATCTCATATTGTATATTATAATGCCCCAATATCTTAAATTTCAGGTGCATTGTAACTGGATTTTATCAGTGCGTCATGCAATATATCTTGTTTATCACTAATAATTTGTATGAAATGTCAGATAACCTATATAGGTCCAGAGTGGGGTGGGTTGATTAAATGTGCCAATTAATTAAATTATCTTTATTATGTGTTAAACCGACAGCCCTAATATATACACATACATGCTTGAATATAATGTTTGCTTGTTTGTTTCAGACTCACACTCTGTTCTCTCTGCTGGGTCTCAGCCATGCGTATGTAACTAGTATTGGTAAACTGGTTGGGGTGGTCGCGCTAAAAGAGGTAAATATTGTCTGTCTACATGTATTTTTGCATACTTCCTATCATATGCTCCAGTGTTAGAATAATTAATTCTGCTCGTCTCTCTTTTTCACTCCCAGCTCCAGAAAGCAATCGAGGGTTCGACTCGTAGCGGAGTGCGACTGCGTCCTCCTCTGGCCAGTTTCAGAGATGCGAGACGCAAGGCCAAAAAGCCTTCTCATTCCCCGTCCGTCCCATCCTCTCCCACACGGGACAGAGAGCTGTGGAGCGAGGGAGTAAAAAGAGAGACTAAAGACGAGTCCGCTGATAGTTGTATCCAGACAGCCGACAAAGAGTGTGATATATCCACAGGCAACAGCAGCAGAAGTACCGTCAGCACCTCTCAGGAGCATCTGCCTTCCCCTTCTTCTTCCACAGTCCCTCTCTCCTCTCTTCATTCTGTGCCTGATGGAGAGGTGGATGCTGATAGAGAGAGTGATGAGGAGCCTTTATAGGTCTATTGTTGTTTCTTAAATTCAGCCCTCCAGGGGGAGGCAAACCATATTATGGTGCCGGAAGCGCCGGTGCACAAGAACTGCACCTTCAGACTTGGTTGATTTTCTACACTCTCCGGACAGGACTCTCTATACTCTTTCTTTCTAGATGTTTTTTTCCACTTGTTGTCTATACATTTGTACATATGGACAGTCGGTCTGACACATCTCACTGAATGTCTTCTCCTTCTTTGCTAGTCGATCCTCGTGTCTGTCTGCTGTACCTGATATTATATCTGTAAAAATGTTTGTAAAAATGAAAGATTTGTTACCTTATCAAGCTATTTGTATTTGATCTGACCCTTGTCTTCGTGTAACCTAATGTAGTCAGGTTAAATTTAAAACAATATGTCAGGTTCAATACAAGTTTAACTCAGTCCAATGTTAATGTTAGCTATAAGTAAAATTATTTAAAAAAATTGTTTTGGTAATTGAAATAAAGATGAAAATATATATAAAAATTAAGTTCAAGTCAAATTAAGTTAAAATTTGAGAAATCAGTACTTTTTTGGTAACACGTTACAATAAGGTTCCATTTGTTAACATTGATTAAAGAACTAACAATGAAAAATACATCTAAAACATTTATTAGTTAATGTTAATTGCCACATTTATTAATACATTATTAAAATCTAAAGTTTTATCTTTTAATGTTATTTAATGACCTGAGCTAACAGGGCAACAATAAACAGCTGTATTTTTATTAATTAAAATAAACAAAGATTAATAAATATTGTAGCAAATGTATTGCTCATTAGTTATTGTTAGTTGATGCATTAAATGTAGTTAGCTAATGGAACCTTGTTGTAAAGTGTTACACATGTTTTTAATTAGTAAAATTAAAACTAGTAAAAATTAAAACATTGCTATAATAGTATGTACATAATACTAAAATAGCAGGCTCAATCGACAACATTTGTGACAATATTGATTAGAACAACAACAACTGTCCTTTGTTTTCTTTAAAAAAAAAAGCAAAAATCAATGTTAATCAATATAGTTTTTTATATTTAAAATAAAAAAGTGAAGATTATATTTTTTTATAAAAGCACTTACATTAATTCTTCTGTGTGAATATTTTAAGCTGTAAAGCTGTTCAAATCATAATTGTTATCGTGGTTTTAGTGTTTATAGCATTACATTGTCATGGTAACAAAGTTGTGAATTTGTATAATTTTACACACAAAAAGTTAGGAAGTGATTTTATTCACACTAAAACCATGTTCACATTAATATTTTCTATATCTTGTGGCTTTAATATTGAAACATTGTGTATTTTAGCATTAATCTATTGACCCCATTCACTTCCATTTTAAGTGCCTCACTGTAAGCTAGATATATATATATATATATATATATATTATTTATTTATTTTTTATTTTTTTAAAAGTAAAGTGAAATTAATTTTTGTGTCACAAATAATTTTGTCACAACGTTGACTGATCTTGTGCTGAACCTGGTATATTCATTTAATCACTAGACATTCATTATGAAGCTGATTTGTTTACTACATAATTTAAGCTGCAAAGTCATTACTCTATCATTGAATCTTTGTTTGATTATTATAACTACTGATGAATATCTGATTCATTTTTATTTGTTTTAATGGTCTGAATAGCGTGCAGACTTTTTTGCCACGTCTTAAAAATACACAAAGTGCGCAATAATGCTTTGTTTGCTTCATTTATTCATTTCTTCTTCATTATTTTTGGGAAAAATAAAGAAATAGCAATATTCTTGAAGCTCAGGGAGGTGTTTTGTTCGTGCAGGAAAAGGAGATGGGTAAGAGAGAGTCCGATGGAGGAAGAGGAGCACATTGGAAGAACCATCTTAAAACCTTCAGTAAAGCATGCATAGATATACGTATCACAGAACACTTCTTATATCACACCTCTTACAGCTCAGTCAGTCCCAAATGAATGGATTTGTGCCTGTATAGCTTGCTGAACATGTTGACTCCAAGTATTTCAGCGTTATCATAAACAAATTTTATCACAAGTGTTTCTTATCGAAAATATTACTTGTTCTGAATATGAATCTTCCACCAAGAGGAGACAACACAGGGTTTGAGTAATAGACAGATAACATACAAAGGGAAAGAGAGAGGAGGAGAGAAAGACAAGTACGCTAGTTTACAGAGAGAAGGAAAGAGGTAGAACAAAGGACCGGTTACAGCATCATGCCAACAGACAGTTTTGTAGTGAAAGATGGCAGTAGAATCGTACAAAAAAAAAAAATCCATTTTTAGATCAGTTCATCTGTAAACAGAAATGATAAACAACTACATCCAAGGAAATACATTTGGCTTTTTGTTATTTATTCATTCGGATATTCCTTATCTTACATAAAAAGCAATAAAAGAGAACATGACATCACTCCTTTGGTTGCAGCAGTATGACCTGGCTTTGTGTGATTGACGTGTTAATTTGATTGGTTGATTATGTGATTAAAATCTTTGAGGCATTTTTCAGAAATGGAATCATGAGAATGTTGTAGTGGAATTACAGGCACAACAGAGTAAATAAAGAAGTTGGTGCTCTTGAACTGACAAGGTCATTTAATATCCCTCAGGTGACAACGTGCGCATTCATAACTCCTTTAAAACGTCTTGCTAAGAAATAATGTAGAGCCAGTCAGAGCACTGGTGTCTTGTTTTCATGTTCCGATACTACAATGTACAAAACATTCGGCTTAGCAACAAGATTAACACTGCAACAACTTTACAGTAAAACTCAAGTCTTCCGAGGTTGTTTTCAATTCAATCGATAACTGAAACGCAAGATGGCACCAGTTGCGTTTTTTTCTCAAATGGGAATGTGTTTGCGATACGATAAAGACAAGAAAGTAGCACCGGTTTTAGTTATCTGCACGATGCCAAGACAGGCTTAAAGTAATCATGAGATGAGGGGGAAAAAAACACAAAAAAACCCACAAATCCGTGGCCACACTTTTGCAATTCATCCCCCCTCGTATGGTTACTAAATCAAAATTCTTAAACTGTTCGGTTTAACAAATCTTACCCATTGATTAGCTAATAAACCGTACCCACAAGTTCCCAATCTGTGCTCTGAGATTTAGGCCTATAAACTGTACCTTCGGTTTTTGCGATCTGCAGCCAAATTAACAAACAGTAACTAAGTTTTCGCAATTTGTTCCCTTTGGGAAACTTTTCGGATTGCGAAGGTGACAGGTGACTTCCTGACCTCCATATGACAAATACGAGCAAATAAAATTCAAGTTCATAAAATTTAACGAGTTAGTAATGACTTTTGCGCTTATAAGTCAGAATTTTTTAAACGCAATGAGTGAATGTACTGGGGCTGCCTTAAAAATTACACACACTCTTGAGCAGGTACATATTTTGAGTAGGCCTAAGTTATTACTTTGTGACCAATAAAAAGGTATGTTCTGCATAGTATGAATGTAATCTTTACGTACTACATTCATACATAATTTGTCGTTATCACGTGACCTACCAGTGTAATTTGTGTCTTCTCTGCTAATATAGGCTAGTATAGGGAACTATGAAATATCTCAGTGATTGGCAGTTAGTTTATTAAGACTAATTTATTCTCTTTGTATGCTTTAGACATGTAAAACATCTGCGTTTGCACATCATTACTAAACTCAATAACGTAGGAAACTACTAATTTAATTGGGAAAAAAAAAAAACAACGCTTACACATGGATTTAGTTATTGCGTCATTGTGTGATGATGAACTTTGTTTCTTGTTTTTTGTTTTAATAAAAAAATCTATATAACCAGTTTTTGGAAAAGAATCGTGCTGATTTCAGAACCGCATACTACTGTGAAAAATAGAAAAGAAAATATGTTTGACTATCATTTTGCTTCATGATTAAAAAAAAAAAAAAAGAAAAAAAGTACAGTCTGACATATTCTCACCAAACCAAAGTGATACCATTACAACCAAAGGTGCATTTATCTCAAAATAACAATTAGATATCATACAGGCTGCAAAGTTAAATCCCTCCCCATATAATTCTTAAATAAACAAATGGGCACATATTATTTCATGTGAGCAACTTTTGGAGTTCTGTATGCTTCACGTAATATAAGAACTTATGATACTGAATAAAAATAAAGCAGTTATGTTTCAGTTTTATGGTTGGACTGCTACATGCAATGATGTAGACATATATTGTTATATAAGCTAATATAAAACATTATATTAAAACATTATGACATACAAGACGTTTAAGAAAATGATTTTTTTTCAGTGACAAAAAGTACACAAATACTGTACACAAAAATCTGTCAGAGCTTCCTCAAGAGCCCCGCAGTGAAATAATATGTACCCCAACATATACAGGAGGGAGTGCACACAATTCTATAGAAAAATAAACATTGTCCCAACATTGCATAAATAATCAGTCAATAAATAAATTCAAGTCAATACACTTCCTATAGCTATTAATGCTATTTCTTCTCACCACCGAGTTTGTATTACACACAGTCGTCAAAGTTGAACGTGTCCTCCAAAGAAACTGTCGTAATAACCGTCTCTTGTCCCTTTTTTTTTTTTTTTTCAAATCCTTGGTGAATCATGCATGACATCACAATGCAGGATGATGTAGTTACTTCTGTTTCTGAACCGGACGTCTGCTCCTACTTTGGGATGCATATGCTTTATGTTCATTTACGAACAAATACACAGTCAACGCAAAGTTTGTAGCATCATAGTTACTGTATAATCAGTGACCACGACAAACAGGAAGACGCCTGTGCAGTTCGAAAATTCCAAATGGCCTGAGATGTTCATGAGGTCACTTTCAACTCGAATCAAAGTCCATTTCCATTCTCATTCTATGGAGACATTTTTCCTTGATATCTTGGTAAAGGATATTTACAGTATGTGAATCCAGAAAAGAATTGTAGGCAATGGAATACATATTTTGGAACAGAAATTATGACATGCTTTATTATAAGAATAAAGTAATCATCAAGAACTGGTCCTGCAAGTGTAACAATAAATACATGTATGAGTGCCAACAGGACTGTTCAAAACAAAAATGTTTACTGTAGTTTTCTTCAGTTTTAGTAATTTGAGGTTATGAGGCATTACCTATCCATCTCTCTCCTCTCAATCGTCATTTATAATGAGTTCGATTAATCTAGAGATTTCAAAACCATGCTGAAGTCAATATTTGACTAAACCAGAGCAAAAACAAAAGCGTGATTTTAAAAAAATGAGAACTTTGGTCTCAGAACTCAAGTAAAGTGGGAAGTGTGTCTTTTTGTTTCATAAAACAGTTAATTTTCAGTCTAAAAGGCATCTGTCCCAACATCCAATGCAAGTGCAAAATTTTTTATTTAATTTTTTTTCCCCAAATATTTCTCTCTTTTAAGCAGCCAATCAAGTCGCTAAACACAGATCTCACAGAGTCAGTCTCAGGTTCAGCTCAGAGTACTGAGGTCCAGTGCAAATATCTATACAGTGTTGTATAGGACTCCAGAGTACACTGACAAACATCATGCATGCCAAACGACACACAGAAGGAAGCACGCTATGTTACACTCCAGTTTGAAATATATCTGTGTGTACGTGTGTGCGTGAAAAGTTTGTATTACTACAACAAAAAATAAATAACTAAAAATAAATTTAATTATTAAATAAATAAAAATAAATAGAAATGGGCCCAATTATGTGGAAAATAAAGTCTAAAAATGTTCAAAAAAAGCTGTTGGGTGATTTAATCAAATTTTTTCTCAGTTATTTCGTTTTTAATTTTGTATAACAGTATGGGAGAACATCACAGGTACAGGTGTATATATTTGTGTATGCACACTACCGTTCAAAAGTTTGGGGTCAGTAAGATTTTTGAAAGAAATTAATTATTTTATTAAGCAAAGATGCAATTACTTGATCTAAAGTGACAGTGAAGACATATCTATGAGATTTCTATTTAAAATAAATGCTGTTCTTTTGAACTTTCTATTCATCAGATAATCCTGAAAAGAAATCTATTATCGTTTCAAGAAAAATATTAAGCAGCACAACTGTTTCAAGATTGATAATGAGAAGATTTCTGAAGGATCATGTGACACTGAGTAACTGGAGTAATGGCTGCTGAAAATTCAGCATTGGCATCACAAGAACAAATTACAATTTAAAAAAAATATTAAAATAGAAAACAGTTATTTCACATTGTAATAATATTTTTTATTTTATTGCATTTTTGTTCAAATAATGCAGTCTTGGCAAAAAAAAAAAAAAATCTTACCGACTCCAAACTTTTGATTGGTACGTACAACATCTATTTGCTTGAGTTAATGAGGGTTTGAATGCATACTTACATACTGAATAAACAGCCGACAGAACTGTGTAGATTGTGCAGTGGTTTGTTTCAGTTAACTGATTTTTATGATTTTTATATTTTTATGCACAGAAACTTCTGTATTGAACCAGTGTTTCTCCCAGCAGTGTCATAAACTGCCAAATCTTGTTTTTTATATATAAAGGATTGTGTTTGGAAGTATACAGGGTGAAAACTGAAGAGGAAAAGGCAGAATTTGTGTTGTATTGAGTGTATTTGATTTCTTATGGTGTGTGGGAACTGAAATTCAGAAGGGCATTGGTTGAAAAAACTTGTATTACTGTCTATTTTACAATTATATATTTATTTTTTTGTTGTTTTCTTAGAAAATAATCATATTATTATCATCATTATGGTTTATTACCTATAGTTTCTTTATTTTGAATAACGAGTGTCATCACTCCTTGTAAAAGCATGCTCATATTTAACCGAATGTTCTTCATATTCATCGTCCTGAATTACATACTTCCAACTTGGTTTTCCTCATTCTCTCCTTTCTCAGTCCCAAGGATTTCCCATTCTGTGCCTTCCTTTTTCAGACATCCATAATATAAGGCTTACAAAAAAAAAAAAAAAAAAAATCTGTTTTCACGTAAGCAGTGCAGTAACTTTCAGTTCTGCTTTTCCATTTTGGGTTCGAGCAGTCACTTGAACTCCATCACAAGGGTGTTTGATTCCTGAAATAGGAGTTGTTATTGTTTGATTATGCTGATTGAAATGTCAAAACAAGCTCAAGTCTCATGCCGGCCACTTAATTGGCTGCCGTGACGTCTACAGGCGACAATTCAGACCCCTCCTCTTTTTCCTCAAGTTCTTCAATTACAGACGGTGAGACATCAGACGCCTTGCGCTCTGTGCTGAATTCTCCAGGGGCTTGACCTGGACTGCTTCCTCCCATTGAGGTCACTTCCTCTCTCTGCGTTACTGGAGATGGAATTAATGTCACTGGTTCTGGTTCCATACATAACGTAATCTCTTCCTCCTGGAAAAGAGGCTGGATGTAAGACTGGGTACGGGTCATTTCCTGTTTACAGCTGCAGTGTGCAACAGTGGCACTAAACGAAATTAGAAACCAACTTTCAAAACATTTGTTTTGTAATTTTGTTTAGTGGCTGGTCTGAGACTTGAACAGGTTTTGTTTTGGGACAAATAACATTTGGGACTCAAATAAACAGACTACTGTTGAAAGTTGTTTTAGCGATACTTGCAGTAGTTCAGTTAAGTCATTTATAAGTTGTTTCTCATGAAATGTGTAAACTTTGTAGTGCTATCAAAAATGTTTAGTGTAATCGACCTGACCAGGAATGCATTTCCAACACAACGATGTAAGTTGCTGTTTAACCACTGTATGATGCCTTGTAGGAGATATTAACTAGCTAGTAATGACGAAACCGTAATAACTTTGTCGCACTTCCATTATTTGAACCGCACTGGTTCAACAATATAGGACTGTCATTATTGATGTCACTCACAGGTGGTGAAGTATTAACTGCTAATTCATTGATTTATCACGTGTTTTTTCCTACGTCATACTCCGAGGTTCCCTTACACATTTATGCACATGTGCAGTTGCGTACACTTCAAAAACAGCGCTGATTTGATTATCCACTGGCCTTACCAATAGCAGCCAGGTAGAGTGTTTGAAAAACCTGTCTGAAAACAGTCATTATTTTTGCAGTTCCTTTTGGTGGCGCTATTGGCACAGATATTATAGACTAAAGCACTGGAAAAGTTACACTGTAGCTGTAAGAACTGATTCTGACTGTGACTCATACCTGATTCCAGCAGTGAGAGGAGTTACAGAAAAGTTAAGATTGGATTCATACTTTTCTAGCTGCTGACAGAAATAGCTTTTTTCAAAAAAAGAAAAAGTTGTTTTTTTCATATTAACTGTCTGCTGAGATGCTGTTCTCCAGAGATTTTGGTGCTGACATTTTGACATTTCTATTGGATGCTTAGCATCATAAGTCTGTGTGGAGCTGTTCAGCAAATCTACATTGCCCCCCCAAAGGACTTGACATTTAAGCAATGTGTAAAATTTACTGCACAAACAAAACATGAAAACAACAACACAAAAGGACAAATACACTTTTCACTAAACATAAAAAGGTTAGGTTTTAAATGGAAAAATAATAGATACAGTATACTACTAAAATTAAGTCAATATTTAGTAGTATTTTAAATTAAGTACTATTATAGTATTTATTCATATTTTGAATTACCTGTTTCAGTTTTGATTTGACTTTTGGTTTAAGTTTCGTAATGCGCATTTGTCATTATTTGTTTTCTAATATTTCTATTTAGCTTTTTTCTATTATTTTTCTATTTCAATTTTCATTGTTTTTATTTCAGTGTTTAATTTTGGTACTTAAGCATTATTTCAGTTAAAGTAAACGGTTTTCATCCAATATATATTAGAGATGCATTGATACTGAATTTCTCAGCCAATACTATTAGCTGATTATCCAGAACGATATCTGCCGATACTGATGTTGATACTGTTAAGTCGCAATGTTAAGTCACATATTGTTCACAAGCTGTTTTATTGACGACTTTCCGCGGTTGAAACGCTGATTGAGCTATTACATGAGATGTTACTTTTTGGTAAGCTATACTGTATCTTTTTCAACATACCTTTTGATGTTCATTCATGTTTAGTGCACGCTATAACTTGTATTAAAGTGGAAGAGATTCACGCTCTGCGCTGCCGTTTGAACTGAGGCTCTACAGCGATCCGTCTTGTCACAATTAAAACTGTCAAAATTGGCATTCATTGTTTGAATTTTGTGATAGAATGGACAGAATTTGAAAGATGAGAGTTTGTTTCCTATCAGAAGTAAGAAGGCACAAAGATCTTTGAGACTATTGGGGAGGCGTGCAACAAATAATGTCTGGTGTAGAGAAAAATGCGGCCAATAGTGAAAAAAATGCTTTTATCGGCCAATACTGACTGACATCGGTGCATCTCTAATATTTATATTTAGGACTTGAAACTTGGAGGGATGGTAGTACTCACACCATGACCAAGGCTCACTCCAAAAAGCCTGACGGGGGCGCTACAGCGAACAAAAGTATGAAATCACTCATAACTACTAAACCGTCAGCCGCAGACTCAAGTGTCTAATGTCCTTGGCTCACGCCGTACAAAGCACACGCCTCAGATTCGCTCATGAGCCTGGCAAAATTTTTGGGTATTTCACGTTTTTTGAAAAACCTACTTTTGCGAACTAGTCCTAGGTTTTTCGCCCAATCGGTACCAAAGTTCTGAGTTCCGAGTGAATATCAATAATTATCAAAAAAAGTTTAACTTTTGACTCACCGTCGCAAAGGGGCGCCAAAGCATTTGAAAGGGGCAGGGACACTTTTGGTAAAATGCCTATAACTCCTGAACAGAATGAGATA
The DNA here is from genome assembly GCA_039654775.1 of Spinibarbus caldwelli. Lineage (NCBI taxonomy): Eukaryota > Metazoa > Chordata > Actinopteri > Cypriniformes > Cyprinidae > Spinibarbus > Spinibarbus caldwelli. The sequence goes on from CM077226.1 coordinate 15,867,324, forward strand.
TCTTTGCCAAACTCAGAACACTTATGTAAGAGCTCAATCTGAGGTCACAGGAAAAAATTGCAGAGCTTGGCCACTTGATGGCGCTATAAGAGGGAAAAACCTTAAAAATGGCTATAACTGTGCAACCATTTATCCTATCAACATGAAAATCGGTGTGCACGGTCTTGGTCCAAAGTGCCACAAGTGTCTACAAAGACATTTGCGTATCTCAAATATCATGGCCGCCATTGGCTGACAAATTTGAGCACCTGTTAGACAAGGTTAATGGAGGCCGATTGGAACGAAACTCATGGGCCTGTTCGACTCACAGCCCCAAAGGTCTGAGAGAAATTTGAAAGAAATCTGCCTCTGAGAGGCAATATCACATTTTTCAAGGGCATAAACGATTGTACATTGTGCGATTTTTTGCACATACGCATCATATGATAGAACTCCTCATTCCTGAACAACTTTGCCTCTAGAACCACTGCTGTCAATCGAATCATTTGTTAAATGATTGAGATGTAAAAAACCTACTTTTGCAAACTAGTCCTAGGTTTTTCACTGAATCTGAAAAAAAAAAAAAAAAAAAAAACACTGCAGTACAATTCTCTGGACTCTCTAAGCCAATAATTATTTAAAAAAATGTAGAAATTTGCCCTTTGGGAAGCTATAACAGGGCCGCCCATATTTACCCAAAATCCTATAAAGCCTAAAAGAAAACTCAAAACTTCACGAAACCTGCTGAGCAAATGTGACAGGTGATTCTAAACAAGCATGAAGAGTTTTAAAGGGATCGGACCACAGCTGGCGCTATAACAGTCATAAACGTCAAAAACATTATATTTTAATGGTAAATGGTAAAACCTGGATTTGTCAAAAATATCTTTTTAATCATTCACAGGTGGTTATAGGCTTGATAAATAATAAGTAATGCCCTTTTCCTTATGTGCTTAAATGCTTAAATGCTTAAGCACTAGAACCCCGGTAATCGCTGCTTGCAGCTATATTTATGTTTTATTTTATTTCAGGTCAGGTAATTATTGCAATTAACAAAACCTGTTTTTGATAGTTTTAATTAACAATACCATCACTCATTTCAGACACAGTGTAGTTTTCAGCTGTAAGTGGGTCACGTTCAATGTTAATGCAACGAACTACACCTGTGGCTACTGTTATGGCACCTGTGTGAACTTGATGGAACTGACTTCAAACATACATTAAAAATTATGCTGGGACCAGTTAGTCAAGAGAAATGTCCAAATAACTAGAAAAGTGAAGTTAGTTTTGAGAAAAAGTCTAGCAGATATCACTTGATATTTTGATTTTAGTGCAAAAACATTCATATATTTTTAAGTGTGGCTTAAGTGTCATTTACTGCACATTTTATTGATTTATTTTTTTCACTCACTTTGATCTCTTCCTCTTCCTGGGCTTCCAGTAAAGGTGAGTGATCTGTCGTCACCTCCTCTGTGGGGGCTGTTAGATTTCCATCTACTGCTACAGGCATACCCATGTACCCCACCATGTCTGCCTGATAGGCCTCTGTCTGCGCTGCCCCCCACAGATCCACTAATGGAGGGTGAGTGAGGGGCGGCAGGCTGTGGATGGTGCTGTTGGGAGTAGCTTGTAAAGACTGAGTGGCACTCTGTAGTCTTTGCTCCAACATCTGCAAATAGACAGAAAAACTGCTCAAGTTGCCATTGTGGTAAAAGAGTGCAAGCCACTCTTTCAGCTGCCTCTTTTTCACCATTCATGTTATTCATTGCAAAGAACTGACAAGAACCAAACCAACCATAAGACATGAACCAAACCAACCAGCACCCAAAATTACAAACTTTGATTTAAAGGGGAAAAATAATTAAAAATCTGCATATTTATTAAAAATATTATAAGGAATGAACTAAGCATCTCATAAAACAATAGCAATAATTGATCAGAAATTAGTATTTATAATGATCATATGTCAATAGTTTAAGACAATATAAAATATAAAACAATATATTTGCAATAAAGCTTATCACAAAATTATTGAAATGCATACACAGTGTTTATACCATATCATCATATATTTAAAAATATTTTTACTGTATAGATTTGCCATTTTCAAATAAAAAATATCATAAAGCTCTAAACATATTTAAAACTTATGCATTTATTTGAGAATAATTTATTTTATTTTTAAAATTTTTCAGATGAAAGTACACAAATTGGGTAAGAGTCATGCTTAAAAACTATTTGCCAACAAGTTTATTTATCTTATCCAATTTTCAAATAGATTTTTCTGACTCCGTTAGATGATTTATTTGTGATGTTTCAATGGGCAATCAATTAAGCATCAAGCCAAAAATCACAGTGAACGATGCCTTCTACAGAAGCATATATATCATCGTTTAGCAATCACAGAGCTCATAGTAAGTCTTGAAAGGTTTATACAGAGACGAGGAATGTGATTTTTTTTGAACTCCAGCGAAACCTCAATTACTGTAATGATCAATGGCTTCTGGTTAATGGCTGAATGATGGAACCTGATTAAGTTTTTACTGCTCTCACTGCTGATCCTGGGGCTGCTGTTGAAATGACTGCTGGGACCTGTGCTGTTCAACACCAACATGATGCTGCAGCCAGCAGGGAAAGAGACGTCGTTGTGGTGGATGCTAATTGGAATGATAGTTTTGTAACTCACCTGTGGCTGATACTAATATAAGATCTGTTGCAGCACAGATCTATTTTCAATAACACTTTAAAGTGCCCCTATTATGGGTACTGAAAGGTTCATATTTTGGTTTGGGAGTCCCCAACAACAGGTTGACATGCATGCAAGGTCAAAAAACACTCATTGTCTTATAATATGCATTTATTTTTACTTTACTTGCTCAAGTACTCCCAAACGATTCGCTCAACGATTCATTTTGCCAAACCCCTCCTTTGCGTGACGCTAATCTGCAGTGATTGGTCCGATTGGTCTCATTTTCATTTCATCATGCCTGTAATGCCTGATAAAGCAGCGTTTGTGAGCGCACAGTGCTGTTTTGTGTACAGCATTACCGGGGAAACAGCTATTTTTAATGCTCCAAAAAGGCACCTAGTGGCAAAGAATGCATTTGCATTTTCATTCAGACCAACGCGAAAAGACCAACAAGTGGGTGGGCAATATGCTAATGTTTCATGTTGACAGAGTCGACTCTCTTTCTTTATACATGGTGCACTTTCAGACTTAAAACTTTGCAGGATGTTTTCATTCACTTAGAGCTGTGTTACACACTGCATGACAGGTAATTGTCAAAAATTCATAATAGGGACACTTTAAGGTTCCAGTTGTTAACATTAGTTAACAATGAAAAAGATGTATTGATCTTAGTTAATGTTAATTTCAACATTTACTAATAAATTCTTAAATTTAAAAGTTGCTGCTGTTAATATTATTTAATGAACATGAGCTAGTATGAACTAACACTAAAGTTATTTTTATTAACTAATGTTAATAAAGATTAACAAATACTGTATAACACATGCATTGATTATTGTTAGTTAATTAACTAACGTTAACTAATAAGCTTTATGAATCGTTTTGAAGATTATTAACCTTTTTGTAGATTTATTGTTGATGTTAATTTTTTACTAATAAATTATTAAAATTAAAAGTTTTGTCTGTTAATATTATTTAACGAATGTGAACCAACAATAAACAGTTATTTTTATTAACTAATGTTAATAAAGATTAAAAATACTGTAACATGTGAATTGCTTATTGCTAATTAATTAACAAAATAACTAGGACCTTATCGTAAAGTGTTACCATTTTTTCTTTTTCTTTTTTTTTTCAAAAAATGTTTTTAACCATTGTTTAATTTTTTTTATAACCATTATTTAATATTTAGTTTTTCTAAGAAAAAAATAATAAAAGAATATGTCAAACAACTTAAAGTTTCTTTTCAAGAACTGAATATTTTTTTTTATTTTTTATTTTTTATGATATCAGGACAGTTGTGTCATTATAATTTTTTTTTTTTTATCTCAAGCCCATAAAAAATCAAAATGAATTTTAAGTCAGAAATTACAAACATTCTGATCATAGAAGAGATGTATTCATTCAGTGCAAGTCACTGAATTGCACTTTTGAATAAATTTTTAGATCTGAACATATCATGTTTTTGTGTCTGTTAATGTGGGTAATGAAATAATCATGTACAGCTTACGCACTGCTTGCGCATGCAGTATGAAACAGGCCTTATGGGATTTGTAGTTTTCTGACTCACCTGTAATGCACCTGTTGTTACAGAGGCTTCTGGGAGTTGTAGTTTTCTCACTCACCTGTTGCTGTTGTTGATACTGCAGGAGCTGTTGCTGCTGGTATTGCTGGATCTGATGCAGGTGCTGGATCTGGTGTAACTGGTTCTGATACTGCTGTTGTTGCTGTTGGGACAGGAAGTGAGCTGCTGCATTTGGGTCATATCCTCCCTCATTCCCGACAGCCATGACATATGAACCGGTGGCAGGAGAGGCCACACCTGACTGTTCATTACTAATTGGCTCCCAAGCATCAGAGGAAGAAAGGCAGTAAAGACCCTGGGAGACATAATTGTGAGGCCACACCTCTGCAGAGGAATGGTGCATCTGGTCTGGAAGAGACGGAGAAAAAGAAAGAAAACATAACAAATGAAAACGTCAGGGGTAACATTCTGTGTATTTTATCCTAGTTTTAAATCATTTAGATCATTTATCAGACAGCCTGTGCTGATCTGAGCTGTCATCTGGTGATTATTACATGGCAACTTACAAAATAAATAAATAAATGGACATGAAATATTGAGCTGAGTTGAAATTCTTTTATTATGTTAGAAGAAAGAGAACTCAGAGTGACAAGAGAGAAATGAAACTAGCACAGCTACAGTATGAGGGAAATACATTACCAATATAATCAAAATCAAGTATTATAGAGAGTCATGTAATAATCATTATTATTGATCAGGGCCTTGCATATGAACTAGTCTTCAAAGGAAAATAAAATATTCCTCAGTAATAAAATAAATGGTTGTCAAAGTACACCAAAAAAAGAAGAATAAATGATATTATTTTACGTTTCATCATTTGGCTGCTTTTAGATTCACTTTTATGTTACAGTCAAAGCTCTTAAAACACTTTTATGATGCTTTGATTGAACACAATGGGCAGATGTTAATATATTTGAGCCCACATTCATAACAAAGCCTTTTCCATTTCCATTATTTTCTCTTTGATCCAAATGCTGTGACTTTCAGCCTCATCTGCATGCAACAGCAAGATATTTTCTAAATTATATCCGATTATAAAACAATGTTGAACAATAATAACTGCACATTTTATTTCTGTGGGTGAAATCTCTTGCCTCAGCATACCTCATGGCCATCATTGTGAAATTAAAATGAGTGTTCACTCATTTTCACCCCTCCAGGAGGGCAGAAATGAGATGGGCTTTGTAATGTAGCATAGCAACACTCACTCGTACACCGACTGCCCACTGAGCTTATTCTTCTCTTGTCCTGTATTTCTTTCTATAGACCCTCAATTACAGCATCCTTACTGGAATGAAACCCCATAAATTTGTGATTTGTGCTCTACGGCAAAAAACTTAACTCACAAATGATTTCAATACAGGTGACTCAAGAGGAATTATGCAATACTATAAAACTAATAATAATTAGTTTAAAACTTATAATAATAATAATAATAATAATAATAATAAAACTTCAAAAAAGTTATAAATTGATTAGCATTTTAATGAGTCAAATAAGTATTTGATCCCCTATCAATCAGTAAGATTTCTGGCTCCCAGGTGTCTTTTATACAGGTAAGGAGCTGAGATTAGGAGCACTCTCTTAAAGGGAGTGCTCCTAATCTCAGTTTGTTACCTGTATAAAACACACCTGTCCACAGAAGCAATAAATCAATCAGATTCCAAACTCTCCACCATGGTCAAGACCAAAGAGCTGTCCAAGGATGTCAGGGACAAGATTGTACACAAGGCTGGAACGGGCTACAAGACCATCGTCAAGCAGCTCGGTGAGAAGGTGACAACAGTTGGTGCGATTATTCACAAATGGAAGAAACACAAAATAAATGTCAATCTCTCTCGGGCTAGGGCTCCATGCAAGATCTCACCTCGTGGAGTTTCAATGATCATGAGAACGGTGAGGAATCAGCCCAGAACTACACGGGAGGATCTTGTCAATGATCTCAAGGCAGCTGGGACCATAGTCACCAAGAAAACAATTGGTAACACACTACGCCGTGAAGGACTGAAATCCTGCAGTGCCTGCAAGGTCCCCCTGCTCAAGAAAGCACATGTACAGCCCGTCTGAAGTTTGCCAATGATTCAGAGGAGAACTGGGTGAAAGTGTTGTGGTCAGATGAGACTAAAGTCAAGCTCTTTGGCATCAACTCAACTCGCCGTGTTTGGAGGAGGAGGAATGCTGCCTATGACCCCAAGAACACCATCCCCACCGTCAAACATGGAGGTGGAAACATTATGCTTTGGGGGTGTTTTTCTGCTAGGGGAACAGGACAACTGCACCGCATCAAAGGGACGATGGACGGGGCCATGTACCGTCAGGGCCAGGGCATTGAAGCCAGCCAGGGCATTGAAAATGGGTCGTGGATGGGTATTCCAGCATGAAAATGACCCAAAACACACGGCAAAGGCAACAAAGGAGTGGCTCAAGAAGAAGCACATTAAGGTCCTGGAGTGGCCTAGCCAGTTCCCATAGAAAGTCTGTGGAGGGAGCTGAAGGTTCGAGTTGCCAAACGTCAGCCTCGAAACCTTAATGACTTGGAGAGGATCTGCAAAGAGGAGTGGGACAAAATCCCTCCTGAGATGTGCGCAAACCTGGTGACTAACTACAAGAAAGGTCTGACCTCTGTGATTGCCAACAAGGGTTTTTCCACCAAGTACTATATCATGTTTTGCGAAGGGGTCAAGTACTTATTTCACTCATTAAAATGCAAATCAATTTATAACTTTTTTGAAATGCGTTTTTCTGGATTTTTTTTTTTTGTTTTGTTTTGTTTTTCTGTCTCTCATTGTTGAAATAAACCTACCATTAAAATTATAGACTGATCATTTCTTTGTCAGTGGGAAAACGTAAAAAACAGCAGGGGATCAAATAATTTTTTCCCCCACTGTATGTAAATATATATATATATATATATAATATGTTTGATCAAGTAATGTGAACAAAAGTATTAATTTCCACACACACACACATACACACACACACACACACACACACACACACACACACACACACACACACACACACACACATACGTATACTGTATATAGTAAGAAATGTTTCTTGAGCACCCAATCAGCATATTAGAATGATTTCTGAAGGATCATGTGACACTGAAGACTGGAGTAATCATAGGAATATGCCATCATAGGAATTAATAACATTTTAAAATATATTAAAATAGAACACAATTATTTTAAATTGTAATAATATTATACAGTATTACTGTTTTTATTCTATTTTTAATTTTTTAAATGCTTTTATTTCAAAGTAAATTAAAAAAATCTAACCCACCCCAAAATGTTTTAAAAAATTTTGATTTTAAAATTTTTAGCAATACTTCTAATGATATAATATAATATAATATAATATAATATAATATAATATAATATAATATAATATAATATAATATAATACATTAAACTGATCAAAAGTGACAGAAAAGACTTACACTGTTATATAATTTTTTTTTATTTCAAATAATATTATTTAGAACTTTCTATTTATCAAAGAATTCTGAAAAATGTATTATGGTTTCAATGTTTAACATTGATAATAATCAGCATATTAGAATGATTTCTGAATGATGTTACACTGAAGACTGGAGCAATGATGCTGAAAAAATTAACATTGCCAACACAAGGATAAATTACTTTATTAAAAATTATTAAAATAGATTTTAAATATATTATTAATATGTTAAATATATGAAAATACATATATTAAATAAATATTATTAATGTTTTTAAATATACTAAAATAGAAAACAGTTATTTTACAATATTCAATTGTTTTAAAATGCCAACAGAAGCCTTGTTGAACATAGGCCTAAGAGATTTTCAAAAATATTTTTAAAAATCCTAAAGACCCAAAAACCTTTGAAATCTAATCTAATCTAATCTAATCTAATCTAATCTAATCTAATCTAATCTAATCTAATCTAATCTAATCTATGGATAATTTTTATACATTAGGTTCTGGAGCAGAGCATATTTTACTCTTTATCTGGTGCTGGAAATCAGGTTACATTCTTATATTCTATGACTTGTGGCACATATGTTCCAGATGTTGACGAGAAACTACCATCTGGATTTATAAAAGCCTTTTGTTCTAAACCTCTGGGCCTGTGAAACTAGTTAGAGTTTTATTACACTTCTGCCTAGATGTATGACATAATTATCACATTATCTGTCTGTTACATGTCGTCATTTGGCATGCAGATGGCTTTGGTTGTTCTGAGCTCTCATGTGAGTCTGTAAGGCTGTACTGAACTGTTCAGTGGATTAGTTCTCCTTCTCCTGAGAGTCACGGGTCCCTGACCTTTATTTATTCATTTATTCAAAACCCAATGTGCACTGGATTCCAAATCAGCTGCAATATAAAAATCCCACCCTCACTCTAGGGGCTTTCAATGGAAAGCTTTCTTCTTAGAGAAACCTCTTAGCATAGGACTAAATAAAAGGAAAACAAAAGAAAATGTCTAATTTTTCAGTCCTTACGGAATTAGTCATGGATTTCAAGCAGATTTTCTTCCCATATTCTTTGAGCTGAGATGGAAAGATGGGCTAAGTTGTTGAAAGAAAGTGTTTAATTGCAGTTTATGACAGCACGTTGCCTGAATAATTGCAGCACTCATCAGTGCTCACACTGTGACATGGAAGTTCTGTTGCTGAATTGATTTTATTCCCAAGTTTAGGCTAGGTTTCCAGCCTAAAGAACAGTAGGAAGAAGCACAGTAATTCTCTGAGCTTGCAAGTGCATGCTGGGAAATGTAGTCAGTACCTCGACTGGTGATGCTTTCCTGGTTGGCCTCGCTCAGGTGGGCTATGCTCCCCTGATTAGATCCAACGCTTGTGCTCTCGCCGTCCATAGAGCTCCAGGCCAGCAGCGTCGCCTCAGAGATCGCAAACTGCTGAAGCACACCTGACAAAATTCAGGATTAGATTGTTTATTGTTGGCCATAAAAACATGTCAAAATTCAGCTACTGAATATAACAGGGCATTGACTAATTATGGCATGTTTGTGACTGACATTCATTTGACCTTCAACCACTAAAACCACCTATATTTGAACCATATATAATTATTTATATAGATTAAAATACTGTATACTATATTTTCCAAAAGTTTTTCTTAGGAAAATTAATATTTTATTCCACAAGGACACATTAAATTATTAACAACAATTATTTTAAATAAATACTGTTTAAATAAATGTTGTTTATATTCCTCAAAGAATCCTGAGTAAAAAAAGTATCAGGGTTTCCACAAAAATATTAAGCAGCACTGAAATGTTCCTTCACCAGATTAGAATGATTAGTCACACACTAAGGTCCAATTCTGGCCATTAACAAACCATTAATTACGACTTTTGCCACAATAAACTATTATAAACAATTAATAGTTAGTTTTTAAATTTAGGTATTGGGTAGGATTAGGGATGTAGAATATGGTCATGCAGAATATGTGTGTTATAAACAGCTAATATGTTAATAATAGGAACGCTAATAAGCAACTAGTTAATAGTGAGAATTGGTCCCTATACTAAAGTGTTACTGCATGATTTCTGAAAGATCATGTGACACTGGAAACTGAAGTAATGGCTGCTGAAAATTCTGCTTTAAGAATAAAATACATTTTTAAAATAATTTAAAATAGAAAACAGCTATTTTAAATTGTAATAATATTTCAAAATATTACTGTTTTCCTGAATTTTTTTTTTTTTTTTAATCAAATAAATGCAGCCTTGGTGTGTAAAATGTCTTTCAAAAACATTTAAAATTCATACCAACCTAAAACTTTTGAATAGTACTTCATATTAATCCCCCCCCCCCAGAAAACAAAACAAAAAAAAATTAAATATATTTTTTAACAGTTTATATACTTAAAAAATGAATCCAAATTAACTCCTTGATATTTAATCCCAAATTAACTCCTTGATAATGCCAGTTTGGTTTATACAGTTTACAAAAGGAACGTTCTCAGTCAGCCATGATTAAGTGATCTACAAGCAAAAGTGTCTGATAACAGGGACGTTGAACCTACAACAATTTAGATGTTTAACCATTAGGTTACACTTCCACATTGTGGGTCTTCCGTCAGTCATTTCTAAGCACTAGATTTTGAATAGATTTTTCGATCTATTAAACACTCTGTCTCTCACCTGCGGCGAAACGAGCCTCCTTCTCTCCGTCACTGAGGTCGCTGTATGCGTCATTCTCCAGCTTGCGCTCTTGTTGGAGGTGCAGACTGGAGGTGCGTCCCGCTCCTCCGCCCCCTGCGCCCACCGTCTGCATGCCCCAGCTCTGCCACTCAATCATGTGAGCCACGCGGCCCTGGGCCATTGCTGTCGGCTTTGTCACCTTGTCCTTCATAGAGCGAGACACTCCTGAAGTGGACGGACAGACAGATGGAGGATGATGGGATAAGAAGGCAGCGAGAGGACGTTTTTTAGATTATGTAGAGAAAGAGGGGGAAAAATGAAAAGAGAAGACAATTAAGTAGCGTTACAGTATGAGGTCACCTGCTCAGAGACTATATGGGGTGACTATATTGGGAATAGACTAGCATGCTCAGAGGTTGCGCTATAATATTATTCTCTTATAGACTGAATTGCAAAGTGCCCATCATTATCTATGTTCGTCTGTCGTGATTGTTTTAGTTTCACTGATTTTATTATTTTTATTTTTATATAAAAGTATGCCATATCACCTTCATATAACCAAACTTTACTTTATGTTTTACATAATGTAGCAAAAAGTAACCAGTTACGGTAGCTACATCTTTATGGAAAATAACCTGCAAAAGTAGCTGTCAGTTTATTTTAATGTATGGACAGTTTCCTAGTTTCTCCTAAGTTATTATCTCCTAGTTTCTGTAAATTAAAAGAAATAAACAAATAAATTATTAGAATTTCTTGATTCCATAAATTTTAAAATTTAAAGAGCTGTATGTTCATCGGAGATCCCACTTTTTGAAACCACACTCAAAAAACCAAAACTTTTTCAACTGGAGCTACTAATATACAGTATACAGCACATTTATATGTACCATTTACAGCTTTTTATTTTATTTATTTATTTTTTTGAGAGTGCATAAATTTACATTACCAATCTTGGTAATCTTGGATTTACTAAATAAGGATTAAAGATAATAATTTTTACAAATATAATCACAATTTCTACCCATAAAATATATTTTAGAGCTTGATGTTTCTAGAAAAAAATAAAATAAATCCACGTCTAGAATTCTCACATTTAAAATGAGGTATTTGTAAGGTTCTGTTAAAATGATGAAAAGCATTTTTAATTATCCTTTAATGTTTTAAATTTCTACAGCCAACGCAACCTCTCTATGTGCTGTGTTATAATGTTTCTGTTGGTGATAAATATGTGTAAGATTTCAATGAAAATGACTTCCATAATGAGATATGTAGATGGTTATGGTATGGAAAAATAAATAACCAAGTTTTAGCGTCAAGGGATGGGAATTTGTCTTGCTGGAATGACTTCTTTCCACACTAATGAAGATCTACACACAATAATAGCCTCACACTTTCTCCTGCATTTTCTTTTATTAGTTTCAGCTTATTCAATGAAGCTACATCTGTGATATACTAAAGCCAGGCTGTAACGATCTGTTTGAATACCAGTAAATTCTGCGTGGAGCCTTTATATAAGATACTGAGAAAAAAATCAATTGCTCTTTGCCATTTGGACAGAATCTATACTGTATATACATATTTTTTTACCAGTGCATTAGTGCAAACATACAGAGATAATTCTAAAATCTCCTAAGCTCTTAGGTAATGCCTAATGAAATGATGAACATGAATTATTAAAGTTGAAGAAAAGGATCTTTCAAGGATATAGACTGCACTGCACTTCACTGCACACAACAGAACTACAAAAACACAGATACAGGAGTCTGAGAAACAACAATATTACAAGACACACACTGACTGATCTCCGCACTTCACAAGCACTTTACATACAAAAACCTGCCTCTCCCATCAACCACCGCTTAGGATAAAATGAAAAGCCGTATGACAATGCATTGTGGGAAGCATATCGCTTACTTTTCAGGAAACTATTCTTATTTGGATCTTGGAATTCACCAATGGCACGAGCCATTGGAGAGTGTTGTAAATGGAAACGGGTGGTGAAAAGGGAAACCCATAAGGGTCCATGTTGGCTCCATCTCCGCCAGCTCAGTCTGGAGTCAACATGGGGTCAGTTTACCATTTCACAGGACAGACACACACCTGACACACCTGTCAGAGAGGACTTAGCCAGAGCGCCGATTCCATAGGCGTTGGAGTTCCGCTTCTTCAGCTGAGGGAGGATTGAGGTTGTGTCCTCCATAGACAACTGAAATGAAGGAAGGCATTCAAGAGAGAAAAATGGGACAGAAAATAGGAAAGGTGAAGAAATAGATGGTTTCGATGGAGCAGGAGCAGAAATGAAATGCAAAATTTGGAGCGTGGGTGGCAATTTATGTAAAGAAAAGAGGTGATGAGAGAAGTTAGGTAGAAAGTTAGCATTGTGGTTTATAGAGGTTGTGAAACTACATTTCCCAACAGCCTGCTACTTAATTTCTGTCCATTTGCATGATGGGAAGTGTAGTCTTTTGTCATTTACGTCCGCAACAAAGTCTAACTACTACGGCACACCAACAAGTTACCGCAAAAGAGAGACGGATCAAACGAGGAATGGGGTGTAAATGACGAAAGGAAAGAAATGGAGGAATGATATTCACAACACTTACATTGATTCCATCCCATGAAAAGTCTGTTCGGCCATGCTGAGAGAGAGAGGAAGAAGGGATGGGGATAGACAGAGTTGAAGAAAGAGGAGAGAAGAGCAAGGGAGACGGCCACAGAGAAAGGAGAGGAGAGAGAGGGGGATTGTGACAGAACAAGGCATTTTAAAAACATGTGAAGTTGAAGGAGAAATAGATAAATAAAAAAGAACAGAGAGGAAATCCAATTTTGAGAAGCTGATTTATTGGCCGGACTAACAGAGTAAATAAGAGGAATAAAAATAAAAGGAAACTGAATAAAAGGAATAGCCTAGTTCAGCCAAAAAATTAAATTCAGTCACTTTTACTTATCCTCAGGTTAATCCAAACACTTCTTGGCACTTTGAAATACAAAATGACAAATAGTGGTTGTTGTTTTCCATGCAGTTACAATGAACTGGAACTAAAGCTTTTAAGCACCATGAACGTATCGTAAAAGTGGTCCATACAGCTGTCTAAAATATCTTCTGAAACCATATGACAGTTTTGTGTAAGGAACAGACTAAAATGTGTTCACCGTTACACTTCCTCACAAGTGAGCTGTTAAACCATTGCGATTGAGTCTGTGAGCTGAATTTAAAGAAATGGATCATGTTTTGAGTCCAATGGTTCAAAGATCAGACTCAAAAGAACGATTTGTTGATAAATTTGACTTTTATAATTTCTCTCATGAACTCTCAGGAAGGCACCAAAGAAATATAGGTTATATATTTCTTTGTTGCCTTCCTGAGAGTTCATGAGATATATAAACATAATAAATTTTATAAATATAAATTTTGGTCTGTTCACACAAAGCTGACTTGGACTATAGAGCACAAGTCAGTTGGACGACTTTTATGATAAAAATGATGCAACTACTTTTACATCCTTGAAAGCTTCAATGATTGTTCATTGTCAAAGAATGGAAAAGAGCGATTGTTTAAAAAAATATTCTTTTGTGTTATGCTGAATAAAAAAAAGTTATTGTGTTGAGGGTGATTGGAATATGAGGGTGAGTAAATTATTATAGTTTTGTTTGTTTATATATTTTTGTTTGTTTTTATGTACTATCTCTACCAGACTTTGATAGTAGCAAGAGAATAATTAGATTTTTACTTTTCTGAAAAAAAGTACCACAAAGGTGTTGCCAGGGTGTTTCTATGCGGTTGCTGAAGTATTCTTGTTTTAGCACATTCATTCCCTCCTTCAATACGAATTTTTTTGTAATCAGTTTTATCATCTGCCAGGTGAAAGTCTGATTGCTTAGAAAAGTAATAACACATTTCTCCTCAACAAGCCGCAGGATTTGATACATTGTATCATTCGTGTCTATGACAGAAATGTGCGTGATGAGTTACATGCCAAAGTTTAAGTGTTTATTCAAATCCCCAGCTGTAGGTATGAACAATAGTAATAGTGAAGTTTGCATTGGCAAGCACACAGAAGCATTCAGAAAATAGATTTTACATGAAAAACTACGGCCTCATGCACACTCATTACATAGACTAATGGACAGATAAAAGCCATTAGCAAAGCTTATGCTAAAAGCAAGACTATTTCTACGTAGCCTTTAAGAAACTTGTTTTTATAATGCAATAAAACAACAACACAGACAGAGTCACAAAGAAAGCAAATACAGGGAGTCTAATGCAGTCAGTCCATGTTGAAGACACAATAGGTGAAGAGAATGAATGCTGTAATAGACTGTTGACTACAGTCATCTTACTATTTTTACCAGTATAGGTAAAGAGATCCACTAGCCAGGAAGGTTCAGGGACAGAGATCAATCCCAGAGAGCTGTGTTTACTCACTATTACAGATCAGATGTTTTGTATATAGCACAAAAGCCTGTGGATGTTACACTACATTTAAGCACATATTCGTTTGTAGCGAGTGGGGGTGATATGTGCTCAATGCTGTCATGATATTTGTATATTAAATCAGATGCTGAGTAATATGAAGTCACAAACGTTAAAATAATTTGGGAACCTCCTGGAGAGCACAAACTTCAAACCCAAAATCAAAATGAACATATACTTTCTAAATACATTTTTTATTAATGATTAATCATTTGAATCATTCGTTCCGACTCATTTAAAGACATTGATTCATTCAGGAACGAACCACCAACCGTGTTTAGATTGGAGATGATTCTTTGGCTTTGATTTGAATTAGCCTATTTTCGTTGACGGAGCATAAATAAGGTAACCGCCAATATTCTGTATAAAATGTAAATATGTAACCATTATTGTAGATATGAACCGAATATCTTGTTTCATTCAGAAATGCGTCAAATGTGTATCTAAATTCCTTTTCGAATTTCATTGTTTGTTGTTATTAGGACTTAAATCAGGTACTTCAGAATCAGAAAAGGGTGACAGGTGAAAGAACAGTGTGTATTTACTTATTAATAAGAAGGTACGTATCTCATGAAAAGACCTTTTGAATTTTACATATTTTGTCTTTATGCAGCAAACCCTGCCTGATCAAGGAATCAGCTTTAAAAGCTTCAAAAAATGAGAGAGAGAGAGAGAGAGAGAGAGAGAGAGAGGGAGCAAATCTCATACATATGCTTTGTGTGAGATAAAATGAATGCTTGCCTTACTCATTCAAATTTATCAGCAATATGTATGAAGACATAAAAGCAAGTGATGTGTCAGTGGTGATATACTGAGCATCCATTGAGCAAAATCATCATCTTTCCCTTAAGCACAGACCCAGAACCAGTCTCCAGTGTCACTGCACAGCTGAAGGCAAATACTATAAGCCTACTTTCTGGGTCAGTTCTTAAGAGCGCGAAGCACAAAACACAAACTTAACCAAAAGTAAATGCTAACTACTATAACAGCAAACTACAAGCCAGACTGGGTAAGCACTAAGCTACATGCTGTTAACTAGGCTAATGTGCTAGCAATGTCTTTCTGCGGTTAAGGAGAAGAGCTGGCTCACTTCCCTAACTGAGATAATCTCTTCCTGTTTTGGACACCTTGACCTCCATCTTGGAGCAGGATGCTTTTTTCCCCCAAACAGGAATTTGTAGTGTGGAGTGTCAAAGTGTGTCAGCGCTGTTGAGAGATCTGTCTAATTTAGTATATGTATGTTGGTGTAATAGGCAGCTCGCTTACCTGTTCCCCATCCTTCTGCACAGGAACTCCATCTGCTGCTGGAGAGAGAAGGAGATAAAAAGTGTAAATTATAGCAGGGTGCTTTGAGACTCAAATAGGAAAAGTATGAGCAGGGCATATATTTTTGTGATTGGAAGAGTAGGTGGCTGTGATATAAACATTTCAGGGAGTGATTTCTTATAATGAAACACCTACAATGCAGTCTACAGTACATCTACTGCCTACATTTCTTATAAAAAATTTTTTTTAATTGTCTTAAAGAAACTTTGACCTTGTTTATTTGTAATTAATTTTCTCTTAGCCAGGTTAATAGTGTTACTGGGCATAATTGGTTGCATTGTGTGATACTAAGCTTTATTAAAATGACTAAAAATGATTATACCTTGCAGTCTACACTGTATGTGGCAAAATAGTACAGAAATGATATAATCTTTTATAAACATTTAAGAAAGGCGAGTCCTTTACAGTTTAATTGTGGAGTTATCGCTGGTGAACTTTTAGTATGAGTTGTCGTGGTCATAATTAAATATGTGCTTGTCTCAGAGATTAAGCCATGCAAGTGTAAATACACACAGACGGTAAAGTGAAACCCATTAAATAGAAGACAGATAGAAAGCACGATACTTTTAATACTGATTTTGCAAAACAGGAAAATTTCTGTTTAACCGTTAATGTTACTACATATTTAGCTTGAAAAATAGTGCATAAAATAAGCTTTTGTCAAAAACAAAACAAAACAAAAACAGAGAGCTCTCATTCAGACAGAAAGCAAATAGAGTAATGATAAAAACAGAAACATCTTCAGGAATTTCACATTAAGCAAAGGCAAAGGTAAATTTAAGTTGTTTAAAGATTGACCATGTTCTGTGATATTTGTTAATAAATGGTACATTACATTAATGATAGAGTCTGATCATTTGCAGTTTAGGCCTATTTAATTTTAAATTTATTATTTATATATTTTAAAATTATAATTGTCAAATATAATGTTAAATGGTTATAATTATCCACAGAGACTGAAAATGAATTAATTTAACAGAGTATCATTTAAAAGGTATCAGTATTAGTATCGATATCAGCAATACTGACTTTGATAGTAAAATTTTAATTTTTAGGTGCAAATAAACACAAAAATTTGTATCGTTTAATATTTAAAATATTTAAATCACATCGTAACCCTCAACTTATTACAGTAAATCTGTATATATAAGACATGCTGATCACAGTCATTTCCTGCCATGTTCACTTGTCAAGCCGTATTCCAGAACTACTTCTATACAGTGAACGGATGGCAGGAAACACTAGCAAGGGAGAAACACTAGCAATGAGAGCAAATGGTTAGGGCAGTCAACAACAGAAAATGGCTGTGCATTGAAAGCATAATTGAATCAGATCCCAACACCTTTCACCTGCCTACATACATGCTGTTCTTTCATTATAATCACAGCTTGACCAACTGATAAAACACTACAACAATAGAGAAAAGAGAGAGAGGGAGAGTACATGTGGAGGTGGCAATGCAGAGTTAACTAGAAATCCAAGTAAACAAAAAAAGAGAGTGAGAAACTCATTTTTCTTCCCCCGACCACTGCAGCGTAACATTATTATAGATTTCATTAGTTCTCATGCACTGGCCCACTTCATAAGTGCCCTAATAATATAATTAAATAATTACGCAATCCATTACCTAAAAAATGATGAGCCAAAACAGATACTGTGGAAACAGGTCACCTGTATTTGGGGCCTGAATGATTAACGAATCCTATCCTTTTATTTATTTATTTTGCTCCTTCCTTACACAGACTAATCCTGATTCCACAAAAACTTAATTACAGAAGGCCCTGTGCTAATTAAGCTTAAACACAGCTTTGGTCTCAGGATGATTTCTCACATTATTAAATGAGTAATATTCTTTCATAATCAGCTATGACATGGTCTAGGGTGTGTAACCTTACACTGTGCTAATTATGTTGGGATATTTAGAAAGGATTTTGGTGTTGGTGACCTTCTTTTGTTTTTCAGAGATGGCGTAATGCTTGTAGATGCACTTGTTGCACTATGATGTAATTAATTAAATCATGTGTATAAACAGGTGAGGTTGAAAATAAGAGCTGTTGAATTAATCTCAGTGCATATTAAATTATTTTAAAGGGGTCATATGATGTTGCTAAAAAGAACATTATTTTGTGTATTTGGTGTAATGCAATGTGTTTATGCGTTTTAAGGTTCAAAAAACACATTATTTTCCACATACTGTACATTATTGTTGCTCCTCTATGCCCCGCCTTTCTGAAACGCATCGATTTTTACAAAGCTCATCGTTCTGAGAAGAGAGGTGTACTCTGATTGGCCACCTATCCAGTGCGTTGTGATTGGCCGAATGTGTGAGACGGAAACGTTATGCCCCTTACCGTATTGTGATGCTGTGTCCCGGCGCGACGACACAAAAACAATAAAACCCATTATAAACTAGGCATTTGTTGCATCCAGTGGGGGCATAATTACTGATTATAATGACTTATACTGTCTTTGTCAAACATTACCATGTCTGCATTTGTGATCAGAGAAACGACAAACAACAAGCACTACTCTACACAGCTCAAAACTCGCGTTTGAATCGTCAGTGGCAAATTCTTTAAATAAGAAAACGTACTTACAGGCTGTGAGTCAGAAGCGCCTTCTTTCTTTGCGTATACGTTTGGGCAGTGTTATGCAAATCTTCCCACACTGTGACGCAGACATGTGAGGGTGTGTTTAAATGAGCCGTTTTAGGGGGGCGTGGTCGAGTCTTAACTTTTATAAAGAATATCTCTTTGGTTTTGAGACTTTAGTCTTTGCAACTTCAGGGATCTTATCTATGCACAAACAGCTTGTAACACTCCAAAGAGAAAGGAACTCTTGAAATCGCATTATATGACCCCTTTAAAAATTAAGATCATTGTCAATTAGGCCTTTTATATGCTATCTAACATTCTTCTAAAAGTTTACTTAGCAGCCAGCAAATAAATATATTGTTCACAGCTACAACTTAAAAGAAACACTATTGGCTATTTTACAAAAGTGATTAACCATTATTATGGAGAATCAGAATGAGAGTTCAATAATATTGCTTTCTCCAGTGAAAAGTCATCTCATCTGAATCTGGAGAGACATATGCACAGATCAAGCACCATTAACAACGGAAAACAGTCAAAATCTGTTC
Organism: Spinibarbus caldwelli; assembly: GCA_039654775.1. Classification (NCBI taxonomy): domain Eukaryota; kingdom Metazoa; phylum Chordata; class Actinopteri; order Cypriniformes; family Cyprinidae; genus Spinibarbus; species Spinibarbus caldwelli. Next base: position 15,886,679 of record CM077226.1, read on the forward strand.
AAAACAAATATGTTGGTGAATTTAGATGTGAGAGAATAACTGGAAATTTTCACTGGAAGAAGTTTTTTTATGGATTATGGACCGGTATTTAGGCCTGAAGTGACGGTTTAAAGTTAAAATGCTTAGTGATGTATTAATTTCTTGCAAACACACAACTTTTCAATTCACAAGACATTAATAAATTTAATGGAATTGTGTCATTTACTTGTGGATTATTGTAATGTTTTTATGAGTTGTTTGAAGTCTCATTCTTACGGCACCCATTCACCACAGAGGATCCATTGATAGACAAGTGATGTAATGGTAAATGTCTTCAGATCTGTTCAGATGAAGAAACAAACACATCAACATCTTGGGTGGCCTGAGGGTGGATCAGATTTCTGCAATTCTTCATTTTTGGGTGAATTGTTCAGTTTGTTTCATTTATGAAGTTCTCATTAATAGAATAATTAGTGCAACCCAACAAATGCCTTATGTGTGTGTTATACAATGTGATGCAGAAATAGAAAGCAGTGTAGTATGATATTTGAGAGGGAAACTGTAGTTGATCTCTCTGTCTGGATGACAGAGTAACTCTGTGGTCTCTGGAGTGATGGCTAACGTTGTGACACACTGACCTACTGATACAGTAACACCAGCCATTTTATTCTGTCCCTTTAGAGATTACTCACTGTCTTTGTCAAGATCAGGAGCCAGACATTATGAAGATAAATCTGTCTGTCTGGACCAATTAAATTCATGGTTTAAATGGCGAATTTGTGGCTATTAAGCATACATGTATTTACTATGTGGATATACAGTGGGACTTTGGAGGTGGGGGCTCTAAAATCTGGTAGCAATTCTGGTGACCTGAGAAAGATATTTATTTTGTGACTGGAATGAAACTCTGCTGCAAAGTGAGGTGGAGCACACATTTAAAAGAGGAGTATGGAGGATCTGTGCAGACATAAAGTAATGCACTTTATCAAAGAAAACTGTTTTTTCTTTTCAGGAGCACAGTTGCTAAATGTCGCTAAATATACTAAACAAACTCCTGCTGACCGTATGACTGATTTGATAATGATTGGGAATTATTATTAATTGTCATTAAAGTTGAAGAAATGATAATAAGGTACTGCAGCATATAATGGTCTCCATTCTCTCAGCATCCTAGAAAACAGCAGCCAATTCAATTAAAGCTGTGAATGTGGCACTCATCATCCCATCCAGCTAGCAAACGCCCTTAATGACCTTGAAGAAACCCAGCTAGCTTCTGAACCAGGTAGATGATTCTATCACCTTTTGTTCCATTGTTTTAAGACCAGAATGTATGACGAAAAATAACTAAATTCCCATGGTGCATACCAGGGACGTGCACAGACATTTTTAGGGGCAGGGGTCTCAAGTGGAAAAAAGGGCACTTCTCATATTTATTTTATTTTTTATTTTTTATAAACAAAACGTTAAATATAGGGATGTGCGATATTGACAAAAAATATAACTCAATATTTCTGGGATTTTATTGAAAACGATAATATTTTGCTGAGTGTGTTATTGTGCTGGTATCTTAAGGACTACCGTGGACAGCTGACTCCTAAAGTTTTTGATATTCTGCATATTCTGAGTGACGATCAGTCTTCACACTGATAGAAATTAATCTTTTCCAATAAGTTTAAACAGATTTTTACCTTTATAAAGCCTTTAAAAGCCTTTAAAGCCTTTTGACTTTTCAATCAAATTCTTCAGTTGAATCAGTCAATTGGAATAATAAGCCATTTGTGTTGTTACCAAGTAAATGAAATCAGTATTGACAAAATTAATCTCTGCAATGCAGAGAAAACTGCATTAGAAGTGGCATTTAGATGCATTTACATACTGTTTAATGCAGGACATGAATGCATTTAACCTGCAATTACAAATGCATTAATACTGTTTTTGATATTTTAAACATAAAAGGTTGAATACTGATATTTGAAATTATTAAAAAAAAAAAAAAAATGTAAAGATACTTTAAATGTGAAATTAAAACTGCCAGTAGGTGGCAGCAAGTCACTGTTAATAAGTGAGTCATTGCGATTGAACTGAATCATTTAAACGGTTGATTCAAGAACAAAACAGCGTCATGTTGCTCAGAAACGCAAATTGGAATTATATTTGTGGGCAAAATAGAGCAAAAACAGTCAATATTGTGTCTAAAACGTATGTGTCTTAATATTACATTCTTGTTTATTGAACTGCTGTAAAAATCAATATCACATTTGCAATCATACTGCTTTTTGGTGGAAAAAACATCAGTCTTCGCGTGATATTGATTAACTATATGAAATTATATATAAATATATACATTTCTGTCCCCATATCTTGAATTTTGTGATCATTCTAAATGCATTTTAATAAACTGAATCATGCAGTGAAAGAACAAGCACTGGTCTAACCTACTTGACTTTCTATTGCCTCAGCTAAACTTTAACTAACGGCTGTCATGAGTCATGGATGTTAGCAAGACAAATTAACTATATTTGCCTTTTGTCTTTTGGATAATTATCTGTAAATTCGAGGCACAGGTAGCTTAGTCTTTTGTTCATCACCACTCATCTCCATAGCGAGACAAACCCAACTGTAAAGGGAGGGAGGGCTTCACTTCTACGGCTCTCTGTCTGTGATGTGCATGTGCCGATCGTGCTACACTGCTGTGCTGCGCGGAGATGCGGAGGGGAGAAAGGCATTGGAACTCAGCAGAGTCTCAGCATTTCCTGACCTGACCTGATATTTTGATTTTTTATTTGTTTGACAGGGAAAGCTGTGCACAAACAGAAACACGCATCACATATATACATATCCATTTTTAAAAAAAATAAAAATAAAAATAAAAACTCCCCAGAAAAAGGGCACTTTCTCTTGAGGAAGAAAAAGGGCAGGTGCTCAAGCCCCCTTTGATGTCTATGTGTGCACGTGCCTGGTACATACAGTCTGGATGACTGTTTATTATTCACAAAAAACACAGAAATAAGCATTAATATTCAATATGAGCCTGTTTGCTCTGCAGGGCTGTCTGTAGTAGCTCTTTCTTCTTCTCTCAGCGCTTAATCCCCATTCATCTCTTCCTCATTACACAGCGACTGTGATTTTCTGGTTCCTCCTTCACTTTTGACCTGTGACCTTTCACCTGTCCACTGAATTAATCACCTCCTCCAGATAAAACATATTTCCCTGACGTAAATCTTAAGGTGCCTAAGGCAGTGTGTGCCCTAGATAACAATACAAGCATACGTACACACACATAGTAACACACCTTTGGGATTCATTTAGCCAAGATTAACACATCATACACACACACACACACACACACACACACACAGTCTGTTTAATGGCTCTAAAGCTCAGCTAACTGGATAAAGACTAAACAAAAGTAACTGAAACCTCATAGTGTCACTCGGCATTCACTGCGTTTGTATTTGTGAGCATTGCAAACTGGGATTTGAATTGCGCACAATAATATCAACCATATGCCGTGTATCTGTAGTGGATTTACAATGCCTCCACGATCACGTTCATGGGTTGCAAGAAACATTGTTTTGGCGTTCAGGTTGAGGTTTTGTAAATCTGTCTAAGCTTCCATGTTAGATTTTTTAAAATCATGCCAAACCGAGTTGGAACTTCCAGCTTGCTGAGCAATTTTCAGGTTTCCTGGCACAAAATGTATTTTAGTAAGCTGCTTTACTGAATGTCTGCGCTGGATGTAGAATCCTGAAATAGGATAACAAAGATGCAAATTATACAATCACATAAGTACTGTAGATAAACATGTCTCCACTCTATTTTGTTTGTATGGCCAACATAAACAGTTGAAATCATTCAATCTCTTCCATAAAATTCCATCTTATTTCATTAAATCATGGAAATGAACCCTCAAAAGCTAGGCACTTATTCAGCTAGTCATAATCATTTTCCATTTTCTGAAGAAAATGTGAGTGGTGGTTAGTTAGGCATTCTGAGTGGTTGTTAGGGTGTTGTGAGTGGTTGCTAGGTGATCCATCCTTAAATGTAAGACTATAAGATCTTTTTTCCACATTCCATCAATAACCAGGTGAAAAGTTTCTATATTTATAAAAATAAAAGTAAGCCACCCTTCTGCTATATTGCACTGAAAACTGGAAAGCAAATTCATTTCATTCAGCACAAACAATCCAGGATGAGATAGGCACTGAACAGGATAATACTTAGGGGGCGTTTACACAATTTTCAACTAAAAACAAACTTTTTGTGTGTTTTTGGCCATTCATTTACATGCTAACAGCTTTTTGGGGGCCTGAAAATGCAAATTTTTGAAGGTTTTGAAAACGATACCATTATTGTCTCTGTGTGAACTACAAAAATATGAATTTGTAAAATCGCCAACTACTGGCCTGGCATGAGTAATAGCGCTTTTAGTTGTTTTTCGTGAATCTGAGTAAACGAGGATTGTTTTGACATTGTTGTCATTTGTACTTGCATTTCAAAATTGCCAAGGAAAGACCTCTCTCCCACCCCCCTCCCCCCTTTTTTAGTATGCTGTTGTCATGTAATCATCACTTAGAGATTAGCACCCTTGGCAACTTCCTTGTAAAGACATGCTTTTAATAAAGCTGCTGTGTGTGGTCAACTCAAATGGACAAATGGTCTTGTCAGCAAACATTTCACTTGCAATGAAAAGGATCTGACAAAAACATGAGCAGACTGAATCCGTTATACAATATATCTTCTCCAGGCAGTCATACACTCACTGTATTATTCTTATTACACAAAAACATAAAAATTTCATCAGTCTCCCTACAGGTTTTTAGAGCTAATAGGAGAAGAACTAATGAATGTCGTTTTGTTTCAGCATTTGCAAGATCAAGGCAAGGGGCATGAAGCTTAGCTGATCTAAACTACCCAGAGGAATTTTTGTTTTCTGCAATGGACGTACCATCTTTGAAGTTTAGGTGTAATAAGTGTTATATGGCTGCCATTTGACAATCAACTGATATTGGTAAATTCTTGTTTCATGAGCATAAACAGAGAAATAGGTTTAAAAAATAAATAAAGAAAATACAAAATTATTTGTGCGACACTCTCATCAAGTTTGTTTCTTGGTGTGATATAATGGGATGAAATGTACAGTGTCCATTTACAATCAACACAAAACTGAGTGAAATGTAAGTGAATCATCTTTGCTTAACGTGCACTTACACTAAATACTGACTGGAAGGAATGAGGTCCTACTATCCGGAGGAAACTATCAGTTAACATTCATGCACATTCCGAAAGATCTACCAATGACTATCCTAAACTGCGAGGTTAAAGGCAGCACATCCCTAAAAATCACAAGTAACACCATATGTTATAATAAAATATTTGCAATTTAATTGTTAGAAAATTTGCATTTTCTCAAAATATACAATGCAGAAAAATGCCAGATGGTGTATTTACAGTAATCACTCTCTTGAGCTGCCTTTTAAACTAAATGCAATTATAAAAAATGAAAATAAATTAAAAATGGAAAAGATGTTCCACATTCCCACAACAGTTTAAAATACTGTACTACAGCTTTAAAATGTGCATTCTACTGTATTGAGCCAAGCGATCAGTCTGTGATGTTTACATTTACATTTAATCATTCAGCAGATGCTTTTATCCAAAGTGACTTCCAAATGAGGACCATTAATCAAACCCCCAAAAGTTTTTTTAATAACAATAAATAAAAAGAAAGCAAATACTGTACATGTAATAGAAAAAGAATAGAAGACGCTAGTGTTAAAGGGTCAATTTTTTGTTTGCTTTTTAATAAATAAAAAGAAAACAAGCAGAACTAATAGAATAGAGAGTGCTAGTGTTACTCGCATTGGTCTCAAACTCAGTTCCTGGAGGGCCACAGCTCTGCACAGTTTAGCTCCAACCCTAATCAAACACACCTGATCCAGCTAATCAAGCTCAACAGGATCGCTAGAAACTTCCAAGCAGGTGTGATTTGGAGCTGGTTGGAGCTAAACTCTGCAGAGCTGTGGCCCTCCAGGAATTGAGTTTGAGACCACCGTGTTAGAGGGTCAAGTATTTTTTATATTAAATAAAAAACAAGTAGATAGAATAGAAACAGAATAGAGTGCTAGTGTTAGAGGGTCAAGTTTTGATATTTAATAAGAAGAAAAATAGATAGAATAGAAACTGAATAGAGAATTGCTAGTGTTAAAGGGTCAAGTGTAGATGGAAGAGATGTGTCTTTAGCCATTTCTTGAAGATGGCTAAAGACCTCTGTTCGGATCGAGTTGGGAAGGTCATTTCACCAGGAGGGACAGTTAAGGTAAAAGTCTGTGGAAGTGATTTTGTGCCTCTTTGGGATGGCACTATAATGTGGCGTTCACTTGCAGAACACAAGCTTCTGGAGGGCACTTAAAGTCTTGTAGTAGGCTAGTAGTGAATTTAGGTAAAGGGGTGCAGAGCCAGGGGTTGTTTTGTAGGCAAACATCAATGCCTTGAATTTGATCCGAGCAGCTATTGGTAGCCAGTGCAAATTGATGAACAGCGGTGTAACATGCGCTCATTTCAGCTTGTTAAGGACTACTCTTGCAGGATGTTTACATCCTCTGTTGCTCAAAGTTCAGTGAAAGATGAAGCTTCACATGCACTTTTCCGCTCCTCTGCATTATAGTGAACGGAGCATGAAGTCTAGTGTGACTGCATTTTTAGATACATACAGGATCCTTTTCTTTCAACCTAGCCAGACCTTAAACAAAACAATTAAAATGGTAATATGCTTTCTATATATATAACCTCTACTGGGATTCCCAGTATTATCTACAACAGCATTGCTTGAGGACTCACTGCTAATGATATCCAGTCTAAAACATTCCCCAGTATCACTACTGCAACAAATTCCCACTCATGCAAAATACATTCTTTTCCCATTTCTTTCTTTCTTTTGGTGCATTTTAATCATCGCCTAAGATCAATTCATATAATATGTCCAGGAAATCTGCAGAATGCATGGACAATGAGAGCCGTGCTCTGTAGCCTATAAAGCTGTTGCAGTTGCTGCATAAGGAGCAATATCAGGCGAGCACATGATCCTGTACGATGAGGCGACACGTTTTCCCCAGCGCTTCTCTTCTCTCTGATACCTCCCCTGCGGCCAAGCCACGGCGCAGCTCTGCTAGCAACGACGCAAAGCTGAAGAGGAGAGGAAGGATGAGAGAGAAAGAAGCGCGGCCGTGCGGAACGAAGAATCCGCATCAGCCACATCACGTCTGCCGCAGCTGGAGTTATTATGACAACCGCCGCTATGAGAGACTCTATCCGTCTCTGCCTATCTGTTAACGGAAGACTGAGAGGAATTCCGGTGACTGTCAGCTCGTTTCAACACTGAAGCGTGTGTTTGAGAGAGAAAGCGTCGGTGATTATCAGCTCGTGACCCGTGTAATTAATGCCCATTCGTCTGTCTGCAGCAGACTGTATTTCTGCAGCATACTAGCCCAACGATTAATCTATTTCTATAAACCACATATTGCGGTCATTCACACGATGTATGTGTGACTGCAGAAGAGCACTGCAGCTCTGTGAAATCTCTTTCTTTGAGAAACTCCGGCTTTGTGTCGCCTCAAACACCACTGAAAATCATGGTTTGAGTCAAACTTCGTTTGAAAGGGCATTGTTATTCAACGCTGACAACAATAGAAAAGATTGGCTAGTTTTGTGTGTCTATGAGAGAGAGCGCGCTTAGTAATCATATATCATTAAGTGGGTGTCCCTTAGTAACATAATATCACAGATGCCATACAGTCATACCAAATGGAGGCGAGAAATGCGTTAAAAGGCTGCTCACTGCCACTTATTATTGTGCTGAAAGTGCTTGAGTTTGTTCAAACAAGCATAAACTATTTTTATGTTATTGTTAGGTAAACAAAAAAAAAACAATCTTTTTTTTTTTTTTTTTTTTTAAATCTGAATTCTAAAACCATATAAATGTTACTAAATAGCTGAATGTGTTAAAAAATAGCATAATAAATAACATAGCCTAAAAACTGTTGAACAATGAAATTAATCTGCAGCAGAGAGGATATTCAAGTTAGACCCCAAATCCAAATATGCATAATATAGTAGTCTATAGGCCTATATTATGCAAAAATCAGTAGGCTACATTTATTGTGTAGGATGTCCGTATATACACGTATTCATTTGCCAAAAACACTAGCTTGACATGCTGCATCTGCTGACAATATGGATATATTTTGAGGCCACTGAAGCTATGGAGCCATCATGTTTAAAAAGTTGAAAAACAAAAGTGAGAACTGTGTGCCAGGGGGCTGTGTTTAAAAGTAAGTGTTTTAGGTACTAAGAAAGCTGGGGGTTTTTTGCAGTTAAACTGTACTGTTTGTTTACAGTGGACATTAAATGAAAATCACCCTATTATTATCTCAATGCATGCATCTAAACTGTGAACTTCATTCTGTGAGCTTCATTTTATCTTTAACAATACCAAAGTAAATGTTTGTAAGCATACTTCATTGAGACATAGTTTCTTTATCAAAATCAGTACATAGCTACTATGAAAGTCTAGGAATTCAGACACTGTTATTAACTGTTATTCGGTGATGTGTCTGTGTTTATTCTTGCCATTTCAAGGATTATGATTTCATGTAATTATTATGCAGGATTATGTAAAATTATTCAAATGAATATATTGTTATTATTAATATAATAATACTGTAAACCCCCCATAACTATTTTTTTCTGATTGTTTCCCAGTTTACTTTAACAAAAACAAACAATAAAAAAAATATTAAAAACAAGCAGCTTTGTCATAATTATAGCTGCAAAAAATCATTTTAGTTAAAAATAGATTTACAATGTTAAAGTTAATTCAGATTTATGAATTCAGATGTTATTTAAGGTAGTATACAATAATAATTTTATTAATACCTTAAAAATATATACATAAAAACTTAATTATAATGCTAAATAAAAAACATAAAATAAAATAATTCCCCCTGTTGTTTCCCAGTTTATGTTTATTCAAAAACTAAAATGATCTAATAAATTCTCATCTGGCTTACACTGATGAAAGTAAATTTAGAAATGCTGTTATTTCAGAGACCATTTGTAGAAATCAAATAAATAAATAAATAAACTTCTTGTACATAAATGAATAGTACTTATAAATGTGCTCTCACATGGACATCAGCGGCCTAGAAAAAGCAATTTCATTCTACATAAGGATGGTTGGTTGCTCCTCATGATGATGGGCATGTTGAGATAATATGACTAGTGTAAAGCCTACTCACTTTATTTCAGTGAATGCCTATCACTTCCACTTGTGAATTTGTTGACCTTGATTTTACCCCCAAACCAGTTAAGCGCATAACCCACCCCACAGCTGGTTTTATTGGTCATCTAAATCAAGCAGTCACCTGTCAAGAAAAGGTCAGACTTCATGGATTCAGTTCAGAATAAATTACGAATGGATCCGAAGTGTGACAAACAGTACTGCTATTTATTAGGATGTGCAACCAACTAAGATTGAGGTCAGAGTGTATTTGTTTCAGCTTTGTGCAGATAATCTACACACATCTACTGAAAACGAACCCTACTTTTTCAAAGTGTACTCCTGATCCTGCTCAGATTCATAAGTATATATCATTCCAAACAGAAAAAAATAAAATAAAATAAAAAATTATATATGTTTGTCTTTATAATCTTTTAGCATTATTAACTAACTCTCCTTTTCGGATGAAATTAGGAATCCCTCTTATTTTCCACCCCTTCCCCTGCAGCCACCTGGCTTCATTCACACGTCAATTTCACAATTCAGGCAGTTCACAATGGATTCCACTCAATATATTTTTTCTAGTTAAATTAGCAGAAGCTAAACGGGTTGTGTGTTTCAATTTGCTTTTAGTAACACTTCATTTTTTAGACATTTAACTAACTATAAGTAACTTTGCAACTGCATGTCAACTAGCAGTCATTAGAGTTTTAGTATAATGTCTGCTTAATATCTGCTAACACTTTTTTCACTTTTGATGCTCCCCCAACAGACATTCAATGCAGAATGCCTCTATATGTTACTGTGAAGTAAAAAGTCAGCAATATTAACCCACAAAAACAGGTCAAATAATGTAAATAATGGCTTCCGTAACTTAATCCTAAAGTTCATATTTGATACACACACATTTAAGGCCTCTAAATTATTAATATGTTGAAAACTTCGCTCAAAATATATTGTACATAATCCATTACTTCTGTCGCCTGATTGATAGCTTATACTTTTTGTAGCAAGTCAAAGGCCTTTTAGTATAATTATAAAAATGCCCCCCTTCTTGGTACACGTGTGTTTTTGCTGTGAAATCTTTATTGGTTTTTATAAGCTAAATATTAGAATAACTTTTATATTGTTATTAATATTTCAAGATGAACATTTACTGGACTAATGCAACTAGGTTTATTTGATTATCCATATATAATCAAGAATCATGTTTAAAGTGTGAGTATCAAATATGATGCAACAGGCTGTTAAATATCATCTGAAACATATTATTGGAAGATATAGAGTGACAACTGATATTTAAATGCATTTTATGTAAATCTCATATACTATTATAAAGATGCCATTGATTTAGATTACAAGCTTTCAGAATGTCATCTTATTTTTTAGCCGTATAAATATAAGCAAACTGCACCAACTTGCATATTTTCTCATTTGGGCCTCTGAATAAAATTGAGGTGATTTTTTTCTTCTCCTCATGTGAGCTCCATATTCTCCTATATTATACTATATGAGCCATAAAAGCCTGATGCATCAAATAAGATACACATACAAACTTTTTTATATAGAGATTTTGTCTAAAGGTTCAATAAACTGTAAATTATAAAACTGATTTTTTTCTGGCTATTATGTCAAATGTCACGCTTTACGGGGTTAATGCAAAACCTGCTCTACACACATAAATGCAAACTCAGTCAGGAGTCATAACACTCCCTGAGGAACAATACCACTCTTGCAGCGAATTTAGTCCTGGGAATAATCACACTCTGCATGTTAAGTATGACATTACTACATGACCAGTAATTTAGCGGCATGCCTGAGTCACATGTTTATTCACTCACTTACAATACTGGACATTTTAATACAAAGCATATTTCCCATCTGGGTTTTGAATGTGTGTGCGTGTTATTTGCTTTATTATTTGCTGAGTCAGGCAGCTGGAGACACGGCAGCAAGGGGATCATTATGAAGCTCTCGCAGCGGACTCATGCCAAAGCCCACGGCAGTGCTGCTGAGCGTACCTAGCAGAGGGACAACAGCTCTCTCTCATCCATACATTAAAGTCTCAGGTATCTAATGTGGTTAAAGCGCATTAGATCTGTGCATGTTTCTGTTGTTAAACTATAAAGGTACATTGATTTAATATAGCTAATTGTTTCCATGCTTTTTTTTAAAGGGATAGTTCACCCCAAAATGAAAATTTTGTCATCATTTACTCACCCTCATGTCGTTCCAAACCTGTATGAGTTTCTATCTAGATATTTTGAAGAATGCAACAGTTGTTGGTCCCCATTGACTTCCATAGTAGGGAAAGAACTACTATGGAAGTCAATGGGGACCATCAGCTGTTTGGTTCTTCAAAATATCTTCTTTTGTGTTCAACATAAGAAAGAAACTCATACAGGTTTGGAACAACTTTAGGGTGAGTAAATGATGACAGAATTTTCATTTTGGGTGAACTTTCCCTTTAATTTTGAACACTGTTTATTCACATAATAATAGAATTGTATTGATTTTTATCCCAAAATCAACTGCAGTGCACCTTTTTAAAGACAAATAGAAAACAAGAAGAATTCCCATGGCTTTGACTCAGGATAAAAAAATTAAGTGTCTTTGGTTCACATGCAGCATGCAATGCGATTTCATTTTTTGGCACTAACCTAAATGGCTTTAGACTAAAAGATTTTGGGTATCAGAGCGAGTTATTTCACAGAGGGATGAATGTGTTTTTCAGCCTGATTCGGTTGTTTTATAAAGCACCTCTCCAGTGTGATTCCAGCCTCACAGTCTGACATCTGGGTCACAACTGAGGATGTGCAGAATTATTTAGCAGATATTTGGAGAAAGTATAAGCAAACATATTTATTTGATGCCAAAACACTTTAGGAGAACAAACCAAGACATACCTCAAGTGATTTTTGACATAGCAATAGAGCCAGAGATGATGCAGAAAATCATGCAAAAAAGCCATTGAACATGCTTTCAAAATAATGAAAAGTTATTGCTCTCTGCTATAAGGGTAATTACATGTTTGAAATGCTGCTGTGCCATTAAATTATGAAATCAATAAGCACTGAGGACAACAATTTTTGTGATCACATGATTCATAAATGCATGAAAACCTAATTTATCGCTACTATGATGAATAGTGGTTGTTGTTTTTGAACCGTTGTGGTGAGACTGTGATAATGGATGCAAGAAAATGCATTTCTTTTCATGGCAGCTCATAAGCCCACACATTTCTGCACCACATCTGTTATTGCAACAAAACAGCAAAGCATTATTTGCATTATCGCAGTGCTAAGCTGTATTTGCTTGTTTGTTTTGAATCATTTACTACAGTGATCTCAGCAGGATGAGAGTGTGTCCAGTCTTTGTGACATCCACTGGCTTCATATCACAAGGCTTCACTTTACAGATCAATATTGGGCTAAAGAGCTGGACAGAGAAAGAGGTAAACACCCAGAATCTTATACTACACACACACACACACACACTAATGCAGATGAGGATATCTCGTATAATGCTTTACTCTACTTAGTAATAGTCTATAAAAAGCCACATGTTCTGTTGACTGTTCAGATTTTTCCTTATTATTGCTAAAGTATATTTGCAAACTCAGTGCCTCTGTATAAAGATCTAATCCTGTACAAAACTAGATTCATAGTCATAAATTTGCAAAAAAAATAGAGTGAAAAAAAAATACTACAATAATTCAAATACTGCTTAAATCTCAAATGGTGTTAGATAGAACCCCCCAGTGAACAGGTTTGACTACTTGAGCACAAATCTTAATGTTTAAGCATATAATGATATTCTAAGGAATTGTGTGCTTCTAATTTTATAGCAACAGTTTGGACAGGACTTTTTTCTATTCTAACATGACAATGACTCTGTGTATAAGGCAAGGTTCAAAAAGAAATGATTGATTCAGTCAGTGTGGAAGAACTTGATTGGTCTGCAGAAAGCCAAGTCCTAATCCCACCTCTGGTGTGACTTTAAATGCAAACCTTGAGCCAAAAACTCATCACCAAACACCAATGACTTGTACAAGACACTTCCAAAACTGTTGCAACAGAGATGGAAACACAATTTTTAAATACATGAATTATGTTTCCAACTTTGTTGCCACAGTTTTGGAAGTGCCTTTTTCTGTTCTAAAGAAGAGGGTGTCCCAATACTTTTGTCCTTATAGTGTATACAAGTTGTTGGTGTTTGGTGATGAGTTTTTGGCTCAAGGTCTGCATTTATCTATCTATGTGTGTGTGTGTGTGTGTGTGTGTGTGTGTGTAAAAAGTGTAATTTCTAGTGGCAGATTCCCAAACTTTTTTGTCAGCCAAACCTCGTTGATGTAACAAATTTTCTTTAAAGGTGCACTAAGCAATTTTTGAAAAACGCTTTTGACCGCAGTGTCTGACCTTGTCCCAAAACACACTTGCAGCCAATCAGCAGTAAGGGGGCATGTCTTGTAATGATAGAGAGAAGAGAGCACTCAATTTGAGTGTACAGGACGGATATTAGCAGATCGACTATAGATAGAGAGAATTGGAAGATAAAAATGAGGAAAATGTCGGAGGAACAAAACATTAAAAAGAAGGGTTACGATCAGGCAAGAGGTAGGACCCGCGTAAAAATCGGAGCAGCTTTCCAGCAGTGGAGAGAAACTCAAGGAGCGGGAAGGGCTCGAATCAGACACCGAGGTTGCGTTGTTTCTTCTTGATAGGGGAGTAACATTGATTTTGCATTGTTCGCCACACAACTTATCTGTGTTGGCTTTTGTTTGAATATGCTTGTGTGTCATCTTTGCTTGTTATGCGATATTCGTCGTTATGCCAGGGTTGTGTACGTATGTTTGGGGTGGAGATTTCAAAATAGGTGCGAGGCCCTGTTGGGGTATGGGCGTGTTTGTTTTGGTGCTTTCAAATATCAACATCGTTTGGCAAAAATCGCTTAGTGTACCTTTAAGTAAACCCTGAGATTTTACGTTTATATTTCATTAATTTAACAATATATTCATATGATTCAGGGTTCTTTGACGTTAATGGTCACATGACATACAGGTCAAGAAATAAAATATTTCATGCTTTTTATACAACATTTTTTAAACATTTTTAAACAATTTAATACAACAATCTACTTCAAAACCACAAAAAAATTTTAATCAGATCTTTGTGGCAATAGGATTTCAACATTTCCTGTGTGCTGTCACTATAAGACAGAATGCACAGGTTCAATATTGATCCACAGTCCCTACTGTTTCATTCTTAACTGACTGTGTTTAAGTAAGTACTCATCAAGAGGGGCATTTTGAGTGAATTTTCTAAAAGGTTTTTGAAATTTTGATGAACACTGATCTGTTGTTAGATTCTGTACAATTCTGAGTGAAATTAAACGGAGAAGCCTCCCCTGCAGCATTTATTCAAACAAACACAAAAATAAAAATAGATGACACATCAGATGACCCATCAGACGGATAGACACACATTTATGTTTGTGGAAACAGGATTTTAATCTTATAGTACAGAACCACATATTCAAATGAGGTTCACAGTATGTCATAAGTAGTTTGGCTGAATTGATTCCGGCGCTTGATCATGTACCTCAAAACAGAACGTGTACCGGTCCCACACAGCATGTTGACCTCCATTTTAGTGCTGCGCTGTTTTATAAACACTATTTATCAAACCCTCCTCCCTTTTCCTCCCTCCTCTCTTCCGTTCCTCCCCCTGCTTCTCTCTCGCTTTCTTTCCTCCTCTCTGTGTGGATGTGAGGCAGGTGGCCCAGCAAGCGAAGTTTGACACAGTTTCTACGCCTGATGTTTAATGTACTGTAGTGCTGATGTTGAACATGTGCGGGACTGTTCTGGGCCAAAGTTAGCTTGTTCTGCACCACTTCTCATGACATAATGCATCTGAAACTTAAACTATGTCAAAATGCAGGAAAGTGTGTAGACAGCGTTTCCCAACCATAGCTTCATTCATAAGACTCAAGTACCTCTTCATCAATACCTTATAAGAAATATGTTTTTCAGTTATATTTTACTGGATATCATTCATCACTATCATTAATAATCAATTAATATTATAAAATATTATTTGTATGATACAACATTAAGTATTATAAATTAAATATTATACAGTATTACTGCATATTACATTATTATTACATTATTTTTCCTTAAAGGGAATTGAAAAAATAATTAACGCAATAAATAACGTAAAAACTAACTAAATAAATAAATTGATGGATGGATGGATGGAAATTAGTACAAGAATTAAAGTTGAGGTCATAAGAATATTAGATCATATTTCTTTGACAGCAAAATAGGACAGTTGCTTTTAAAACATTTTCTGTCAGACCAATAGAATACAGAAACTGATACCACAAACCTTTTAAGCAAAGACACCAAATCAGTGCTGTGAAAGATCTGGTTTTAAAGTGTATTTATTGCAGGCTGTAGTAAAATACTAAATGGAAAATAAATGATTCTATTAATGTCAAGCCTACATTTACCAACTAATCTAA
Organism: Spinibarbus caldwelli; assembly: GCA_039654775.1. NCBI lineage: Eukaryota > Metazoa > Chordata > Actinopteri > Cypriniformes > Cyprinidae > Spinibarbus > Spinibarbus caldwelli. The sequence goes on from CM077226.1 coordinate 15,902,460, forward strand.
ACTAATGAGATGCCCTATAGTATTTTTAAAATACCTAATTACTATCTAAATCAGATTACGTTTGACTTGAAGGTGTATTTAAAGGGATAGTTCACCCCAAAATACAATCTGTCATTATTTACTCACCCTCATGCCACTCTAAACCTGACTTTCTTTCTTCTGCAGAATACAAAAGAAGATATTTTGAAGAATGCTGCAACCAAACAATTAATTGACTTCCAATTGATAGACCAAACAAAACACTGAGGCATTTCTCAAAATATCTTCTTTTATGTTACGGAACGACCTGAGGGTGAGTAAATGATGACAGAATTTTAATTCCTGAGTGAACTCTCTCCTTAATGTGCCACCGAACCAGCTAGGACTGATAATTTGGACTTATTCGTCAAGTGTGTGTCGGATTCAGGATGGTCCCAACCTGATTCCCTCCTCTCCCTCACACACATTCCCCTCAGTTCTCCTGCATGTATCACCCCTCCCTCCACCCCTCTCTCCATCTCCCTCTCACTGCAATGAAATTCAGCATGTTTGCTATCTCTCCCTCTCACTTTCCAGCCGATTTAAATGTGCAACACGATACCACAAGAGCCTCTCCAACAGTAGAAATTTTCGCCCTCCGTAATCGCCGTAAACAAGCTCTATCACTGCATTTCATCGCTCCATCATCTCAGCCTCCCACACACCGACACCATGCAGTAGCATAAATCAAGGGATGTGGGTTGGAATCCACACACACACACGAGTCCGCATACCCCAGCAAACGCACAATGTGACAGCTCAGACGTTTAACTCAACGTTTCCCTCCACCAGCCAAATTCGTTTCACACATCTCAAACATGCGTCGAAAATCGCAAGCCACACACCAGCAACCCCCTTCCTGGTGCTGTAATTACCCCTCACACTTAATACACCCGCTCACGTGCACCCTGCCGGAAAGTAGAAGAAAAGAAGAGGGTCTTACTGAGGGTTCGAGAGCCAATACATCCCATGGTTTATTCACAAAGGCCCTGGATACAAGCAAGGAAGCGCTAGCCTTTCACCATACATTCTCTCCTCCTCTCTCTCCTTTCTCTTTTCTGGCTGCTGATTCTCTCCACTCATGCTGCTCCCTCCCTCCCTCTCTTTCTCTCTCTCTCTCTCTCTCTCTCTCTCTCTCTCTCTCTCTCTCTCTCTCTCTCCCCCTCTCATTCTCTCTCTCTCTCTGTGTAGTCAGGGTGTCTTACCTCTTAGCCTGCGAGTCAATGTCTCAAAAATTAGCACTTATTATAACACTGATGTAGTTATAATCACAAATTATAAGTATAATATTCATTTTATGCACTTCATTAGGGTTAAAAATTTTGTAAAGATTTTAGCTAGGTATATTTGTAGTATATAACAGTTCAAAATCATAATCTCACAGAGAACAGAAAATGCAAAGTTGATTTTTGTGTGTATTTATGTGTGTGTGTGTGTCATACAGGTTATCACTGTTATTGCCGCAACTGTGCGCTGCTGCACGGATTCTCTTGCCCCGTATCACTAGAGGGCTCAAACAGCTCCCACAATGCAATACAGATGTCTCTTTCTCTCTCTCTCTTTGCTCTGACCACTGAACCCAGCTCGCACAAACACTCATTATAGCAATACTGGAAAGTCATGCAATATCGCCACAGGATATTCCTGTGAGGCTCTCAAAACTTGAAAGCGCTCTCTCTCGCTTTCATTCTGTTCATTCCGGTCCCTCCCTCTGTCTTGGTGGCACATAGGAGGAGTGGCTTTGTTATCTGGAGATCACTGCCGCCCACTCTATCTCTATCATTCTGCTTTTTCCTTTCCTTCTTTCCATCCTGACCTGCATATTCGTTTAATTACCATGAGGTGATGTCTTTATCTTTGCTTTTCCCTCTTTCTTATGTATAATACATGCATGGGGCTGTTTCTTTATGTATTTGTCATAAGCTCAGTGATGCAGAATGGGTAGAAAAGAGGGAGGGTCAATCCATTTTCAGAGTTCAGCCAGAGAGAAATAGAGGGGTTGAGAATTTCAAAAAGAAACAGAATGAGATTGAAAGTAGAAGAGAGTAAGAGAAAGGGGCAAAGGAGCGGTGGGGGAGGTAGATAAGGCACAAGAGGAAATTTGGGCAGAGAGGGAGAAAGAGAGAAAGGGAGAGAGAAAGAGAGAGAGATGGAGGGAGGGGGATGGTTAATTCTGTATGTATACAAAAAGACGGCTAGACGCAGCAGTCCAGCTGTAATCTACCCAATCCTGGAGAGTCATACTGTGCCCTGGCTATTTATAGATTATCGTCTCTTCTACTATACGTGTGTGTGTTCTCTAATGTGATGTGGGGTTGCTTTGTAAATTGGCCTGCTCTATTGTATGAGCCAATGAATTCGTCCTGATCAAATTAATTAGAATTCTCTATTTGATCTGTGGACAATAATATATGTTAATTGCTAGACTGTGAAAGCAGGTTCTATTCAACCTCTCTCTCTCTGTGTGTGTGTGTGTGTGTGCACGCGCATGTGTGTGAGTCAGATATTACTTACATTTTAAAGGCCAAATGTCCCCACAAGGATAAGAAAACAGATTAATAAACATATTACATGCAGGGCTCGCAAAATTTCATAATCCCTAGTAGCCCTTCGGGCAGATACTCTTCAGATTTTGGTAGCCTGAAAATTAATTTAACTAGCCCAAGTAAAAAAAAAGACCTTTTTTTTTTTTTTAATATAGAAAATCAGATAGGAGTCTAAATGTCAATCAGAAATGTACTCAATACACAAATATCAACAAATATGAAGGAAGGAATTTTATTTCACTATTTACAGGGTATCTGCAGAATTTAAAAAAATTAATTTAAGGCAATTTATGACCCATTTTAAGAGCTGCACAAGTAAAATGAACACAGTATGAGCGGGGTTGGACAACGTCTATGGTAACATACAGTATTAAGCCATAAAATGACATGATTTACAGTTCAGATACAGGTTTTCACAAAAATAAAAATCTTATACAACAGCATTTCAGCCTTTAGACCATTTTTATGATAAGGGATAAATCAAGCATATAAATTATTATATTAATTTAAAACGAATAAATATTACTGTCTTAATTGTTTAGATTTTTAGAAGGCACATTAACTTCTTTCTCATTTACAACTCTATGTGTTTGCTGCGTAAAAATATGGGTCGATATTTGCATTGATCTGACCATAAACAGCAAGAAAGGCTTATTGGAAATGCAAATTCATTCTCTGCCACGAGGTGGCCCTTTAGGAGCGGCTTAATATAGTGGTTTTTCTCAGGGAAATTCCCTGTTAGCGGCTGTACACAAAGCAGCACCGTCCTCGCTCATAAACGCTGCTTTATCAGGCATTATAGGTAAGATGAAATACAGTCGGTTCCCTTCAGATACATTCACATAAAGACATCTGCGCCGCGTTTTGACTTGAAACGTGCAGCGCTCATATTTATTCAGTTGCATCATTGCCTTTTGAAGTTTAATCCAGCTGTATCATGATTCTTGTCTTTCCGTCCCCAACTGTAAGACCTTTTGAAATTATAGTTAAGACATTTCTTATACCATTTAACGTATTTAAAACTTTTGATGGCCTTAAGTTTGATACAACTAAATTGAAGAGATTTTAAGGACCCGCGGGAGCCCTGTATTTAAGGTAGCCCGTCGGGCAGGGCGGTGATATATTTTGGTAGCCCGACTGGAAAACACAATAGCCCCGGGACGTCGGGCTTGCGATTTTGCGAGCCCTGACATGAACTCTTGAATAAAAGAAAAAAGAAAGAAAAGAAAATATAAGTCAGTAACATTTTAAAGTAGGGTTCAATTCGTTTACATTATTACAGAACAACAAACTGGATGCTAACCAGTCAGGTTTCAGGAGTGGCCATTCAACAGAGACTGCACTACTCTCGGTCATTGAAGCCCTGCGGATTGCAAAAGCTGATTCCAAATCATCAGTTCTCATTCTGCTGGATCTGTCTGCTGCTTTGACACTGTCAATCACCAGATCCTGCTGTCTGCCCTCTCATCACTGGGCATCACTGGGATTCCACTTCGCTGGTTTGAATCCTATCTCACTGGTAGGTATTTCAGGGTGGCCTGGGGAGGGGAGGTATCCACAGCACATCAACTAGTCACTGGGGTTCCTCAGGGATCAGTTCTTGGACCCCTCCTCTTCTCCACATACACTAACCATTAGGGGAAGTCGTGGCCTAATGGTTAGGGAGTTGGGCTTGTAACCTGAAGGTTGCCAGTTCGATTCTCGCACCGGCAGGAATTGAAGGTGGGGATTGTGAATGAACAGCACTCTCTCTGCCTTCGATACCATGACTGAGGTGCCCTTCGGTGCCCTTGAGCTAGGCACCGAACCCCCAATTGCTCCCCGGGCGCTGTAGCAATGGCTGCCCACTGCTCCGGGTGTGTGTTCACGGTGTGTGTGTGCGTTTGTTCACTATTCACTGCTGTGTGTGTGCACTTGGATGGGTTAAATGCAGAGCACCAATTTCGAGTATGGGTCACCATACTAGTCCAGCCAAAAGAGGCACATGGCTTCTCCTACCATTGCTACGCTGATGACACACAGCTCTATCTCTCTTTTCAACCACATGATCCAACGGTAGCTATACAGATCTCAGGCTGCCTGGCGGACATCTTGGCATTAAAGCCATGAAAGAACATCACCTACAGCTCAACCTGGCAAAGACTGAGCTTCTTGTCTTCCCTGCCATTCCAGCTCTACAGCATGATTTCTCCATCCAGCTAAGTTCTTCTACAATTACCCCATCAACTTCAGTCAGAAATCTTGGTGTAATCTTTGATGACCAGCTGACCTTCAAAGACCACATTGCAAAGACTGCTCGATCTTGCAGGTTTGCATTACACAACATCAGAAAGATCAGGCCTTTTCTAACAGAGAGAGCATGCTGCTCAACTTCTTGTCCAGGCCCTTGTCATTTCTAGGCTGGACTACTGCAATGCTCTTCTGGCTGGACTTCCATCAAGCACAATCAAACCTTTACAAATGATTCAGAATGCAGCGGCACGACTGGTATTCAACGAGCCCAAAAGAGCCCATGTTCTCTCTCTCTCTCTCTCTCTCCCCCTCCCTCCCTCCCTCCCTCCCCTCTTTCGCACACACTGACATTTCAGACATTCATTGACACAATGCAGTCTCTAGCTCCTTACCCCAACCCTACCCATCAGAACTAAGCACCTCACCCAAACCCTTACCTTAAACCTAACCTTTACCCAATTATAATCTGATGCCTAAAACCAAGTCTTGACCCTCAAACAGGCCTTTAAAGGGGTCTCAGAAAGTGAGGACCGAATGCCAAAATGTCCTCACATTACTCTTTTTTGTCCTCATTCCAATGGCTTAAAGGGGTCCTATTATGCTTTTTCACTTTTTGAATTTTAGTCAATGTGTAGTGTGTATGTTTGGGCATAAAACAATCTAAAAAGTTACAAATCTCACTCCAAAGGGAAATATTTCGTTTAAAAAAAATCCCTTTTCAAGAACTACAACGAACGGCTCGTTTGGACTACAAAGTTGTTTTCCTGTATTTGTGACATCACAAAGCGGTCCATTAGAATATCATTAAAATAAATCCTGAGGGGCCAAGATGGCGGCGATGTAGGTGGTTGTGTGTTTGCTCTTCAGGGAAATAAAGGTGAAGTGGTGATATAACCAACTGCTTAGACTGGTGATAACACAGACATAATAAGTGAAAAAGTCATATAGTTCCCTTTTGACATCTTTATGCATGGGAAAAAGTGGAAAGAAGAAAGTTAAACAAGCTTGGCTTGACAACATGGCTTCCAAGGCGTCTTATACGGTTGATCAGTTTGAGAATTCAGCATCGGCCGCTAGTAGCACTGGATTGAAGTTTCAGCGAGATACGGAATCACAATGGTTTGACACATGTCCAGACTTAGATAATGAGTTTGTTGTCGCTGCCCTTTCTGATACTCCTCAGAAGCCAGTAGCGAAAAAATCGAAACGTGCGGAATCTAACATTAGTGGAAATACTAATGAAGAGGTCTTGGCTGCAATAAGCGAGCTGGCTTTAAAGCACGACAAGACTTTTCAAAAGATTTCAGCGATCGAAACTACCACCAAAGCAACCTTGAAACAAATCAAGAGTCTGATAGCGACGGTGCAACAGCTCATTGTAGATGTCTGCGTTCATAAAGAGGCTCTTAATCATCTGGAAACAGAGGTCCACGCTTTGAGAAATGAAAACAAATCATTGAAAGCAAGTGTACAGGAATGTAGCCGTTACAGTTGGAGATGGTGTCTAAAATTGCATGGCATTGCGGAAAAAGATGGAGAGGATGTCCGAAGCGTGGTTCTTAACATACTAGAGAATATTCGCTCCTGGAATCGGAGACGGGCTCCAGGACAGTGTCTATGTCGCTCACCGTCTGGGACCGAAACGAGCGGATGGTAAGGCCAGATCGATCATAATCCTCTTCTCACTGCGTCGCATCCGTGACATGATTTGGGGCGCTGCCAAAGGCTGCAAACTTCTAACTGACAACAGACTGTGTCTTTCGGAGCCTCTGTCTCCCGACGATAGAGCAGCACGGGACAAGCTATGGCCTCTTGTGAAGAAGACACGCGAGGAGGGCAAGAGAGCAAGCTTCCGCAGCTTTGATTGATGGGAAGCAAGTTTTCTACTCAGATGTTACCTAAGCTGAGTTACTGACTGCACTGGATACCTTTCTCACGCAATGCTCTAAAATGCGTAAAACGATTACCAGCACTATCTGCATAAAAACTCTTTTAAGTTGTGTGTAACGTGAAATTCTTTATATGTTTGATCCTCCTTAATTGTTGTCAACCTTAATATTAACCTTGACTTTTTTCTGTAATTGTTTTTCATCTTGAAGTCAATATACTGTATTTTATAGGTTATTAATCACCTCTCCCTTTACATTTAGGGTAAAACTAAAGAAAGCTATTCTTTTGTTGTTTTTGTTTAAATTGTTTGGTGGTTCTTCTTATGGAGTACAAGTTCAAATCTTTGTCTATTGTAACACTGAATGTTCGAGGTTTGCTGGACAGTGTGAAAAGAAAAGCTATTTTTTTATTTTGTAAAAGAAGTGCAGCTGATCTTATCTTTCTTCAAGAAATTCACTCAGGGGAAACGGATGTTAGGTTGTGGAGGAATCAATGGGGAAACTCAATTTTCTTTAGTCATGGCAGCAATCACTCGGCTGGGCCTGCTATTATGTTACATTGTTTTAAAGGAACTGTTTTAGAAACTGAGTTCTGATGAAGGCAAATGGGTTATTGCTGTAATCAAACAAGATAATGCCACATTCATAACTTGCTGTGTATATGGTCACAACTCTCGGGCATCTAACAGAGTAATGTTCTCTTATCTAGTGGATAAACTTAGGAACTTAAATAAAAAATATACTGATGCTTATTTTATTCTAGGAGGAGACTTCAACGAATGTATGGATGATTATCTGGATAGATACCCCCAAGACTTGACGGCGGATTGAATAATGATTTAATTTTGTCTCTTTGCACGGATCTCTCCCTGACTGATGCATGGCGGTTCTTTAATCCTTATACGAAGGATTTTACCTGGTCAAATAAAACTTTATCTCTTAGATCTAGGATTGATTTATTTTTAATTTCTTCTTCTATCCTCAGTTACGTAAAAGATACTTCTCACACCATTGCCCCCTTATCAGATCATAAATTAGTTTGTATAAAGATGAGTGACATCTATGATAATCCGAGACTCAGGGGCTATTGGAAACTTAATAATACCTTGTTAAAAGATCAAAAATTTAATGATAGTATCATCAAGCTTATCAAAGAATTATTCACTGACTTGAGATTACAAAAAAACATGGGAGTTCTTTAAATATAAAGCTAGATATATAGCAGTTAAAAGAAGTAAAGAAATTAAAAAGAGTAAACATCAAACTTATTCAGAGTTGGTTAATAAACTTAATGCATTACTAACTAAAAGTAATATTACAGAAGAGGAGAATTTAGAAATAAAAAGGTTAAATTTGGAGCTTGATGAAGCCTATTTAGATTTGGCTAAAGGTGCATATACAAGATCTTGTGCAAAATGGCTGGAGGAGGGGGAAAGAAATTGTAGCTATTTTTTGCCCTGGAAAAAAGAAATGGTCAGAGGAAAACTCTTTCTGCACTTAATATTGACGGAGTCATTTCCAAAGACCAAAAAGTAATATCAGATTTTGTTGCTAAATTCTATAGCAATCTTTATACCTCTTATTTCAACTATAATATTTCTGAAAAATTTATTGACTTAATTAAACACCATATTAAAGTTATTGATCTAGAATATAGTCAAATTTGTGATTCTCCTTTATCAGTTGATGAAATCAAACAAGTTCTACATAAAATGAACAAAGGTAAATCCCCTGGGATCGATGGGCTTTCAGATGAATTTTATCTCCATTTTTGGGAGTTTATTAAATTGCCTTTATTTCATATGTATAAGGAATGCATCAGTCAGGGAGATATGACTGCTACTATGAAACAGGGAGTCATCTCTCTTATACCTAAGCCAGAAAAGGATCCTTTAATATTCGATGATTGGCGACCTATTTCTTTGTTAACATTAGATTATAAAATATTAGCCTCTGTATATGCTAAAAGATTAAGTTATGGTTTAGGCAATATTATTTCAGAATCTCAATCTGGTTTCATGAAGGTCCGTCACATTTCTAACATAGGATTAGTACTGGACTTGCTGGATTATTCAGATCTAATTCGTTCAGATGGTCTCATACTCTTTCTTGACTTTCATAAAGCTTTCGACTCCATAGAACACAAATTTCTTTTTCGTACTCTAGAATGATTTGGATGTGGTAAATCATTTATAGAGACTGTAACCATGTTTTATACAGGTATTAACAGCTCAGTGATTGTGAACTTTGACACTTCTAAAAGGTTTAACACATATCGTGGAGTCAGACAGGGCTGTCCAATCTCCCCATTTTTATTTCTTTTAGCCACAGAGTTACTCTGTCTAAGAATTAACCAAGATGATAATTTGAAAGAAATTTCAGTATTTGACAAGGAGATTAAAATTGCGCAGCTAGCTGATGACACTACGCTGTTTTTGGAGGACAAAAATCAGTTGCCAAAAGCTGGAATTGGTTGAACAATTTTCATGTGCCTCAGGTCTAAAACTTAATACTTCGAAATGTGAAATTATGTCAATTCATGATATGGATATATTCTTAGGAGGTATCCCAGTTAAAAAAAAAGTGTAAAATATTTAGGAATTCATATCACTAAAAATTCAATCAGTAGACATCATTTAAACTTTTTAGATAAAATGAAAAAAACTAAACAGATCTTTAACATCTGGCTTCAGAGAGATCTTTCTTTATATGGTAGAGTTCTTTTATCTAAGGTTGAAAGGCTCTCTCACTTTGTATATTCTGCTCTTTCTTTGTTTGTCAACGATAAAGCTATAAAGGAAATTAATAAAATATTTTTTGATTTTATCTGGAAAAATAGACCTTACAAATTAAAAAGAGAAATGCTTGTTAATTCCAGAAGCTAAGTTGGCCTTGATTTTTTGGACTTTGCAGATACTGTAAGCACCTTTAAAGGAAACTGGCTGAGAAGATGCCTTATGAATCCAATGTCATTGGTTTTTTTTTTTCCAAATAAGATATTTGGCCAACTTGGTGGTGTAACGGGGCAAACAAGACGTGAGACGTGCGGATCCATGTGCAAAGCTTTTATATACAGTGACGTGGTCAGAACACAGGCAGGGTCAAACAACAGCAAACAGGTATGGCATGGGCAAGACACAGAGTAATCCTAGGACAAGCGTGGGTCGACGATCGGCGAACAGTATCCAACAGGGTAAGGCAGAGAGATAATCCAGGTACAAGAGCAAAAGTCCAGGCAGGGCATAAACAGAGTCCGAACAGTGAGACAAGGGTAAATACAGGGAACACAGACTAAAAAACAACAAACAGGTTCCGTATCGCAGCTAACACTAGGGGAGTGATAAACGCAGGACAACACTGGAACTGAACAGAAACACAGAATGGCACGGTAAGGCAGCTAGCGCTAGAAGAGAGCTATACGCAGATCAATACTCGGCCACTAGATCAGGATCTGAGAGTGCTTTATGTAGTGTATGTAATAGCTCTTAGGTGAGTGTGTGATTGGTGACAGCTGTGTGATCAGTGCAATCAGCTGAGTGATCAGTGCAATCAGCTGTGAGTGTGTGTGTGTGTGTGTGTCGTCAGTGCAATGGATGATGGGTATTGTAGTTCGTGGGTGACATGCAACAGTAGTGTAGTGCAAGAATCAATGTGGTGGAAGGGCGACCTCTGATGGTGAATGGACGGAAGACCATGAGACCATGATTCGTGACAGGTGGCCTATCTTTCTTACTAAAGTGTAATTTCTTGCCTGGCAAATTACCTATTTCTTTATCTAACTTTCATCACCAATGTCTTCTTTCGTGGAAGTTGTGTTTTGTCCATGGTTTCTCCCCCCACAAAACTCTCCCTATATAACTATTAGAAATAAGTCTCTTTTTTTCCCTAGATGGTTTAATAATAACTTGAACTGTATTCTATCTGTGTTTGATGATTTTGGTAATATTTTAACTTACAAACAATTTATGAATCTCCATAATTTTCCAGTCCCAAAAGAATATAATACTTTGATTACAGCCACCCCAGTAGGCTTAACCCAGTTAATTAAAAATCACCTTAAATTCAGTAAAGGCAACAGTGTTTATCCGGCTTTATGTTTGGGTGGTATTGATATTTTAGATCAGAAATGCAATAACAAAAATATTCGCAAAATATTTCAGACAAAGAGAAAGATTACTCCAAGAGGGAAATTCTACTGGGGTTCCTTTACAACAAATATAAATTGGAGAAAGGCCTGGCTTTTGCCAAGTAAATTTTGTATATCTAACAAAGTTAAGGAGATTCATTATAAAATCCCTCATAAAATTTATCCTGTTAATTTGTCTATTTCTAAATATTCTGATGTTGATGAGTCTTGCTCGTTTTGTGGTTTTGTTGAGGAAACAGCTGCCCAGCTGCTTGTTTTTTGATTGTGGTGTTACCAACAAATTTTGGGTTGACTTAAGCACCTATGTTTCTAACCTTACAAATGTGGCCCATACTTTTGTCCTCAAAGATGTTATTTTTTATTATGAAAATCTAAAGGTATTACCTGCTGAATATGTTGTTAATTTTCTTATTTTGAATGCAAAATTAATAAATCTCCTTTGTCTTTCGCCCTTTTTCTTTCTGAATTTGATTCTCTTGTTTCATCTATTAGACTTATAAATAACAAAAAGAGTGCCAAATTTTTGATGTACTATGACAGCTTTTCTAAAATGATGTAATTTTATTTTTGCACTTTTCTGTATAGATAATTTCCATAATTTGATGTAAGCAAATCCAGAATGTTATTTTTCTGTCTTTATTTTTTATGATTGTTCTTTGTGGGAATGTGTTCATGTCTTGTTTCCCTGTTCTGTATGTTTCTCCAAGTTTTGCAGTTAAAAAAAAAAAAAAACGTTTCAAAAGCGAAACCCGGTGCGGGTGTTTTTATATCACTGTATTTCTAATGAAAACAGACTGTCTTCAGAAAATTTTGGATGTCATTTTAATTTCATCTTGCATGTAATGTCTGATAAAGCAGCGTTTGTGAGCGGAGCTCTGCTTTGTGTACAGCGTTACCAGAGAAATCTCGCTCTCTCCGCTCCAACAGCGCCTCTTGCTGGCAGAGAGTTAATTTGCATATATATGCCACCACAAATAGAGTAACTCTGTGGGACTATGGTATAAATAAATTCAACTGTATGACAGTTTCACTGCAATTCATGTTATAATGTTAGAATTAAAGAACAATAAACATAATACATATTATCGTTGCACTTATCTGTACATAGTAAATACAGTTATTTTTAAGCTGTTGTCGACATCCTATCTAAAACGTAATTTAGCCAAAAAAAAATTACCACTTTAATATGTTTTGCAATATCCGTGCGTGCACAGGTTCTGCGCGATCCTCTTGTTCAATATTTTCGGGGTCTGAATTGATATGGCAATATTGACGAACTTGCTGTTTTGGCAAGGGGCGGGGCAGTACTGAAACACTGTCTAAGCTGTTCGCCAATCACGAAGCACTGGGACAGCTAACCAATCACAACACATTTATTTTTTCGGAAGGCGGGCCTTCATCAAACTCGGAACTAATCCAGCCGTTTGTCAGGCTGGGGAGAAAGGTATTGTAATAATGTAAATTATGTGAAAAATAACGCGATTTTCCAACCACCAAGCATGAGAGCATGTTCTAGTACACCCCCAAAACAAAATCAAGACTTTGTAAAAGAGCATAATAGGACCCCTTTAAAACTTAAACCGGTCCTGTTGTTTAAACAACAGTTTAAACAACAAAAACTGACAGCGGTGAGAAAGTGATGTTTGCATGAGCTCTTCAGCTCGGTACTTCAGTAAAGCAGTCACATCACGTTTATTTAAATAGTACTTTATGCAAGAGATAGCCTTAAATCAAGCAGTTTAGTTAGTGTCGCTTTGCTTGAGCTAGCTAATGATAAAATCTTTTTATTAGTTGGGGAAGTAAATTAATTAAAGTGATAGTTTGGTTTGCAGAGATCAAAGCTTGATCTTGCTCAGGACTGTTTTGATTATCATAACCCTATAAGGTATTTTAAGAGATATATTTTGTGAATAAAATAGTTTATAAAAAAAATAAAGCATCTTATCACTTAAATTTATTTTGTTTCTTATCCATATGACTTACAAAATGAGATGTTAGGCAGAATGTCATTCAGTTTTTTTTTTTTTTATAAAGTTAATTAAATGGTGATTAAGAAAGTTTCTCTGTCTGTCATCTCATTTTGTGTGCCAAATATATCTATTTATATAAATTAATTGGTAATGCTTTTACAATAAGGTGTTATAATGCATTACCTAACATGAATAGAACAATAAATTTATTACACTATTAATCTTTGTTAATGTTATTTAATAAAAATACAGTCGTTCATTGCTAGTTCATATTAATTCGCAATGCATTAACTAATGTAAACAAACACAACTTGTGATTTTAATAATGCATTAGTAAATGCTGAAATTAACATTAACTAAGATTAATAAATGCTGTAGAAGTATTGTTCATTATTAGATCATGTTAACTAATGTAGTCAACTAATGTTAACTAATGAAAATTTATTTTAAAGTGTTAGCAATTTATTGTGTAATAATTTTAGTTAATTACACATGTGACCCTGGAGCACAAAACCAGTCATAAGTAGCACAGGTATATTTGTAGCAATAGCCAATAATACATTGTATGGGTCAAAATGATCAATATTTCTTTTATGCCAAAAATCATTAGGATATTAAGTAAAGATCATGTTCCATTGAAGCTTAATTTTTTATTAGTAATATGCATTGCTAAGAACTTCATTTGGACAACTTCAAAGGCGATTTTCTCAATATTTTGATTTCTTTTTGCACCCTCAGATTCCAGATTTTCAAATAGTTGTATCTCAGCCAAATATTGTCCTATCCTAACAAACCATACATCAAAGCTTATTTATTCAGCTTTCAGGTGATGTATAAATCTCAATTTCAAAAAAAATGACACTTATGACTGGTTTTGTGGTCCAGGGTCACATAAGATTTTCAAAAGCTGAAATGATTACCTTTTATTTATTTGTTAGAATATGTATAACTCAATATTTTAACTAATTGCAAAAGCTGAATAATCAATCAAAGTCTATTGATTAATCAGTGAAATAATCGATGATTAGTTGATTAACCGTTCTAATAATAGCTAAATTAATCGATTATCGAAATAATCGTTTGTTGCAGCCCTAATGTCAACATGCTTACACACACACAATCTCTCAGTGTGCTATGATTAATGTCTGTTCTCTGTCAGAGCATTTAAAAGGAAAGTGGAGGGCAAAAAGAGTATACACTGTGTATAATCTCACATTAACATGGCAACTCAAGGGATGCCAGGATCAGAATCGTCTCCACATGGGGCCATCCCACCCAAGGATGAGCTTTCCCCACCCTGGGCCCATTCTGAGGTTAATAAGCAAAGCAGTTTTAATTCAAATATTTATAGAACCATGAAGTCAACATAACTATACTGCATTTCTTCTGTCTAAAAAAGGGTTGTGTTAAAAATCCTTAAAATCAGTCCCAGTCAGTGATGTATGTACATGTGCTCTGACATGTTGCACAGAACTGCATGGCAAAATATATGTGGACACGACCTTCCAATTGAAGTTTAATTAATTTCTATGAGGACAAGTCTTTATACTATGTTATTGCTACAAGAGTGTGTGCTTTCTACTTTGTTGCAACAGGGCCCTTTTTAATTGCCTGCATGTGCACAATGTATGGTCCATATAAAAATAGTTTACTGAGACCTGTGTGGAAGAACATGATCGGCTTGCACAAAGCCTAGACCTGACACCCATTGAACACACTTTTGGAATGAATTTTAATGCTGACTGCAAGCCAAGCCACATTGCTCAACAACAGTGCCTGACCTCTCTGATGCTCTTTTGTCTGAAGTCTCTACAGCCCCCATGTTCCAACATCTAGTAGAAAACCTTCCCAGAGGAATTGAAGCTGTTATAGCAGCGAAAGGGACAGATTAATACTTTTCGCCACGCTTTGGAAATTAAATGTTCAACAGGACACGAGCATCAGTGAGGTCAGACATTGAAGTTGGCTGTTCCAATTCATTCTGAAGGTCTTCAGTACAGGATCATGACTGGGGGCTTTTTACAGTCTAGTCACGTTTTTCCACATCAGACATAGTAAATAATTTCTTTTATGGTCCCGATTGCACAGTGTGATTGCAATTTTGGAGCAGAAAGGCTCACCTCAAACTGTTGCAATAAAGTTTAAAGTAAACAGTTCTCTACAATGTTATTTGGAATTGCCAAACCCATTAAGTAGAAAAGGGTGTCCATATCATTTTGATCATAGTGTGTTGATTTGGGGTATCTTGGAGATGAATAGTATTTAAGTCACATTGATCTGTGCATGGAGTACCCCAGGGTTCAGTCCTAGGACCTCTTCCATTCTTAATATAGGACCTGTTCTCTTCTGAAAATACACAGCATCACTGGGAGTTATTATCCAGGTACATATTTTTCCTTCAACTGTTACAACAATGGCACATAGCTCTACTTCTTGTTCCAGGCTGACAATTCCACAGTAGCTGCATGGATCTCAGACTGCCTGGTAGCCGATTTGGCCTAAATTATCGAAGAATATGTCCAACTCAATCTAGCAAAGACAGAGTTCTCTACTCTTATCAGTCAGTTCAGCAATGCAATGCAGTTTCATCATTCAGCTAGACTCATGTACAATAATACATCCAGGACAACTGAACTTTACAGAGTGCATTGCAAAGATGACCAGGTCATGCAGATTTTGTATATTGTTCAAAAACAGTTCGATCTGGCCATTTCTATCTGAGCATGCTACACAGCACCTTGTCTTGGGTCTTGTAATCTCCAGACTGGGTTACTGCAGTGCTCTTCTAACTAGCCTTCCTTCATGCACAAACCTCTGTAAATGATGCAGAACGCAGCAGCGCATTTGGTCTTCAATGAGCCAAAGAGAGTGCATGTTATACCCCTCTTTGTCTTGCTTCACTTGCTGCCAGTTGCCTCTTATACCAAGACACTGATGCTCAGATATCTTTCACTATGTCTCACTTTCATCTCTAGTCTGTACTTCTCTGACTAACCTTGAAATTTGTATAGCAGTATGTCTCATATTACTGGCTCTTTAGGATGAATCACTTATGTCTTCCAAGTCACTCTGGATAAAAGCTTCTGCCAATGAATAAATCGAAATAGAAATGGAAGAGCTGGTGTATGTGCAAAGTTTGTGCCCAAACCCTTCCACCCCTCCCCCTACAAAATGACAAAACCCCCAAAAAACAATCACAAGGTTCAACTGTTTTCATTGCTCAAGCCAGAGGTGGAAAGTAACTAATTACAAATACGATCGTTACAGTGCTGAGTACATTTTTTAAATTTTTATAATTAAATTGTGGTACTTTTACTTGAGTAAAATAAAACTAAAGTATTCAGCTTGGGTACATTTATTTTTCAACAAAAGTACAAAGTACAAGTGAAAAGTGCGTTTGACGGGCACTTTTCAACTGCTGGGGTGGAGCCCTGCGCTTCAGCCAATAACAGACAGGTCTGACTCGGGTAAAAAAAAAAACAATCAAAACGTCCAGTTCAGCTGCGGGTGCGGGGCGTTCAAACAGCGCTTTGCTTTGACTGTCAATAACAGGCGTTATCGTTTTGAATCAGCATTGCGTTTCAATATTTTAGTGAATGTGTGAGCTATGCTCTGATTTTAAATCGTAATTTTGTCAGCTCCTTAAATGGGTCATACCGTTGATATTACCAGAGCACACAGCAGTATAAGTAAATAGAAACTTGGTTGATAGAAGGACGCAGTTATTGCATGGATGGAGCAAGAACAATGTAAGTGTCTAAAATACATTCACACAGTTAAGTTGAATGGTAAAAATCGACCTCTTTAACAGTGCAGTTAAACTAAATGTGCGAAGTTAAAATAACCTCAACATTATAACAACAACATTGAAATAAGAGCGCATGCATTTTTACGTGCATCTGGCTGATAGATCAACAATGATTAATCTGTCAATCAGATGCATTTAAAATAACTTTTTCTGTGTGCGTGCTTTGGATGTGTGAGCACATGGGCGAAGAAACGAGATATATGAGTCTAAACAAGAGTCTATGTATGACCAGACAATTTATTCATATCCAAAACGAGACGATGTGAGCATTATGGAGCGCTGAACCCTCTCATGCAGTGTATGTTTCATTCATATTCGAAGCCGGAGGGCGCTCTCGCGCAGAAAGTCCAAAACAGCCTAGTAGAAGTAATATATAATAATTAGAACGTGCAGGAAATCCCTAATATGGACAAAGGCATCCAGCTATTGTAGCTAAAAAAAGGTAATTTCAGGTCATTTCCAGGTAATAAATATAGTATATGAATAACGTAGTGCTAATTGACATAACATTTATTACAGTATAGAAACTATTCTGCCTTATTATGTGTTTGCATAAACCAATCCTAAAATTGATATTAGGAAAATACAGAAAAAAATAAAGCCTGTCAATTAGACAAGTCAAAAGTTGTTCTTTTTTTTTTTACATTTCTGTCCCCGCATTTCTGAAATGATGGCTACGCTCCTATGTATGCAGTACAGAAAAGTACAGAAAAAGCACAAGTCTTGTGCTTGAGTGGTTTAAAGTCATATTAAACTACGCACAAAGGAATCGATAAGAGGAATCAAAATTTTAATTTTATAACAAGTAGACGATTCCTGAACTTAAGCATCCTATTCCATAATTGGAATAGATTTTGGATTCCCAAGACTGGGTATGGGTTAACGTTAAATAAAATGCTCTTTTTTTTTTTTTTTTTTTGTCCTACCGAAAATGTGCCTGGAGTCCACCTTTGTTATTATAACAAACTACACTTTCAATGTGATTTTAAACTATTCAAGTCATGAAGACTCACGGGCTGTTTTCTCTGCAGTACACACATCCTTGTGTAAGTGTTCTTTAGCCTGTTGATTTTCATTCATATTATTCAGCTAACTATGAAATATTTTGCAATAAGATGATATCTAAGATTTATTTATTTATTTTACCTTATTGGAATCGAAATGGAAATGGACGAATTGGAATCATTAAAATTCAAACGATGCCCAACCTTACCCATACCCCACATTATTTTTTACTGGCACCTTTCTATTCACACTGTTTTAGACCCTTTCTTTTCTTTTAAACCTTCACTTACCCTTCTTTGCTCTTGCCCTTCTTAAATAACAACCACATAATCTTATACATGAATGTACTTTTCAAAATTAGTTATAAAACCATTTCTCCTGGCAGCAGGGATAGGTAGTATGTTTGCTTAATAGCGTCAAACATGACAATTTATGAGACTAATATCATGTTTTGCTCCAAAATCATTATATAACATCAGTCGTGTTTGAAACAGTTAGCTTCTGTGGTTCCATATAGCTTCTTATCACAGTGAGACAGAAAATATTTTTTATAAAATTCTATACTGTGATACAAGCTATGTCAATTATCATTGCATTGCAGTTGTGTGTTTATTGTCTTACACGTTTCATCAGTCATAGCGTCTCTATCTGCATGTTATTCAGCTGTAGTGATATCTGATGCATTTGTCCATATAAGGGATTTCCTGGGTCTCATTTGTGAAACAGACATTACAGTACATGGGTGTTAGGATTAGGGTTAACCCTGCTCCATAATGCTCACATCGTCTCATTTAGAGTAAAAATAGAAAAAATAAAGTACTTTGTAACGCAGTAACTTGAGTAGTCAGCAAACTACTTTTTTACTCTTACTTGAGTCATATTATTTTTCAGTACTTTTACTTGTACTCAAGTAAATTATTCCTTAAGTAGCAATACTTTTACTTAAGTACAATTTCTTAGTGCTCTTTCCACCACTGGCTCAAGCTGGCATGCATCATAGTCTCCTCTTATCTGTTTTTTGGTTGTTTGTTTATTTCAGGACTTCCATGGAATGTGTATATTGGTTCAATTCTTGGTTCAATTCAATGATTGTTGATTGGATGGAAGCAAGCTTGCAGTCCATTAAAGAAAGAGGCGGGATTGTTGACTAAATTATTGAAGTCTGGCATACGTCACCAAAGTTATTTCGTTAAAATGAAGTATACATGGATGATTTGTTCACAATAAGATCTATAACATGCATTTTCAAAATAGTGCGGATTTTCAGTCCATGCCGACTTTAATAATCCCACTAACATCCATTATTCAGTCATAACTGAAAAATAGAGCCAGGATGATACTTTCAAATGCGGCGTTCACTGTGTTCAGTTCATGACGTTCAGAAGCCTGAACAAACCGCATGGTTGAGTATTCCCAGCTCTTGCATATGACAAGCGATTGTATAACAAACTGAATGTCCCTTAATTAGGCCAGGATAGGAAATACACAGGGGGATGGTCATTACCTCAGTGTGGAGTGTTGCTGCCCTGTGAATGATCTTTCTGTGAACTCTGTTGTACTTGGTTCTTCAAATAAATGTGGTTGTATAATGAGACTGAGATAATTAGGACCACCTGTCGACTCTTTCGCATGTACACACACCTTAGTGGGTAATAATATAGGGCTCTGAACCCTATAACCTCAATTTTCTTTCTCATGCACATGTGCACACACAAAGGCAATTGGAAAGGGGCCTCTGGATCGATATGTGTTTGTTATTTTGTTGTCTTTTCGAAGGCTCTCTCCGACAGTACTCATTCAATTCCACTTTGAGCAAAGGAGGAGGCCGGTTTGATACACACTCTAGGGCACTGATTTATATCAGTGGTGGGCTCACTGATCCTAACACACAAGCGCACAGCAGTGGATTACATACCCTCCTGAAGCACAAGCTGTGTGCTGGATTTAGACAGCTGTGATTACCATGATGTATATGTCGTTTATCACACTCATGCACATGTAAACATACATGCGTGCAAATACGCAAAGCAAATCTGCACACACCGATAGATCTGGATCCAGGACTGACACATGCACCCTACAGATTAAGTTTTACTCATTATTTGACCCAGTTGTAAGGACATATACAGTGGGTACGGAAAGTATTCAGACCCCCTTAAATTTTTCACTCTTTGTTATATTGCAGCCATTTGCTAAAATCGTTTAAGTTCATTTTTTTCCTCATTAATGTACACACAGCACCCCATATTGACAGAAAAACACAGAATTGTTGACAGTTTTGCAGATTTATTAAAAAAGAAAAACTGAAATATCACATGGTCCTAAGTATTCAGACCCTTTGCTGTGACACTCATATATTTAACTCAGGTACTGTAAATTTCTTCTGATCATCCTTGAGATGGTTCTACACCTTCATTTGAGTCCAGCTGTGTTTGATTATACTGATTGGACTTGATTAGGAAAGCCACACACCTGTCTATATAAGACCTTACAGCTCACAGTGCATGTCAGAGCAAATGAGAATCATGAGGTCAAAGGAACTGCCTGAAGAGCTCAGAGACAGAACTGTGGCAAGGCACAGATCTGGCCAAGGTTACAAAAAAATTTCTGCTGCACTTAAGGTTCCTAAGAGCACAGTGGCCTCCATAATCCTAAAATGGAAGACGTTTGGGACGACCAGAACCCTTCCTAGAGCTGGCCGTCTGGCCAAACTGAGCTATCGGGGGAGAAGAGCCTTGGTGAGAGAGGTAAAGAAGAACCCAAAGATCACTGTGGCTGAGCTCCAGAGATGCAGTCGGGAGATGGGAGAAAGTTGTAGAAAGACAACCATCACTGCAGCCCTCCACCAGTTGGGGCTTTATGGCAGAGTGGCCCGACGGAAGCCTCTCCTCAGTGCAAGACACATGAAAGCCCGCATGAAGGACTCCAAGATGGTGAGAAATAAGATTCTCTAGTCTGATGAGACCAAGATAGAACTTTTTGGCCTTAAATCTAAGCGATATGTTTGGAGAAAACCAGGCACTGCTCATCACCTGTCCAATACAGTCCCAACAGTGAAGCATGGTGGTGGCAGCATCATGCTGTGGGGGTGTTTTTCAGCTGCAGGGACAGGACGACTGGTTGCAATCGAGGGAAAGATGAATGCGGCCAAGTACAGGGATATCCTGGACGAAAACCTTCTCCAGAGTGCTCAGGACCTCAGACTGGGCCGAAGGTTTACCTTCCAACAAGACAATGACCCTAAGCACACAGCTAAAATAACGAAGGAGTGGCTTCACAACAACGTGACTGTTCTTGAATGGCCCAGCCAGAGCCCTGACTTAAACCCAATTGAGCATCTCTGGAGAGACCTAAAAATGGCTGTCCACCAACGTTTACCATCCAACCTGACAGAGCTGGAGAGGATCTGCAAAGAGGAATGGCAGAGGATCCCCAAATCCAGGTGTGAAAAACTTGTTGCATCTTTCCCAAAAAGACTCATGGCTGTATTAGATCAAAAAGGGTGCTTCTACTAAATACTGAGCAAAGGGTCTGAATACTTAGGACCATGTGATATTTCAGTTTTTCTTTTTTAATAAATCTGAAAAAATGTCAAAAAATCTGTGTTTTTCTGTCAATATGGGGTGCTGTGTGTACATTAATGAGGAAAAAAAAATTAACTTAAATGATTTTAGCAAATGGCTGCAATATAACAAAGAGTGAAAAATTTAAGGGGGTCTGAATACTTTCCGTACCCACTGTACATGAACTCTCTTTTAAATTGGTGTCTCTGTGTCACTAACTTGAAATGCTCAAGGAGCTCCCAACCCTCCTATATAATTTAGATGTTCCCTCTCTTGAAGTTAACCTACATTCCCTTCCTTCTTGTCTAGATTCCTGTCTATCTGTTCATCATCATCTCTTCCATGTATCTGTCCGAACTGCTCCATGTATAAGGTTTGTCAACTGTCCATATGCTAAACATTGTTGTCCATCAAACATTATCTGCGGTGTGTCTGTTTTATAAACACCAATCATGCCCAGGGCAAAATCACTTTGCATCTTTCTTTTCTGTTTCTGTCCTGGTAAAAATACTAAACTTTAAGTAGAGACTGTGTGCTGGCATCTGGCGGACAGTGATGGTAATACAACCATGTTTAACCATGATTTAAAGCAGCAATGAGTGAACTCAAGGAGGTCTATAATACTGTAGAGAGCTATCCTTATCTATTATCTGTCAGCTGAATCTTAAATTCCATGTGACTGTTGACACTGGAACTAAAGGCAAATGATGTCCTGACGCTGGTGACAACACAAGAACACAGTCTCAAGCTAAAAAATAAATAAATATTAAATTTAAAAAATGAAAAAATCAATTATATTGTAATGAAATATTTCAAATTTACAAGTTGCAACAGGCAAAATAAAATAAAAATGAAGAACATGCATATGAGGCAAAAAAGGTATTCTGCTGAAATAATGTGTGTATACATACAGTGAAAACATTGCATTATTTGTAATTTTACTATTAAAGACTTTAAATAAATATAGTTTTTGCAAGTAAAAATGATGAATTAACATATAATTTCCAGTGAAAAACAGTAAAAGGTACAAGCATGGCAACTCATATAATAATAATTTATATATAGGCCTATATATTTTTTCATGTTTATTATCAGTAATGTACATTAAGGTGTTTTGTGTTCCATTTTCTTTTACTTAGCTTATTGCATTATTTTATGTTGTAATGCCCTTATGGCTTTTTCGATTCATGTGCATGACCTGCGCACCATCCACATATGAGTATTGACCACGTTTTATGAACAGGTAACTTATCATGAATGTGGCATTTTATTTTACCACCTGTATTATTACGGTAGTTACAGTATAAGCAGATTTTAAACTAAAAAGCAGATTTTAAGTTGACAATACGTCACCTAATGGAATATATGGATATAAGTTATAAAATATACAGATGCCAATTTGCCATCCATAATACCTGAGACATTTCCACTGTAAATTTTGCAGTGAATATCTGGCAGCCACAGTCGCGTTTTTACCGTAAATTTAACAGGGTATTTTTTCACTGACTGTACATTAGAAAAGTAATTGCATGCTTCTCCCCAACAAGCTGCAGAATTTGAGATATATCTTTCATAATGCAAAAATATAGGGCAAGTTTAATACTGATGATTAGGGGATTGGAAAACCCCTAACTGTGAACAATAGCAACAGTGAAGCTTGCCACGGCATGCACAACTAGTGTACATTTAGTTTTTTTGTAAATTGTGGATAAGCAAAGCAAGTTTCCATCTACTTTGCATGAGTGGTGGGAATTGAAAGTGCGTGTGTTTGGTATGTACGTGATTATGTGATTATGCACAATTCTATGAAAGAACACAAAAAGCATTGTTTTTTTCTGAATGCACAGTCTCTGTTCCTAAGAGAAAAGGCAGCTGAAGGAGGAGAAAGAGTAATTTGACTCTTCTGTTTCCAGTAAATTAGGCTAAGTATGTCACTGAATGTGCATGCTAAAGTTTTGCTGTGAAGTACATTACGTGTACACTATGACTCATGGTGAGGGAGGGGAGAGGGACTGTTCCATGTTAAATCTTGGATGAGCTCCAGGCTCCACTTTGATGCCAGAGGGTCTCCTTCTGTGCAAACTCACCTTCACACTGAGGGATCTGAGGGCTTGCTGAAAGCATTCTGCACGTTTACCTCTCCCAACCTCATAATCGACAGACATTACACATGTTGTCTGTTCTTTTTTTTTTTAAAGTCTCAGTCTTTTCTAAAATGACTTAAACTGTTATTTTACAGTCGCACCTCTATAACCAAGCAACCAAACCAGGTGTTGACTGGGATTTGGATTCGTGTTGAAGTATCAAAACAAGCACTGTGTTTAATGACCGCTTTTTCCATAGTAACAAAATCCTGTTGTTGTTTTGGAGCACTGATTTTGAATGACGGCCATATGTTCCCCTGATAGTTCCTTCAGCGTCTATGCTAAAGGGAGCCTGTGATGGAGAGTCGTGCAGTCTGAATGAACAGCAGATATTTTCCAGTGTGAAAAAAGAAAAAAAACATAACGCACCTGAATCATTAATAGGCCTCAGGAGGATAAAGAGTGTTAGAGAGAAAGAGACTGAAAGAGAGAGAGAAAGAGGGAAGTTAAAATGAACAGATGCGCAGGATGGGTGGAACTACCTTCCTGCAGGATAGTCAAAGAACAGCCACATTCTTACATGAGCATTATTCTCTAATGCACTTTGAACATATTAAGCAAATTCCCTGGTAAAATGATCTATATTGCTAATCACCAGATGTTGTGTTTTGGATAGGATCTTATAGTGTTATGGTCTGCATACCAATCTTTTAACTAGCTTAACTAGCTGATTTTTAAACAGTATGGCTATATGCTTATTCAGCATGCGCGCACTGTCTACTGAACGTAAACAATGCTGATTACGTTCAGAGAAAATAACGCTAATTACGTTCTGGGGTACTCTCCAAAATGGCGGAAGACGGTAACTTGGGGAGAAGGATAAATTATTGAATAATTGAATAAAAATTGAATAAATTATGTTATCATTGTTTTCTTTGCGCACAAAAAGTATTCTCGTAGCTTCGTAAAATTACGGTTGAACCCCTGATGTCGCATGGACTATTTTACCGATGTCCTTGCTACGTTTCTGTGCGTTGATCGTGTTTGGATCCTTGCTGTCTATGGGAGGGTCAGAGAGCTCTCATATTCCATCAAAAATATCTTTATTTGTGTTCTGAAGATGAACGAAGGTCTTACGGGTTTGGAACGACATGAGAGTGAGTAATTAATGACAGAATTTTCATTTTTGGGTGAACTAACCCTATAAGGCCACCTAATATAAAGTGCGATCGAATCACTCATGAAAATGGGCTTTTATTTCTTTAATGTTATATTATCTGCACATACAGTTGTACTTTGTAAGAACAGCATGTACTTTTAGGATTTGAAGTGCACTGCAAGTGCACATTTAATACAATTAAGTGCACATGGCTTCAGACAGCTCTGAATATAGTGCACATATTGTACGGACTACTGTTTTGATTTTTATGGTGCTTTTCTGTACCTTTTGGAGCTAGGTCCCCATTCACTTTCATTGAATGGAATAGAGCAGCTCGTACATTGTGCTAAACTTCATTTTTGTGTTGAATGGAAGAAAGTCAGTCATATGGGTTTGGACTGTCATAATGATTGAACATTCATGATTTTATGTGAAATATCCCTTTAATGCCTTTCGGGTGACTCTGTTTGCTTCGAATTAAACTGGAACCGGCTGTGGAAAATAGTGTGTGCAGTAAAATAGAGGTTGACCACGACTATTAAAACTAACTTGACTTTAGAAGTGTTGTTTTTGAGCGAGACTCCAGGTTTTGTGTCAGTTTGATTGTCTCACTGAGCACTGCGTGTTCTCGTCTCTTTCCTTCTGTGCCTTGCCAACCATTCCATGTGTCTGTATCTAATAAACCCCCAACCTCCTTTATCTTTCACTCTTTCCCTCCCTCTCTTTGGCTCTCTTTCTCAATCACTTACTCACCCACTCTGCCCTTACAAGGAAAGACAGGCAGGGTTGATGTCATAGAATAAAGAATGTTTAAAGAATCCAAAGGGGGCGAGACTGAGAGAGAGAGAGAGAGAGAGAGAGAGAGAGCGAGAGGTGTTTGGTTTGTAATACGCATGACCTGTGTGAAAGACAAACCAGAGAGAACTTGTTTAGACGGAGAGATGGTGTCATTCCTTTAAGAGACATGTAGGGGGATGGTCCAACAGCTGTGCATCTGAAAGAAACAGGAGTAGAGATTGCAGAAAAAAGTCATCTTCGAAATCACACACTTTTACAGGCTTACAGAGAGAGATATAAGAAGAGAGGGCGAAGGAGACAGGCTAACAGGTAAGTCTAAGATGTTTTCAGTACAACAAGACTGCTGTAGATTGTTTGACCTTTTTATTTAATCACTGTCCAATGGCCAACAGCTAAGGTAACCAATGAACTGGATAAAAAAACTAATGAATTAAAAAAATTCAACTTTAATTGATAGTATTCCAAGTAATTTAGAGAGTTTAAGGATTTTTTTGTAAGCTATTTTATGGATTGAATCTAATTTCCAAAATTTCTAAATGCCACAAAACCTGGATCTACTTGTGCAAATAATTTTTTTTAAATATGTTTTATATGTATATGTAACCAATAAACCACATATATTACTTTTAAACAGCTGGTCCTTAGGTAATTTTTTGTGAATGTAGAAATGCACGTTCCTGACAACCAAAAAGTGTCCATAAATGTTCTGCAAATATATTTAAAGAAATTATTTAGAATTTAAAATATTTTAAGATAAAAATCAATGCAAATGCAGTCTCTTTGATAATGTATTTTTGATATTTTTTTTCTATTAGGTATGATATTTTATGACTATAATAAATGAGAAGAGACAGTAGGCTACATGTAATATTTTCTCCAAAATTAATTTGTCACATCTGACCATTTAAGGTTATTAATTAACTGTATAAAAGAAGGCAAAAAAGTGATTAAAACGACTAAAACTTTAAAAGCTGAAGAAAAAATGTGCAGATCTCGAAGTTTAGTCACCGATTTTGTCCCACCTCCAGCGGTCAGGAGAATGCGGAAGCGTGAACCGGAAGTGTGTCAAGAGTCG
Source organism: Spinibarbus caldwelli (assembly GCA_039654775.1). Classification (NCBI taxonomy): domain Eukaryota; kingdom Metazoa; phylum Chordata; class Actinopteri; order Cypriniformes; family Cyprinidae; genus Spinibarbus; species Spinibarbus caldwelli. The sequence goes on from CM077226.1 coordinate 15,928,754, forward strand.
GTACATTAGGAAAAAGTTCATGTGGGCAGATCAGATTCGCTGATGATCATCCCCACGAGAGCTTCTTAGAAAATTAACAGAATAATGCCTAACGCCAACACCGCGCCATAAAGCGATGCAAATTTAGAAAAGATACGCATAAAGGGGGTTATTTATCCATCAAACTGTAGGGATTAAAATAGACGCGGTGTCTGCATTAGAGAACCTGTACTGTTTTTGGCTTAACTGCACCTTTCCAGACGAAAACGAACTGTAAGTGCCTTTATCTCACCTTTTCTATAATGTGTAGCCTAAGGTATAATGACACTGGTTCGTCTGCAATCTGTATTTGCATCAAAACCACAAATCTTGTATGCATTCACAGTGGTTTGTAGCAATACATAGTTGGAGTGAAATATGTATGACATGATACATGAAACGTATTTTAACTCTGAAACTGTTTTATAGTCGCTTTGCAAACTATTCTGTGATCACTGAAAAATGTTTTGTATGATATATCCACGAATGATGTAAAGTGAGGGGTGGGGCGCATGCATATGTTAACTAAATGTAATCTTATTCATAAATGCGTCCACCTAAAGATTCGTGGCTGGAGTTAGTCAAGTGGTACTATCTCCATAATTTGTTATATTCAGTGGGAGCTTTATCTCTCTTGTTCCTGGGTTTGCAGTCAGATATCCATATAAGGTGAAAGCAGCTTGTTTTAGCTCGTGCTGTTGTAGCGTCTGATAAGCGAACAGCTAACGTTACACAAAGTTTTCCGCGTCTGAAGATCGAGGCCGCAATTACATGTTACCTTAATCCAGTATTTTAGGCGAGAATGGTGTAATGAATGAACGCAGGGTGGAGTCCCTAAAGATGACAATTGGGTTTACTGGCCTTTGAGCGACGCCGGTGTGATTTAGGATTTTCCAGTTCAATAAGAATATGTGCTGAATGCGCATGAATGAAACATATATCAGCGCAGATTATTATTTTTTTTATTTTTTTGCTCCATAAAATATCAATATTCAGTGCAACAGTTTGTTTGTAATAATTAGTAGTGCAGCCACACTCTTGTTAATAATTTCATTGGAATACAATGGATTGAATTCTGATTGGATGAGCAGCTGCCAATACAGGCACACCATGATATGTTAGATTAAAGGAATAGTTCACCCCCCCAAAAATGAAAATTTGATAAATTTACTCACCCTTAGGTCAAGATGTGGATGAGTTTGTTTCTTACTCTGTACAGATTTGTAGAAATGTAGCATTCGCTTGCTCACCAATGGATCCTCTGCAGTGATCAACTCCAGTTGATCAATTTTGCCTTGCATGGATAATTAACGCTGTTTTTAACTTCAAACCAGTGCGTCCAGTTAAAATACAAGTCCTCTGTCCATAATTTTAAAAAACATTATCTCGTCTGAATCAGGAGAGAAATATGCATAGATCAAGCACTGTTTTCAAGTGAAAACAGTTCTTAAGTATGTCTGTGGATTTGGATGAAGCACAGCTAACAGAGATATCAGTTTCAAAACAAGCAGCTTTCTGTTGGTCAGTGTGGTGAGTCCGCATAACCAACTTGGGCCCGTTGCGAATTCTGCATTCTCTATTCTTTCTAGTTTCTTTCGCTCTCGCACAAAATTTCCAATCATGTTAATTCTTATTAAAATGACTGGATTTTGCCCTTTTTTACTGAACGATGTTAAAACTGATGGGACCTTGAGTATTAACCGTTACATCATGTAAATTTTTTTTTAGCATATTGGTTTCATTTAAAGTTTTTTTTTTTTTTTTTTTTTTTTTTTTTTTTTTTTTTTTTTTTTTTTTTTGAGTACCAAGAAAGTTATTTCTTGTGGCTTTTTTAACAATACTGAATAAAATATTTGCATGTCAAGAATACATTTTATGTCCCACAGAAAACAAGCATGGTATTCTACTGACACACTTTATGACGTAATGACCCACTTAATGACCCCATTATACACACTCCTCCCCCACCCATGACGTCATTATGCGAGCCAAGCATAACCCAGACAGATCGTGGGTGTGCCGTATGTTTTTCACCACAGTCACCCAAAACAATAGAATCCCGCTGCTTCTGGAGTTGTCACTGTACCAAATTCCAACCGAGTGCTTTTGTACGTGTTTAAACTGGATTGAGGAAAGGAAATTAGTCTAATATTAGTCATTGTAGACGAGCATTGTCATATGAGTGATTGTTCATGTTCAGTATGTCATTGCTGACGTTATCTTTCGAAACAGCCTGTAAGTTGTGGTGTCATACAGTGTGGTAAGTTAACAGCTCACTGTTTGTCATCTCTCTGTATAAAGTGTAAAGAGCTGTTTCTCTTCAAAAACTATAACTGATCAGGATCAGCACACTATTCAAACGCACAACAGTCTTAATATAGCTGTGAACTCTTATCTACATACTGTGTTAGTTGCAGCTACTCTGCGACTTGGAGAAGAGATGAAATCATCTCTTCAGAGGAAGCCAGAAAACTGCAATGCAGAAAATTACTGTCAGTTCCCAGCCAGAGAGGAATGATGACACATTTGTTTTGGTCTACGGTTGATGTGTTAGACTTCTTATTTACATTTATGCATTTAGCTGGCGGTTTTTATCCAAAGCGACTCATGAAGAGCTTTCTGGCCACCGGCATTCACAGTAGAACATTACTCACTGTAATTTCAACATGTCTCGTTATTTATTTCTTATGTCTCCAGTGTGGTGAACAGAATGTTGAAGAATTTGCATGTCTCATGCACTGATCCTCTAGTTCCCAAGTTTTCCTCTGAGGGTAACGTTTACAGGCCTCATGGAGCCAGATCAGCTGCGTCGTCTCTTTTCCCCAAAAAAGAGCCAGACTCCCTATATCACATAGTCATTCTGATCAAGTGATGAAATGCAGACACATGCGTAAGGCCACTGGAATCTTTATATTGCAGCTGTTTCTCTTTCTGTGGCGCACACACACACACACACACACACACTGTGAGAAGGTGCTAGTTCAATCAAATCCTAATCTTTTACTGGAACTCCATAGTGGGTAATGAAAGTCACAGAGTGTTTTCCCTGGGTAGTGTTTTGACTAGTTTGAACTGCATTGCGTTAAAGTTAGACTTTTTTTTTATGTGATGGATCTCCTCTCACTAATGTATTGTCTTCACATTATCAGAGAGTCTAGCAGTGTAGCCAAACCATTACTGTACCCATGGAGACCAAACACATTAGCCAAAACTGGCAGCTGGTGACCTCGACAAGCAGAGAACATCCTGCATTGCTCTAGAGCTTACTGAGTATTCACAATATATTCACAGTGGTTTTTTAGGTGAGATAAAATAAGGCAACATCATGAATATTGGGATTTGATCATTTAGTTTCTTTAAAAACATCATTAAGGCCCGTTCAGACCAAACACTAGCTATATAGATAACAATAATTATAACTTGTATACCTTGTATATTTTATTCAGAGATTGCCATGAAAATAGCCTTGATGCTGGCATGGCGTTAAAAAGTGAATACATAATTAAATAAATAAGATAGATAACTTTATTGGCTCAACACCAATGCACTGTGACATTTTATTATAAGCAAATGCTACAGTTATATCCTTTGCCACTTTAAATGCTCAAACTTTTTAAAGTCGGTTGAATTCTGATTGACTTTTTTTTATAATTTCTCTGGTTGAAAAAAATAGTCCTGAAAGTGTCGTTATTGTTATTAGCTGTGGTGTGGCCTTCCCATTCTTATAAAATTAGAACCATTATTAAAACGTCATAGTTTATCGTTATGGGTATTGTCCTTCCATCAAGACTAGTTTTACAATCCTTCCTTTTCTTAATGGTTTAATATCGTCTCTAAACTAAACTTCAGTAGCAAATGTTAATGAACGTGTGCTGTCCCTGATAAATACAAAAATACAATTAATAATTTTAATTATTGCAAAATTTCCAAAAAGTAATATGCAGTTATTTAGTAATTATTTAATTTAATTAGTTTTGTCAAAACTGAACTTATGTCATCAACATTTTGACAAAAGTCAAATATTTAAAGGGTTAGTTCACCCAAAAATGAAAATTCTGTCATGCTCACCCTCATGTCGTTCCAAACCTGTAAGACCTTCATTCATCTTCAGAACACAAATTAAGATATTTTTGAGCTCTTGGATTTCATCCAAAAAATCTTAATTTGTGTTCTGGAGATGAGCGAAGGTCTTATGGGTTTGGAACTAGGGCTGTGATGGTGGCAGATTTTTACCACCGCGGTGGTAATGGACCAACTACCGCCGGTGGCGCAGTGTTGTGATATTAATTATATATGCATACACACACACACACACACACACACACACATATATATATATATATATATATATATATATATATATATATATATATATATATATATATATATATATATATATACATACATATATATATATATATATATATATATATATATATATATATATATATATATATATATATATATATACATACATAGGCTATATAATATTTTGAAATGCAAAAAATAAATAAATGAAGCTCGATCATCTATTAACAAATGTGCTTGTTTATTTTAATACTTCTGTCAGTGAACACACCTGCAAAACACTAAAATTAATATCAAAGAAATAATACAGTTAAATAGAAAAGTTAAATACACCCTGTCTGCTGGACGCGAGCGGCGCGGCGAGAAACGACAAAATACTACAGCACAGTGATGCTGATTACACTGGATGCGGCGCGACATGACACGACAAATCCCTACAGTAAACTGCCTCGTCCTATTTATGACGTCCTGACACAAAGGCCAAATGTCCTGTGTAGACAGACTCAACCTGTTGGGCTGCGATGTGGCGTGACAACTGTCGCGTCCGGTAGACATGGTTCACTCTTCCACCACCAAGCAAGCAGGCGCGTTAACTCCTCGTCTGCACACGCTCTCTGCGGAATAGGAATCGCGGCGTATGTTTCCACATTTCTTGTTAGCATCTTCCATTTACTCCTGTGTCGTTTGTATTTGGCCAGTTTGGAGAAAGCCTCACCAATACAAACCTTACTAGCTGAGCGTTTGCGATCACGTGAGCTTGAAGACACTAAGTACAAACACGGATGGGTGACATGAATGGAAATGATTCCAGATCGGCGATGTAGTATTTGGTTTCCCATCAAGGTCCATCGCTCAACTGAATGCAGAATAAACTGTATTTTCCTGCGCTCAAACCTGCCAATCTAAAGGAAACGCCATGTATAGCGTTTGAGGAAATTTGTGAATTAGCATAGACTTATAGTCTAAATAAAACAATTTGCAACTGTTACTATTATTACACTTGTATATAAAACTTTATATTATGCTTGTTATAGCGTGTGTGACGGCACGCGCACTACCGCTGGTAGCAATAGACAACCGACCGCCGCGGTGACGCGGTTGTCACGGCGACCATCACAGCCCTATTTGGAACGACATGAGGGTGAGTAATTCATGACAGAATTTTCATTTTTGGGTGAACTATCCCTTTAATAGCTTTTTATATAATTTTATAATTATTTTTACTAAAAATGTATGGAAATATATATATTGTATTAGGGTTGGGCGATGTCTACAAAATTGGCATCGGACGATGTCTGCAGTGAAACATCGCGATTGACGATGGGGGGTGGAGTTAGAGGGTGTGCCCAAAGCATAAATCTGTATTCAGAATGGCAAGGAAAACAAATAACGATTTCCACGGTTGCCTGTTACATTACAGTACATGACTGAAACAGGTCGCACACTCGATGAGAAGAGCAGCGCCGCGTCGCGCCACGTCTTTAAAATTCAAACATTTTCTATGAGCGTACGCACACCGGCGGCGCCATTCGGCGTCTGTCCGCGGTGCCTAGCAACGATTCAAAACAATGTAAAGACGCGGCGCTGAGCTTCTCGTCCAGTGTGCGACCAGCTTGAGACGATGGCGAATGATTTGCAGATCCCGAGCACAGCTGACAAACATCTAATCTTGTAAAATGTGTGGTAAGTACTGCCGCTCCATAGTATAAACGGAGTACGTGCGATTGCAAATCTCGAAAATGAAAGTGAAACTAAAAAGCGATCGCGCAAAAAACAGTTTCAGTGCCAGGTATAATAGCGGCTCCCTGATGCCCACAATTTAGGCTATGTACATTATAATTTCCCAATGATATAACTGCGAGAGAAAGTAGGCATCATCTATCGGCCCAACCCTATATTGTATGTTAACATTGTATTTTTATATGGAATGAAAATTAAATATATTCTTTGTCAATTTAATGAACAACAAAGTGGAAAATAATTTTTGCTGTATATTGTAGTAAAAATGTTTAGTGTTTCGACCGTCCCCAATTTGAACGAAAGGTAACCGCTGACCAGAATTAATGATTCTCCTAGCTCATGTTGGTTGTCAAGGAACGATGGATAGGTTGTTGTAGCAGCGCCAAAACTAACAGGAGATGTGGCCAACTTGTGGGTCTCCTGTTCTCTATGGTGCGCTTAGCTAAAGGGAACTCAGAATTAAGGATGTGGTCATCCTTTCCATTTTGCGGCAAAGGACACTCACAAGAGTAAGTCATTGCTGTTTGTTTTGAGCACCGCTGTCACGTGTGCTCTACTGAGGATCGCTTACTGGAAACGGCTCACTGGATTTTTTTTCAAGTTCATTGTAAGTACCCGCAAGCTTGTATTGATCTGGAGATGGAGGCCATGATGAGAATAAATAATATTTTGGACCTCAGGGTTTATGGCTTGTTTTGTGTCCTGTGTGAATATTTCATCAGAGCATGCACTTCTGCATTATTAAACTCCACATCTGAACCAGAGAAGGAAGGTGAAGAATTTTCACTTTACGTGTGAGTGACGCTCACTGCGCACTCAGACCTGAGGACTAAAAATAGTCTTAAACCTCTCTTTTTTTGGCCTTAAACTGTGCTTCCACTTATGGTTATGCAGAATCCATTAAGAGCTTCTCAGATTTGGAGGTGGTTTGGTGGACCACATCAAAGCATCTTTAACTGTTACAAGAGTGTCTTAAATCAGTCATGAAGGTAGGGCAGAAGGGATCTTTACTTCTTTACATTTTGGGAATATTTGTGTGAACTGGAGCTCTTCTCAGGCCGGAACGTGAAATTGGCTGGAGGTTGTGGTTTTGTGTGGGACTAAATTACTTAATGATTCATAATTACTCCCCTTGATTAAAAATCATTTGCCAGTGTAGATTTGTATGGCTGTCAGTGGACTGAACTGCTTTGCGATATTTACACATGTGACAAATTGAGTTTGACATGGCCCAAACAAGTCAAGGTGAGGAGGAACTTGCAGTTATTTGGTGTTTGTTTGGCACAACGTGGAGTGTGAAGAGTTGTTTATGGTTGCTATAGTGCAGTATGGCTCAGTAATGTACCATTCAGTCGATGTATGATCACAGTTGTGTATCAGCTAATTTACAGTGGCTTTGAATCCGAATTTACAGTCCAAACAAGTCTGCACAATTAATCAATCAAAATATACGGCACTGTTGCTGTAAATGTTGCTCCACAAACTCAATCTCTGCGTATGATCTGAGTTTAGGACCTTTAACATGCATTTTGGAACATAACATGCAGTAACGTTTAACATTTCAGTATAAAGAAATTCAGAACGCCATAGATGTAGTATTTTAATTTTACAGTTGTTATGTTAAATTGATGATTATTTTTAAGTGTTTTTATTTTTTACAGTTTTATAATGGAAAAAATACAATAGAAATATTTTTTTGTTTGTTTTAAAGTGCTGTCAAATTGATTAATCATGATTAATCGCATCCAAAATAAAAGTTTGTGTTTACTTAAAATGTGTGCACTGTGTATAAGAATATCTCTTTGGGTTTGAGACTTTAATCTTTGCAACTTTACGGATCTTATATGCACAAACAGCTTGTAACACACCAATGACAAAAGAAAACATGAAATCGCGTCATATGACCCCTTTAAATATATACATCTATGTGTGTATATTTATATTTATATATACATACAAATATATACAGTACACACACATATATTATCTAAAAACAAATTTTATTTTGGATGCAATTAATCAATTTAACAGCACTAGTTTTAAAGTAATTTTTATATTTAGTAGTAGTAATAAATAATTATTGTTAGTAGTAAGTAGTAATATTTTTGTTAATGTTTAACAACTTCATGCTTATTAAATTTGTTTTCATTTATTCAAAGCAGGATAGAAAACATAATCATAAATATATTATTTATTATTTTAGAAACAAAATGCATTTAAGACATAATGCTTAATATTTTTCTGTTTATACAGTGTATAGACTCATGTATACTGTATGAGGATCATCACAGGATTATCAATCCTTGACATTAAAAACGTGAAAACTAGTTCTCCTAATTTTTACCGAACATTTTCAAACTGGATGAGTTCATTTGAATATTTGATTCTGTTATTCTTGCACATGTACTACAGTGCACATTTCAGATGAGAGGGTGTCAGTTCTTTTTGAGATGCTGAACTGAAACGATGAGAATGAGAGTAGACTGCCATGCAGTGCATGTTTCTTTCCAACCTGATCTAAAATAACATGAATTGGCAGGTCATAACATGGCAATCAGGATAGAATAACAAAAAATGTGGCTCCAATTAGTAAAACTAGAAACAAAAGATGTTCTTTAGTCATGAAATCCTTGTACACATCATCTGCCTCGGAAGGCAACAGTGGGTTGAAGTAGAGACATAATTGACTAGGACGCGACAGGCTGCAACTGATGTCTTTAAAGTGTTTGCCATCATCCGTAATTTATACTTTCAAAGCATGAGTCTTTGATATGGTTCACTGGCTGCATTACGAGAACTATAGTGGGAGAAAAATAATGATGTAGTCATAGGGTCAAATGAGACTTGGCTCAGTGGCAGCAGCTGGGGGAGGAAAAGGGGTATGAGGTAATGCCGTCGCTTTTAATGGCAAACATGCTTGAGGTAAATATTTACACATAGCTCATGCCATGAGAGCACTTCTGCGGTATATCACATCCACATGTCTCAAGCACTTTAACTGTTTCTAGCTGAAGCTCAGTTGACTGTGCCCCGAGGCCCCATAATGGGAAAGTCATGGTATGACTTCAGCCCCGATAACCTCGGTTTGGAGAGCTTGCTTGTGTGCACACACAATCAAAACAGAAATTATATCCGCCAACAAGAGGACATTGTTCTGTGTTTTTGACCATCTTTGTTCTGCGGTGTCCTGTACATCATTTTAAAGGGTGCTATCATGACTAATAATATTTTCACTTTATCTTTTGACATAGAAGGACGTCGTGTACTTTGAAAACGTAACTCTCAAAGCTCAAAACATGTAATTCCCATAAGAGCATCTTATGAAACTAAAGGCTGGAATACACTGCACAAAGAATGTCTTATTTATATCATGTTTATACTTTATTGGTAATAATGAAATGAATTGTGAGCATGCAGAACTCTATAAGCTAATATAGCTGACTTTTTTGTTTTATTTTCCAGTTTTGAAGCGGATTCTGACTAACATAAAATCCTCTAGCAGGCCATTGTGTTCACATGATCAGCAGACATGTCTTTGGCTACAAAGCAGAACGCTTCAAAAACAGCATTGCAAATAGAATCTTCTGAAGCTCTTCAATAGCTATGTTTCCATTCAAAGTTACGAATTAAACTTATGCACAAAATTGGAATGTCGCATAAAACGAATGTGAATAAAGCACCGTTTCCATCCAGTGAGTTGGAGAGAACAAAATTGTCACTTCCTGATTAACTTGCACTAAATATGAAGAAAAATAAAATTTGCTGCAGTAGGAGAAGGCATTGTATATAGTATTTTTTTGTATACAATAAATTACGAGCCTCAGAGCTGAAACGCGGTCATGCTGTGAAATGAGATTGGTCTGTTGGTTGGTCCAGTTTTATGCTGTCCCAATTTATTCTGTAAAAGTGTTTCCATTGTAGTTTGTGCATGCTTTCTTACCGGATAAGAAATTTATCCTACTTAGTTGAGCGCATAAGTTTTTTTTTTTTTTTTTTTTTTTTATGTGCATTTTTAGAATTTATGTGCATCTTGGTATTTCCATCTAGCATTTTTTTATGTGATATCCCAAAATGCGCATAAAAATAGGTGGATGGAAACTTAGCTACTGAATGCTCACAAAAATATGCATTGAAAAGCAGTGCCTTTCAGCAGAAAGGCTGGAATTGTTACTTTTTTATTTTTTTATTTATTTTTTTTAATTTCAGTAGTCACTACCTAAACACTAGATGAATTAATGAAGTAAAACGTGAAAGTTTGTGCTGTTACTGGTTGTGTGTAGCACCTACTACTCTGCACATCCTTCTGATGCATCCTAATAGTACGAATAAGTGGACAAGGTTTATTTAAACAAGGCCCATGTTCATTTCGGTCTGAGCATGAACAGATTTTGCAGAGAGGCTGTTGTTGAAGTATGGGCGGTTAAAACTGTATTGCTCATTTAACTTATGAAGAGGGAATTTCTTAAAGACGCAGGAGCAAGCAGGATTACACGGCTTAGATAAATGGTGAAAACACCAATAAAGTCTAAACCACTCATATTTTAATAAGATTAGGCCTATAAATGGACATCAGAGGACACAAAATAATTTAAAAAAAGTGTTGTGTGAACCCTTTAAGAAATGAATTGTTGAAAGCCGAATTCTGAGAGTGAGACTCTTCTCTCTAGATTAAAGTTAAAACAAAGTGCGGATATGAAACAAGTCGACATAAATATAGACAAAAGTATCTGAGATTCACAAAATGAGAAGTGAAATGCTTGGCATCTATTTCATGAAAATCATTTTTCCAGAATTTTGGTAAACCTCACCCAAGTTATGCAGAGTGTTTGAGTACACAGAACGTTTTCAGACGTGTTTGCTTCTTGTTGGACTTTGAGCTGTTTGTAACTTGTTCACATTGGTTTAAGTTTAAAAAAGGAACTTTAGTTATGACGAATCTGGGAACAGCATTGTTTACCATAATGTATTTACTTCCCTGCAATTACTGTGAAGTCAGATGCTCACCACCTCTTCAGCATCATTTGATACATATATACCAGCCATTCTTTCATGAAAGAAATTTCCCACTCATGTTCAGGGTGTTTCAAAGGAACATGTTCAAATTTAACCCAGATGGCTGACTAACCTACATACAGGTGGGTGGCTCTCTTGAGAACCAATTCCGTGGGAGCAAAACTGTTTCAGGCACCAAAGCTACAGACCACTTACGAAAAGATTTTCCATATGCTGTAAAGCCAAATTATGCAACCAAGATCCATCCTGGTGGTTTTTTGTGTGTCGCAAAATTTTGGCCATTAACTGTGCCGAAAAAGTCATCTGAAATGTAACACTTCATTGACTACATATTGTTGTCATTTTCAGATCAAGATGGCTGACTCTAGCACTGGCAAGCCTATTGTGGTCACTTCCTCCGTCACCCTCAAAATGACCGCTCCTTCTTTCTACAACCAACCCAAAAAGTTTGCGTCTGTCGCTCCGCCACGCCCCAAAGGACAGATGGCCCCATCACAGCCCTCATCATTTATAAGCACTGGTGTTATTGGACGAGTTGGAGAGATGCCCCCACCCCCTTCAACTCTTTGTGAGGGTAAGGCAATAAAAAGTGTCATTTAAAGATCTAAAAAAGTCTTTTAAAAATCTCATACGTGCCACATTTTTTATAAATGTGCTCTTTGTATAAATGTTTTATGTGAATTTGGAAAACTTTTGTAATATTTTCAAAAAAGGTGTTTTAACAACCCTAAAATGTTGTGTAGTGTAACCATCAAATAAAAAATAATATATTTTTCTTACACCTTAAGTATATGTGAGTGTACACAATCATTAATTTTAAAAAATAAATAAAAAAATAAAAAAAATAAATATATTTTCAGGGGTTTTTTTATTTTATTTTTTACACTAATATTTTCAGGGAGTTGCATCACATGTAATTCTACTAACTGAACTAGCCTTGCCTTCTTATAAAAAGGTTAAATTATCTGATATTTTAAGAAAATTATTGATCTTGACTCATGAGTATCTGCAGTTATATCTCTCTGATATAATTTCCTGTTTAATGTTTTTCATGCATGATTGTTGCACTCATGACATTGATTTATAATATTAATAGGCTTTGATGGAATGCTGTTAAATTGTTTTAATTTAATTAAATTAAATGTACCTAAAGAAATAATAATAAAAGATTATACTAAACTATTTAATTTTTCTTAATTTTTTAAATGTATTTTTTTCCTTCATCATGGTATCAATAATAGGTTGTTGATCCTTTATTACACATTGAATGTGAGGTGCTTTTAAGAAAGCTAACCCTGCTTGTTTTTCAGACTTAAGCTTTGTTTATCTTTGCAGTTACTGCTACAGATTGCACAATTGTAGTAATTCTCTCTTCACCAGAATTAAAGCATGTGCGCTTGGCAACAGAGTGCATTTTCAGACATGACTGTTAAAATATTCACTTTTCAGCCAAGTATTTAAAGCATATAAACAACCAACTATGACTTGAAGGATTAAAATAGCATTTTTCTGTCTTGTGTCTGGCATATTCATTATCTGTATTGTCTCTCAAATACCAGCCCTAATGATCTAAATTGTTGTTTTTCATATGTGAGAGAAGCAATGTATGCTAATGTACATGCAGTATGTAGATAAGTTATGCTATCATGCTTTGTGTAGAGCTGAATGAACAATACAGAAAGGGATTGTTTTGTTATTGTGAGCTGGTGCGAGTGTAATGAAATTCACTGCCTCCGTTCATTAGACTTCCCGCCCCCTCCTCCTCCTCCACTGGATGATGCAGAGCTTCCAGCCCCTCCTCCAGAATGCCAAATCACACCCCCTGCATCTGATGCTCCTCCTCCTGCCTTCCCAGCCCCGCCCCCTGTTGCAGAAGACCTGAACCTCCCTGCACCTCCCGAGGAATTAACCTCTGCACCTTCTGCCTCCTTCCCCCCACCCCCACCACCACCACCACCTCCTCCTCTCCCTGAGTCCGGTGCTGGTGTCAGCTCTCAGGTAGGTTTCCAAATACTAGATTTCATTTCAACTTGATTTTAATCTTTACAAGTCTTTTCTTGCCCTTACGTCGTTTTCAGCCTTTATGAATTTCTTACTTTTCCTTTATGATTAAAATGCTTTTGCACTATACTGACTACAAGTTTTTCCCTTTTAATACCTAGATAACTCCATTCTGACTAGTGATTGCACCAAAATGATTTTTTTTTACTGAAACTGAAATGATTAAGTTAATCTGAATTTACTTGTATACAAATAAAAACTTGTATACAAACATTTAAATTGCATATTAATCATTTTTATAGCAACTTTTTGACATAATGAGTTTTTTTTACTCCATTTCATTGTTGAAATATAAACATTTAAATGGTGGCTGTTGTAAACAAACTTTTCTTCCATGACAGATTATTAAAACTTACCATAAATAAAAAAGACATCATTTTGTCTAGCTAGCTAACGCGTTATTGACCTTGAAGGGTTTTTATGAAATATAATATCATGTGACACATTGTTTACAAGCTGTTTTATTGACATTTTTCCATTGTTGAAACACTGATTGAGCTATTACGTAAGACATTATACGTTTCAATAAGTTGTAATGTTTCTTTCAACATACCTTCTGATGTTAATTTGTTAATTTGGTGCTATAACTTGTAGAAAAGATGTTGCCATTTCATTTGAACTGAGGCAGCTTCATCTGTCACGCCACAATAAAATGTTTGAATTTTGTCATAAAACTGGCAAAATTTGAAAGCTGAGACTGTTTCATATCAAAAGTAACAAAGCAGAGAAATCAATATTGTTAACCCAGCTCCTACCTGCTGTAGCCAAAGGATGCCCATTGGAGAAGCACTAATTAAAGGTCATGTTTTAGCCAAAGATTTCGGCCACCCAAAATCATTTTGTTTACCAAAATTTTGGTGCATCACTAATTCTCACTCATTATAGCCTGACATGGCATTCAAACTAGTGTGTTTTACAGTCTTATGTAATTCTAATGACTCTCTTTGTGTAAATGAAGAAGAAAGGAAGGTTGAATTGAGCAGTTTGCTGCAGTAATCTCTGCTATCCTGTGAGACGCAGTTATGCATGCTGCCTGCTGACATGTCCATATAAGCCCTGGCTCTATTTATGGATGTGTTATTGTGGTGAGTGCGATGTAATTGGGCTACATCATCACTCTCACTGGGCCTTGTTCAGTCAAACAGGCCTGCTGTCGCTACTAAGAGAACAGTAAAACTCCAGTGTGAATCCACTGCATAAACATTTTTGTGAAACATTTTCTTTCCGAAAGATTTTACAGATGCACAAAGCTTGCTGACTGGTTTCTTAAATGACTGGTTAATTTCTAGTTCACCCAGAAGTGAAAATTTGCAGAAAATATGCTCGCCCTCAGGCCATCCAAGATGTAGATGTGTTTGTTTCTTCATCAGAACAGATTTTTACAGATTCAACATTACATTACTTGCTCACTAGTGGATCCTCTGCAGCGAATGGGTGCCGGCAGAATGAGAGTTCAGACAACTGAATAAAACATCACAATAATCCAGAAGTAATCCACACGACTACAGTTGATCAGTTAATGGCTTGTGAAGTAAAAAGCAGCATGCTTATTAGGAAAAAAAGGTGGTGTTTTAATTTTAAGCTATTAATATAGTTCATAATAAAGCTTACTTCACTGAAAAAGCCCATCCCCTGATGTCCTCTCACATCAAAATCCACCAACATACTTATTTAAAACGGTTTTGGACTGTTTTAGCTTGTAAACGGTGCTTGTGCATACTTCTCTGCTGATTCAGAAAAACCAACTTTTTCCCTGGAGAAAGCAATATTATGGATAGGGGATGGTTTGAAGTTGATATCTTAATTTATTACGAACACAGGTTTTCACTTCACAAGATGATGATAATATATGCAGTAATTGATTAAATTGATGCAATAAACAATACAAGTTGCTATGAATGACCAAAGATGTCAGTCTGACTAGTTGGTTGCTGTTCGAGTAGCTGACCATAGTGCCTGATCCCGAAGGTTTTCTAAATTTTAAGGCTTGTGATGGCTCTTTCATTTCCACTGTCAAGCAGTGCAGTTATTTGTCATAGAAAGTGCACATTTCTTCTTTGAACATTGTGTGGTGATTGTACAGTGCTGTGGTTTTCTCAGAGCAAGAATGTAATTTGTTTGTGTTTCTTAGCTCTTCCAAATTTCTAAGAGCGTCATCCCTCTCATTTTGGATTCACGCATATTCTGCCCTTTTATTTTCACATATAATTTGATGAAATGACTTTAACTAGGCATTAATTATAATCTAGGAACACTTTTCAAAAGGCATTCTTATTTATGTCTGTTCTTCAGTTTTTGTATTTTTAGCTCTGACCTTGTCATTTTCTGTTTCATGTATTCCTGTTTTATTGCTTTGTACTATATCCCACCCTTTTATTGCCTCATATTTTATATACTCTTGTTCTCTTTTTGACACAACTTCTGGTTTCATGGCTGATTCACCCTTTCTTGTCATTCTCCTCTCCTAAACCACGTCCTCTCTGACCTCTCCTACACCCCACACTCATCTTGTCTCTCAAATTCTCTCCTACATTGTCTCTTGTTTTGTTCTCCATAGAGGGTGTTTGGGAAACAGACCAGTTTTGACAGGCAGTTGGGCTCTTTGACCGATATGTTATCAGAAATGGAGACGAGCAGACCTTTCAATCCAAAGGTAACTGCAAAGCCTTTGACTTCTGATGTTGTAACTTGACCATCAGGGCTCAGCTATTTTTCTTTATTTTTTTTAACCTTAATGGAATGGTTTACCCAAAACTTACAATTCTGTATAATTTACTCACCCTCATGTCACTTCAAACCTGTATGACTTATTTTTCCTTAGTAGAACATAAAAGAGATATTTAGTAGAATGTTCATGCTGCTCTTTCACATACAATGAAAGCATACAGTGATGAAATATTACAAAACTACACAGTAAAAGTAGTCCAAATGACTCTCTAGCATAGGGTGAGGGTGAGTAAATATTATTGTGAGTATAAACTTTTATACTTATATTAATCGTATTAATTAACTCATATTAATTTTTAGTAGGGGTCAACAGACATGGAATTTTTGATGGCTGATATCAATATTTTAGAAAGCAAAGTGGTCGATGACCAATATAAAGCCAAAGTATATAAAATAAATTATAAATATTGCAGTATTAAGAAATTAAACTGACTTAAACGAAGCATTTTGTTTAAATTTTTCCATGACCATAACTGGATAATGGAGGAACAATTATTTTTCATAACCTTAATCTTGCAACATTTTGGCACCACAATTTAGAGATTTTGTAAGACTTTGAAGTTCCTTTTTCCCCATCAGATGTGTGATGCATATCTATTTGTGTTTGTTTGCTCAGTTGCCTAGCCAGTTTTCATCAGCACCAGCACCAAAGCCTGCAGCACCACCACCGACCGCTCCTAAGCCTTCCCTTTCCTTTCTGCCCCCTCCTGAGCTGCAGGATCGTCCTCCCCCCGCCCCTTGGGCTGAGGAGCTACGTGCCCGAACACGACCAGCCAATCAGTACGCAACCTCTGCCCCCGCACCAGCACAGTCATTTCCCAAAGGCCCAGCTGTGGCTCCAAAGACCAACTTCCCTCCCAGTCAGCTGAATTCAAATTTTGGATCCAAAACAATTAGTCCTGCACCTACTGGAGGAGCAAGAGGGTTTAACCACGCCGTTAAAACCCCCGCCCAAAGCTCTTTCCCACCACCTCCACCTGCCGCCCCTCCTGCCCCTGTTCCTCCACCAGCGAATATTCCCGCCCCTGCACCTACATTCAATCACTCTGAAAAATCTCCCATTGGCAGTCAGCAAAGCTTTGCTCCGCCTTCTCCTGCTGCACCCAAGACATCACCCGTCTCGTCATTCAACAGACCAGCAGGAAACACTGTTCCACCAAAGGTGGGTGTGCTTCAGATTGTTATGTGATGCAGTTATATAAATAAAGATAAGGTAAGGTAACAAAATCAAAAGAACTGTGGAAAATAAAGATATTTCCTGAAGAAGGTACCAGTATTCTCAAGGTGGTAAAAGACTAGATTTATGGCTTTGGTTAGGTTAAGTTTTAGGCTTTAGTTTGGTGAATGAAATGCTGTGTTAGAGCTGTCTTAAATTTTGGTGTCATGACAATCACTGCACATGATTGGGAATAAGAATTGATGCAGAACTGACTTTGCAGCGTAAATGATTAAATAGAAGCATAAAATAAGACTATGTTTAATATGCAAAGAAGTTATTGGTTAGATTTTGAATGATGAAAATTCTTTTTTTTTTTTTCAGCATAGGTGCATTTAAATGATCGAAAGTGCAAGATTCCTATTTCTAATTAATTTTGTTCTTTTTTTCGTCTTTCTGTTCATCATAAAATCTTTAAAATCATAAAATTAATGCATCGATAGTAATAAGAAATGCTTCCCGAGTACAAAATCAGCATGTTTGAATGATTTCTGAAGGATCATGTAACACTGAAGACCGAAGTAATGATGATGAAAATTCAGCTTTGCCATCAGAGGAATTAATTATATTTTAAAGTATATTCAAATAGAAACTTATTTTAAATTGTAATGATATTTTACAATATTACTGTGTTTTTGATCTAGAAAATGCAGACTTGGTGAGCATTTTTTAAGATACTTAAAATATATAAGATATAAAGTTCTATAAACTTTTATATATTATCTATAAAAACACGATTTGAATGCAGTTATTTCTGATGCTGTTGTATTTCAGGTGTCTGGTTCAGGTTCAGGTCCTGGTGGAGCTCCTCTCACTATGAGGGAAGTAGAAGAGCTGGAGAAAATGACTAAGGACTTTATCAAAGACATGGACAAACATCCTCCTGTGATCACCTCTCCAGCTACAGGTACACAAACACTCTCAGCTCTCCTCCTACACATAAACTCACCTCCACCCTGTGTACACACCCACACCCTTAAGATTTCATTTATCTTTTATTCATTCAAATTTCAGTCATTTCCTGGTTTTGATGTTAATTTAAGCCTCATTCATAGACGTCCATATGGCTCTTGTTTAATGCACAGCAGACAAGCTGTGATAAACACTGATTGTGCGATGGTGCCAGACGTCTCTTGCTCCCTCCGTCTCCCTCTCTCTTTATCAGTCTATGTAGGTGTTCAGCTTGATATAGCTTCTCTAGCTCAGTTTATTACTCTATTATCAGTGTCTAAACAGCACAGCGCTTCACCTCTCCCATGTCTGGATCTCTCTGGATGAGTGTTGTAATGATCTCAGTCTGTCTTTGTCAGTATTGAGGGTTTGTTTTACTTAGTAGCTTAGATGTGTGTGCAGGTGAAAGCTAAAAATACTTTTTGATTTGATCAGCGTACTTTCACGTACAGCTGAAATAAGCAGTTTGATTGGTGTTTTTATGTTCAGTGTTTGTAGGTTTATTTTTAAGCCTGGTGTATTCTTGTTTATAGATTGATTTAGTTCTTTATTGCCTAGTTTGTTGTTATGAACCTTTTCTAAGTCCCACCCCCTTGGTTGCTGTTGTAGGCAAACATCACAAAATGTCCTGTAGAAGTTAGAAATGGAAATTTGTGTTAAAGAGCTACTTCATCCAAAAATGACAATTCAAGAGTATTTTTCACCTTCATTTGTTTTCAAACCTATATGACCGTATTGTACTGTATGTGGAACACCAAACGTATTCTGTGTCTTTTATTTTTTTTTTTAGTCTGATCCAATGTTGTTTTGAGTCACTGATTTTCAATGTATGTACAAAAACATTAGTTTTTTAGTGGGATTTGCTTGTTTTGCAATTTTTCTAATTGGTGGAGATTTTGTTTTTGCAGAATCATAGATAATGACGTTTTTCACCACTGTTAAACGCGACTATTTAAAAACTAAGTTGAAATGATGCAGACTGAGGGCTTTAACAAAAGTAAACGCCGTTGATTAACAATCTCATAGCTCACAGTTGGTCTGTTTATAAGTTGTTAAAAATCAGTTCCTCTGTGGAGAAAACTAATGGGATTTTTACTTCTGTAAAGCAACTTTTGCTCTTTATATGGTGAATGGCAACAGTGCTAAGGTAGGATTGGTCAAGAATGTTTTTAAGGCGGGTCTTTGGGTCAATTAGTGAGGCCAAGCTGTTAAGACACAAAAGTGACCTCTCCAGTCGCCTAGTTGTCACTCCAGTGACTAATCTCTGTGTTTACTGCTCCGTAATTAATCTTTCTTTACCTCATAAATCACTCGTTATCCCCAATCTCTAATATGAACATATTTTTCCTTTCAGAGGTGTGTGGTAAATGTGGAGAGGCTCTGTCTAGATCTCAGCCGGCAGTAAGAGCGATGGATAAACTCTTCCACTCCCATTGTTTCTGCTGCATTACCTGCCGGCGCCCCCTACAGGGCATGCAGTTCTACGACCGTGACGGAACGCCTCAGTGTGAGGACTGCTACATGGTGAGACATGCGAAATGACATATTTGTGGTTTACATTTTTTGGAATCAGAAATGCAAAGTTATGCACTGTTATCAACATGACATACTTCGTTAATGTGGGAACTCGTTTTGTTTTCTGACGTCGTTCACCCATTTTGTCCATTAAAGCGAAGTATTGTTTTTCTTACTGTTTGTCTCCTGTGTGTTTCTAGAATTCTCTGTCTGTGTGTTCCCGCTGTGGGGAGCGGATCACAGATCGTGTCCTGAAAGCAGTGGGCCAGTGTTTCCATGCCCACTGTTTCCTCTGCACTACCTGTGGATGCACCCTGGAGGGCTCTCCATTCATCACCGATGACGATAACAACCCCTACTGTGTCAAAGATTACCATCGGTGAGCCATCACCAAATCACAGACCAGTCACAGCTCTCAGTTATACTCCAGAGCAGTTGAACTAATTATGCCATTTAATCAGTCATCAAAGTTATGAACAAATCAGTGAGATTTTATATGGGTTTTTCTTCAACTATTGGGCATATAAAATGAAACTTCTTTAAAATACGAGTTTCAAAATTAGTTTATTTAATTTGGGGTTCATTTAGTTGTGGAAATGACTTTTCATGTTTTTGGAATGTCCATGTCTTGGTTAGATTTTGATGTATTCTAAATACACACAATTAAATTGGTATTTTCATCTTTTCGTGTAATTGACTCATACCTTGATTAGAAGTGATGCACAAAATTTTTCAGTTCACAAATTACACCTTTTTTTCTTCACACATCATGTCTCATTTATTTCATTTTTTTCAGACATGCTTTGATAAAAGGACATTACTGTTGAGGGCACTTTATTAGGGGCAAAGTTGTTTATTGTGATGGAAAGTTATTACATGGTATTTTATTTTCATACTTTTTGTGTAATTGGATTACAGCTCAGATGGGAAATCATACACAAAAAATTGTTCACAAGTGATATTACATTTTGTCTTCATGCATCACGTCTCATATTTTATCTTAGACATGCTTCGTAAAAAAAAAAATTATAGATTTTATTGGAGTAAAGCTGTTTAGTGTGGTGAAAGTTATGCAATTTGGGCATTTTTGTAATTTGTATAAAAAGTTTAGAAGTTGTTTTCATTTTCCCTTTATACCATGATGTTTTCTAATGTAATTTTTATGATGGATTATCATATGTTAAGACTGAAATTGACTAGGATAGGAGTAAAATAAAATCTATAAACTAAAGTCATTAAAAAAAAAATGTTGCCAAAAAAAAAAAATAATAATAATTGTGACTTTCATAGAGCACAAAATTTAGAATAGAATTTAGAATAGAATAGGAAAAAAATTAACACTTGGGTCATAAAAGTGCCTGAAGTTGAATAAACACCCATATAAAATGTTATGTAATATTAAAAACAATGTTTTATATATCTTAACTTCTCTCCCTCAGCCGTTTCTCTCCTCTTTGCGTAAGCTGCAATGAGCCGATTGTTCCCGATGCTGGAAGTGAAGAGACAGTCAGGGTTGTTGCCTTAGAGAAGAACTTTCACCTGAAGTGCTACCGCTGTGAGGTGCGTTTGTTATCTTTTTACCTATTTGTTCCAGCCACAAATGAGAAGAATCATGTTTAAAAATTTCAAATAAAAAAATGTTGACTCCCTTTCATTGCAGGATTGTGCTCGTCCCCTTTCCATAGAGGCAAACGCTGATGGCTGCTATCCATTGGATGGCAGAATTCTGTGCATGAAGTGCCATACCCAACGTGCCAAGCAGGCCAAACATTGATTGGTGGAACTTGCCACAAAGCTAAACCAAATTTAAAACACACAATTGGCTCAGCGTTGAAAATGTATTTGCCGTATGTGTTTATGAGTGTTGTACTTCTCTCTTCCGTTTCACATTCTCATTTTCCTCATGTTTGCTCAATGACAGTTTCACCTTTTCTCGACAAAGCTCTGCTGCTTTTTCTGAATGGCCTTATTCAGAGCTCGGTTAATAGCTTGCCCTCTTTGCCCTGGCTTTTTTCTAATAGGGCTTGATGTGTGCGAGCACAGTGTTAGTGCCTCCATGTTGAATGTTACATGCGACACAGTTTTTACCCCTAGATTGATATGTAAAGTGTTAGAGAAGTGATTTTTAGGCTTGAATTTTTACTGTAGTGGCTGACTCGGTGCAGAGGTAATGTACTGCACTGCCATCTCAGTTCAGCGAGCTGTACGACTCCCAGCATGCCTTTAAACAAACTCAGAACATCCATAAATTGTACCACAGCTTCTGAGGTGAGATGTAACGTCTGTATATCCACAGCCATCCATGCACTTTCAATAAGGCTTTCCAAAACATACCTTGTAGTTGATGAGAAGGGCTCTGTGTGAAATGTAGTCACGACAAATGTAAAATAAGCAAAAACAAAGGCAGGGAAAGGTGAAAGAACAACACAATTTATGTATTTGTCATGCATGCTTCGTTTATAGTACCGTTTACATGTAGATGAACAAATATTTTAAAAAGCACATTTGTTTTGTCCTAAAATGTATCGAACGAAATATTTGATGATAGTAAGTTCGCATTGATTATCATAGCCAGTATCAGTTCAGTTGGTTTTCATTCCACATATTGCCAGAGGTATTTAGCGATTGCACAATTGTAGGTCGATTTGACGATTAAAAAGTATTTCCAAAGAAAAGCACATCAGTCATTGAGCCTGTTGTTATAGTTAGTAAGTCTATGACATTGTAGCTAAAGCTTTTTAAAAACATCTGGATTATAGATCGTATTATCTACACAAAATCTTCAGAATATACTTAACTAGAGCCTTTTGGTTATAGCAAAATTCATTCAGCATCACAAAATTGTACAGTTCATTTTATCATTTTCGTTTAAAAACAACAGTGTTACTGTAGACAAACTAACGTGTTTCTGAACAAATTGAAATATTTTATTTTTAACAGTCAGCATTCCCTGTGATTATGGCACAGAATTCGTGTTTTGTTGTGTTTTTCATAGCAACTACTGTCTCACTAACACCACTTATTTTGGCTTTAAGGTAGCACTGATATTATTTTGAGAATTACATCTGTATTTACATACAATGTGTGTTTCCCTTCCTGGCATTGTCTCTTGACTAACCAAGAAGTTCTCGTATTTAATGTAATCGAATAAAACGATGGCTGCCATCATCAAAAAAAAGTTACTTGACCCAATCCAACACATTATGCATGATTTGTTGTTATTGTTATTAGTGTTTTTATACATCATGTTGCACGGTTGCCTCATTTTCATGCTGGTATCACAATACTGCTGAATTTAGTAAGCCGTTATTGACCATTTGAACACTTATGGTTTAGCCTCCATGTATTTACCATTTATCAGTACTTTGTCTCTTTTTTGTAAACTGAACATCTAAATTCCTCTCTTGATATGTGAATGTGTGTATGTTTACGTTCGAAAGTACGCCAATGTGTTATTTTTGCTATCATTGTTTTCCTTCCATATTTGTACTGTATTCTGAACTAATAAAAGTATCAAATTTACAAACTGAGCACTTTTTGATCTGTCGCTGGACCTAAAAGATGTATCTTGAATGGATTTTCCCATCTCAGTCAGTTTCATTTTCTTCTTAAAGTAATGTGTATTTTTGAAGGTCTGCATGTTTACTTTTTTGTCATGTGACTGCTTCCAAACATGTTCGTTCCCACGCAATGTGTGACGTGCTCTTTTGTGATTTTGCTCCTCTCACACCCCCTCAATTCTTATCAGCTCGCCCCAGCCTCACATACACCACTGATAGTCAGGAGTGCCGACGTCTGTGTATGTAAAAATGTCACATTGAAGGTGTATATAAATGAATATTACCTATGCCACTTCCTACACTGAAGAACTTAAAACATGTACTTGCAGTTTTGTTTTCTATTTAGTGTTGATGTTTCCTCAAGTTTAACTTGGGTGACTTTTTCCAGTTGATGGATTTTGGAGCAAAATCATCTTCTGGCCCTCATAATTTTAAGAAATGGAGAGATTTGGGAAATATTTCTAGAAATGCCCCATTTATGTATGTGTAAAAGAGAAGGGTTTTGTGGGAAGCCAAGTCATTACATGTTTATCAGTCAGTGAAAGAGTGAACAGAGTGTGATGAGGGAAGATAGTAGTTGGATGACTTGTGGTTGACGGAGGACAGATAGAAAGAGGAACAGTGTGACGAAATAGAAAGCTTCGCTGGAAGAACATTATGTAGGAAGAATCCTGACCAAACGGACACAAAAGAAGAAAGAAGCAGCATAGGATGGATGATAACCCAGTTGTTCGTCAGGTGAGGCTTTCAAGATTTATCTACTTTTCATTTTTGGTCTTTTGCCAGTTTTATTAATAGGACAGTGGTAGTCACAGGAAATGACAGAAGAAGGTGGGATGGGATCAGGAAACGCCACAAGCCAGATTCGAACTCGGGTTACCCGTATAAGCACCACCAAGCACTTTTAGCAGTGTGCTGTAGAGTTGATGCCTAAATTTTAAAGTTCAATGTCCTCGAGTCATTAACAATGTAAGGAACTTAACCTGAGGTTACTGCAAAGGGAAGTTCATGATGCTGTTCAATAACACAACTCTATGAAATTCTTGACTCTGATTGGTCAGTCGCAAACTTTTTTTATATTGTTATATTGCTGTAATATTGTCATCGAGCTCATTTGTTGCTTGACCTATTTTGTACATTGTAAAGGAGTATTTTGTTTCTTCGCAAAGCTTTAAGATAAGAGCTCGTGAACAGCGCTGTGCTTCGGTCAACTTGAGTTCAAATCTCGGCTTGTTGTCCTTTCCTTAAACTTCCTGATAGCTCTCCAACTATCGTGTAAGTGATAAAAATAAAAGAAAGAAAGAAAGACAATATACAGAAAAGATTATATCAAATCAAAATTTCATGTTCCTGTGTTTAATTTGATGAGAAGCTGTATGTTAAGCAGGGAAATGTACATTTTCCCTTAAAGCATGAAAAACATCAAAGTAAATTTCACTACTTTAACTTTTAATGAAACAGTTGTGTTTCTTCATTTTCATTGTTCTTTAGTGAACATTCCTTGGATTCGCTCTTATTGCGGTTGGAAGTTTGACTGCCAGTGTAATTTCAATCCATCATAAAGCCTATTAGTTATGCATTCCTGCTTTCCCCAGTTGTGCTTTTAAATGGACATTTCCGTACAACACGTCCATCTCAATAAAACATAAAGAGTGAGTCATTTGCTAACTTTATATCCCCAAAGGAAATGGTCACAACATCAGAGGAACAGTCTCAACCAAATCCAGTGGGCTGCAACAAGTACCGCAGGCTCCTATTGGTTGTCTTTTCCTTCTCTCTCTTTGCAACTGCGTTAGGTTTGGGGGTCTATTCTCATCTGCAAAAGACTGCAGACCCCTGGACGTCACAATGGAAATCAGGTACAAACAACTAGTAAGTACAGTAGAACTTCTGGTATAGTTTTAATAATAGTGGTCGTAATTTCTCTCTCTTGTTCCAGCTGCTCCTCCTTGCCTTTCTCCTGCCTGTATAAGAGCATCAGAGCATTTTTCTTCTGCCATGGATCCCTTTTCTCGCCCCTGTGACTACTTCCTGTTTGCCTGTGGGACAGGTGGATCTTCCACTAGTGATCAAAGACACAGAGTCAAGAAGATCTCCAATGAAGACAATGGAGAATTGGACAAAAAGAGGGAAGTGAGGATGAGAAGAGAGACAGATGTTCAAGGAAACAGTGATGGATGGCTAGTCAAATTTCCAGACAGAAAGACTGCTTTACTGAAAACTATTAAGGAACTATTAGGTTAGTGAATTTTTTTTTTTTTTTACCTGAAATAGAACAAATGACAGTTTCATAGTGTCTTCAGGTTCCATATCTGCTTCTATCTGTCAGTCTTCCTGAGACTAAGCTGGTTTGCAGGTCTTCTAGACGGTCAGACTCGTCTGTTGGTTTTAATGGTGTCTGGGGCACTTTTTTTCTGTCAGGCTGGGACAAAAAAGTTTCATTGTAATGTAAATAGCAATAAATCTTTTCTTCCACATTGTGACAAAGATTTGAGCAAAACGGATTATCAGATTGGATGGAGGAAGTCGATTGTAAGAAAGGGGCGGAGTTTAAGTTTACTAAATGATTGTAGAAATTCGGTATATGTCACCAGAGAGAAGTCTGTTGTTTGACTGGAAGATTGAGTGATGGCATTTTGATTAAAAGTTACAATAATGTGATTACAATAATTACAAAAATCATAATAATAAATATAGCTGCAAGCAGTGATTACCGGGGTTCAAACGCTTAAGGCATTTAAGCATATAAGGAAAAAGACATTTACCATATAAATATGATGTTTTTTAATGTTTATGACTGTTATAGTGTTAGCAGTGGTCCAATCCCCTTAAAACTTTGCATGCTTGTTTAGAATCACCTGTTGCATGTGCTCAGCAGGCTTTATGAAGTTTTGAGTATTCCTTTAGGCTTTAAAGGATTTTGGGTAAATTTGGATTTTTAAATTTGAATTATAGGATTTTGGGTAAATGTTTTCGCCAGATTGAGCGAAAAACCTAGGACTAGTTCACAAAAGTAGGTTTTTTACATTTTCTCAATCATTTAACAAACGTTTTGATTGACAGCAGTGGTTCAAGAGGCAAAGTTGTCCAGCATGAGGAGTTCTATTGCATGATATGAATATCGTGCGTATGTGCGTAAAACCGTGTGACGTACAATCATTTATGCCCTTGAAAAATGTGATATCACCCTCCCAGTGGCTGATTTCTTTCAAATTTCTCTCCGACTTTTGGGGCCATGAGTCGAACAGGCCCACCGAGTTTCATTCCGATCGGCCTTCGTTAACCTTGTCTAACAGGTGCTCAAGTTTCGTCGGCCAATGGCGGCCTTGTTTTTTGAGATACGCAGATGTCCTTGTAGACACTTGTGGTGCTTTGGACCAAGACCGTGCACAGCGATTTTCATGTCTATAGGACAAATGGTTGCACAGTTATAGCCATTTTACTTTTTCTCTCTTATAGTGTCACCAAGTGGCCAAGCTCCGCAATTTTTTTCCCGTGACCTCAGATTGAGCTCTTACATAAGTGTTCTGAGTTTGGCGAAGATGTCTCATTCCGTTCAGGAGTTATAGGCATTTTACTAAAAGTGGCTCTGCCCCTTTCGAACGTTTTGGCACCCCTTTGCGATGGCGAGTCGAAAGTTCAACTTTTTTTGATAATTATTGATATTCATTCTTCTGAAAACCTTTCTGCACTGGTTTGGTTCCGATCTGGTGAAAAACCTAGGACTAGTTCGCAAAAGTATGTTTTTCAAAAAATGCGAAATACCCAAAAATTTCGCACACTCGAGTCTAATGTAATGTAATCTATTGGGACGTGAGACAAACTAAATAATCAAATTACACTTCAAATAAATTTTTTCCAAAGACGTTTTCTGTCCTCTTAGGTAGTTCTTTGCATGCTGATGTATGTTCAAGTGTTGATTTTTCTAATAAGTTTACTTTTAAATAGTTATTTGATGCTATAAAAATGGGGTGTGGTGTCATGATTGGGTCTGCAGGAGTTTGGGCGGGACTTTGGTTCCGTGGCTCCACCTCAAGATCGCTACTGCGCAGACTCTGGCTCCAAATGACGTAATTTTCGCAAGATGACAGCGCCCATACTGAGAATGTTTTGGCTTCACTTTTCTATCTTTTTTACAGTTTATGTCTTGAACCCCTAATAAAAAAAGAAGCATGCATGGATGCCTCTTTCACAATAAGATCAATAAGACGCATTTAAAAAATATACAAGGATGAATGTGTGGATCACCATCTTAAACCAACTAAAACCAGCAAGCCATCTTTGGCTGGTTTAAGTCATCCAATGGTTAATCTCAGTAGGTATTTATGATAACTAATTGTATAAAACAAACTTGAATCATCTTTGACATTCAATCAGTATGATCTCTGTGTGATCAGAAGCTCCTGAGGAGGGTGTTTCTATGAGTGCAGCAGAATGGAAAGCAAAGAAATACTTCAAGACCTGCATGGATGCAGAATCCCCAGAGAAAGTGGGTTCAAAACCTTTCCTCACACTACTCCAGCAGGTACACCCACTTTTTAGGATAAAGGAAACTAAAAGCACCTGCATTGCATCATGCACTTTGCTCCAATGTTGTTTATCTTTTGATTCTTTCTCTCTCTCTCTCTCTCTCTCTCTGTCTTTCTCGGTGTGTGTAGTTAGGTGGTTGGGCAGTATCAAACGGTTGGAATCAGACAGATTTTAACACCACCCTCGCCCTGCTGATGAGCCAGTACTCCACATTTCCTTTCTTCAGTGTGTATGTAGGGTCAGACCTTGGTGAAGAGCAAACAGCTTCTGATCAACACTACATACAGGTGATTACTAATGAAGGTACAATATAAGCAGTTGGTAGCATGATTTACAGTTTTCTCAATACTAGGTGAACAGCAGTCTACGTGGGCTAGACTGTGGATCATTTATCATTGCTTTGACACAAATGCATTCAGTGACTACTTCTTTCGAACTACATGATTTCTTTTTTCACTCAGACACAACCACTACCAAAATTCTGTGTACATTTTCAAAACTGTTAAACTGAGAACTGTGTGAAGACTTGACCTAAGTATTGAGAAAATGGTGTCCTAGCAATTATATGCTCTAAAGACCCCATAAAATAATTAATGGACACAGTTTTCTGTTTTGATGCATTTCACTGATTTGATTATAATTTGATTACATGTATTTTGTATGGAAGTTTATTTACACCCGTGAACAAAAAAATAAAAAAGGTAATTGCGACTTTTTATCTCACAATTCTAACTTTTTTCCTTACTATTCTGAATTTATATCTCACAGTTTACTTTTTTTCCTTCAAATTCAGATTTGTGATATATTAACTCAGAACGGCTAGATATAAACTTGCATTTCTGAGACAAAAAGTCAGAATTGCAAGATAAAAAGACGCAATTACCTTTAATTTTGTTTAAAGCTTGTTTAGATCTCTCAATTCTGAAGAGTCTGAACTGTTAGATAAAAAGTGACAATTACTTTTCCAAAAACAAATGGACAATTACTTTTCCATTTGTTTTTGTCCTTGAGACATTTTATTGAGCAGTGATTTGTATTATTCTCCTGTGTACATGAATCCTCAATATTTTGGTCCATTTTCATTGTTTTTGAGATTGTTCTACACTCTTTATGTTGGATAAAAATGTCCATGTACATTTCCATAGATTGATGAGCCTCATTTTCAATTCCCTATTGACTGGAATAGCAAGACAAAGAAATCCAAAGCAAGTACTCGGGTAGGTATTTTCTGTTCGACTTAGCACCACACGTGTTCATAATGGATTATTAATAACAGTTCTTTGATATTTTGGTAACTTCTCTTTTGTTGTCTCTGTTCCTCTTTCTCAGTATTTGCGTCCATTCTACATGTCATGTGGTCAGTACTTGGATCTCTTGGGCGTTCCCTCCAGTGAAACCACTCAGCACTGCGGTCTTTACGTATCTCTATCCACAACTCTGGCTCTGGCCACAGCCCCTCTCCGCTACCGCCTCAGTCAGAAGATACTCTACAACAGAATTACCATCCAAGAGCTACAGGTCTGTTTGTAAATCTGATTTCCTCTATGACATATGTTAATAGATCAATAAAAAATAAGATTGTCCACGATAAAGAAAAAATCTAAAACATGTGCCACATTCTTAGAAATTAATATGGTTTTGGAAAAAACTTTTATCACGACATAAGAAAACCTTCAGTTTAATTATGTCGTGGGAACTATCAAGTAAAAGTATTTTCCTTATTTTTTCTTTTATTATATTTTATTTCCATATTTTTCAAAAATGTGCTTAAAATGTATTCGAAGTGAAAACAGTTTTTCTACTATTTTTACTATCATAAATTATTTGCTTATAAATATATTAATGAATTATAAAAATATAAATTTTGCAGTAGCATCTTCTCTTTCATATTTTTGGCCATTTTATGTTTTTCTACATATTTTTGCATGTTGGCAGTGTAAATTTAGTATTATTCAAATACTATTATAGTATTTATTAAATATTAATACTTTTGAATTACGTTTTATTTTATATTATTAGTTGCTGTTTTAATTTTAGGTTACAGTTTAATATTTTTGATATGTGCTTTTATCATTTTTTAAAAATATTTTTATATCTTGAATTCATTTTTTATTTTAGTTTTAATTAATAATAACAACACTTGAACAAATGATTTTGCTGGTTACACCACATGACTTGGATTTGGCTGACAGAAGTTTTTCAAATAAGCAGTGAAGTTTTGATATAATATTTCTCTAAGAATTCCATTCATTTAATGAGACTTTTTTCATCATTATGATAATAGCACAGTTAAAACCTTGATATTTTTGACATTATGCCACATAAATGAATGAATGAATGAATGATATATTTTTAATACAGTAATAGATCTGGATAAAATAATATTATCATATCATTAACCCAAATAATACAGTATACAGTACCTAAGATGTGTGATAATATCATTTTTTTCTGTCTCTCACAGACTCTGGCTCCAGGCATTGATTGGCTTGCTTGCCTAAATGCCATATTTCAGCCTCTTCCTATCAGCCAATCAGATCTTGTTTTAGTCCACAATCTCCCATATATTATCCACATGTCCCAGACAATCAGTAAATGGCAAGTCCAGCATGAGATGATGGGCACGTAAGTCACTATTATATACTTAATCATATTTTCTTAAGAAAATGTGATAGATCTTGACTATTAACACAGATCTTTGTTTGTGCTTATGTGTAAATATCCGCAGTGGTCCACTTCATACATACATGATCTTTAGTCTTTTGCACACACTCATTCCTGCGCTGGACTCGAGGTTCTTCCAAACAATGAGAAACTTTTCCATTGCGACTGGAGACACAGAGAAGGTGGGTCTGCATTGAAGGAATTACCCACAATGCCAGTTTATGTGAAGTGAAGCAGTGCAGACTGCATTATATTTTATATCACTTATATTGTCTTTTGATTTTAGCAGATGCCACGCTGGTTGCGATGCGTTCAGCAGACGGAGCGAGGGTTTGACACTCTACTCAGTCATGCAATTAGAGAAAAACATGCACAGAAAGAGGTAAATTTTGGTTGGACCTCATGAAGAAATAAAAGATTATGCATGAACATGAATTTAATAAAGCAATGACATTTGACAAGTGTTTTTCTCTCACTGACAGGCTGAAGAGTTGATTCATGATGTTTATTCGTCCCTCAAGAAAAAACTAACAGATTTGATCTGGAGGGACGACAGATCATCATCCTTTATTTTGAATAAGGTATGTTGTGAATCATATGCAAAAATATCCTACTGAAACTGTGTATGGGTCTTTGTTCAGATCATTTTGTATATTTTTCAGATAAAATGTCTTAATCCAAGACTCTCCACTAAAACAAATAACCTCAGTCAGGCAGAACTCAACCATCTCTATGCAGAGGTAAATGAATGAATTGGAATTCATTTCGATGAGTGAATTAACAGTCAGTGTAGTGAATGAAACATTTTCATTCATCCATTCCCTCCTTCATTCATTGGCTGTGTTTGTCTGCCTCTCTGCACTAGGTGGTTTTGAGTGAGGAGGATTTTTTCTCCAACTACCTGCAGATGCTGGTGCTGGAGCAGAAGAGCAGGAGCAGACTGCTCTCACACGGCACACAGACTGATGGGTTAGTGCTCTCATATTTGCACTGACATTTAGGGTTATGTTTTATCAGTTTCAAATATGAGAGAAAAAAAAATCTTTAGATTTTTATAATAGTTTCATGTTTAATCAATAATTCTGCTATTTAGAAAATGGTAATGTACAGTATTTCAAATATATACATAGTTTATTAATATAAATATATAATAATTATTTATATTTATTGAATTGCTTTACTTAAAATATGTATTTATAAGATAGTAATTTTATATATTTATTTTATTTTTATTCTTAATGATTATATTTTATTTTATAACTCATCAATTAATCTTAAATGATCATTTAATCCCCTCAACCCCAAATAATAATAATAATTTGAAAAACATTATAAAGCACAAGTTAGTTGCAGCACAAATTATTTTATATCCATACATGGATTATGCATGCAAATCTTCAAACATCTTAACTAATTTGCCAGCAATTTGCAAGATTGCCAGCAGCTATCACTCTGCAGCTCTCGCCTGGTCGCCCACTGAAGCTAAGCAGGGTTGAGCCTGGATGGGAGACCTCCTGGGAAAACTAGCCAGCAGGGGGTGCTCACCCTGTGGTCTGTGTGGGTCCTAGCGCCCCAGAGTAGTGACGGGGACACTATACTGTCCAAAAATAAAAAAATAACACATTGTCCATCAGATGAGACGTTAAACCGAGGTCCTGACTCTCTGTGATCATTAATATCTGACCATCATGTCCTCCTAACAATCCCCATATCTGCTGATTGGCTTCATCACTCTGTCTCCTCTCCACCAAAAATCTGGTGTGTGGTGGGCGTTCTGGTGCAATATGGCTGCCGTCATATCATCCAGGTGGATGCTGCACACTGGTGATGAATGAGCAGATCCCCTCTCACAATGTAAAAAGCTTTGAGTGCTTAGAAAAGCTTTATATAAATGTAAAATGTAATGTAATGTAATTTGAATAATAATTTTTAGTTCACATGAACTAAATCACTAGTTAACTGACATTATGTTCATATTTAACTAATTCACATTTTAGGCTCATATTTAAATTCTTTACATTTTTTTTTTTTGGTAACGAGAGTAGCGACAGATATTTTCTTCCAAATTGTGATGCACATCGGAGCGAAATGGATTATCGAAAATGAATGTGAGCTTGAGGTTGATCATAAAAAAGTGGGGTTAAGTGGACAAATGATTGGAGGAGTCAATCTGGAAGATCGAGTTATTACATTTTGATAAAACATTCAATTAAATAAACATTAAAATGCATTAATGGATGACTAGTTCACAATAAGATCAATAACATACATTTAGAAAATAGATAGGGTAAATTTACATTTGATGCCTACTTTAAGCCATCATCCATTTTACATTTCTGTCTTCCCTCACCTCTAGTTTGTCTATCACTCCATCCATCTCTGGAAATGACATAATCTTCCCTGTTGGAATGTTTGTGTCACCCTTCTTCCATTCCTCATATCCCAGGTATCAAGTCACACCATACATTCATTCAGTGGAAATACTATTACATTCCAAGATATATTTTGCACCACTTTTAGTAAAATAGTGGTATTCTGTAACTGTAACAAATTCTGACCTTTTGACCTTGTTTTTATGCCTCATTTTTTGAATACACTCTTCTACTTTTATGTGCTGAAGATGTAAGATGCTTAAATATGCATGTGTGAAAGATATTTATATAAAATGTTTACATCAATATTCTATAGGGCACTGAATTATGGCACACTGGGATCTCTGATGGCTAAAGATCTTCTTCACCTTCTGCTCCCTGATAGTAAGTCAGTATGAACCTCAATCTGAATCTGCATGTTTGAGTGTTTTTAATCACCTTCTATGTTTTTCATCACTAGTCCACACAAAGGCCAACAATCCAGAGTTAGAGAGCATGTGTATATGGTCTCATTATCTGAGTGTGACCAAGGATCCAGGACGGGTCGGCACATGCTCTCTTTCCCCCTCTGAACAGCAGGAGGTTTGGGTGCAGTACTCTGCTCTACAAGTGGCACTGGGTGTAAGCTAATTTACTCTAGTACAAAGGTTTTCAATCTTTTATGCCATGGACCCCCAAATATGATTATCCTCTGGAAATTTACCCACTCTCATGCCATCTAAGATGTTGATGAGTTTGTTTTTGTTTATTGGAACATATTCGAAGAATTTTTAGTATTAAATTATTGGCTCACCTCTGCAGTGAATGGGTGCCGTCAGAACGAGAGTTCAAACAACTGATAAAAACATCACAATAATTCACAAGTAATCCACATGAGTCCAGTCCACCAATAAACAATTTTTTGAAAGCTAAAATAATCAATAATAATGCTTCCTCCAGTAAAAAAAAAAAATAAAAAAAGTTTTGTCTGAATAAGGAGACAAATGTGTACAGATCAAGCACCGTTTACAAGCGAAACCAGTCCAAACGAGTTCTAAACAAATATGTTGGTGGATATGGATGAGAAAGGACAACAGGGGATGGACTTTTTCACCGGAAAAAGCAATTATCAGCCATTCGTTGAGCTGTTTTTATCATTTCTCTCATTCTGACGGCACCCATTCACTGCAGAGGATCAGTTGGTGAGAAAGTGATGTAGTGCTGAATTTCTCCAAATGTTTTCCAGTGAAGAAACAAACTCGTCTTGGATGGCCTGAGAGTAAATTTTCAGCAAATTTTAATTTTTGGGTGAACGATTTTTTTTTTCTTCTCATTATAGTACTGTACTGTCAGATTTGTTTATTTACTAATTTATTGAAATTTTATTTATTTATTTGATCACATTTTAATCTAATTTTTAATAATTATTTATTTTTACTTTTTTAAAACACTTTTTCCCTCTGAACTTTCAACGAACCCCCAAACATTCCCTTGTGATCCCTTGGGGATCCCAGTTTGAAAACCCCTGCTCTAATCTACAACTATACTCTTTTCATTGTTAGCGATGAACCCAACATTTTTCTTTCTCAACATTTTATGTTCGATATTTGTTTTTTACAGGCTTATAAGATGAGTTTCACAAGGCATCCAGAAGACTCGTCTCTATCAGGCCTCTCTTACATTCACCTGTTCCTCTCCTCCTTTACTAAGGTACAGAGAACATGTCAATGAGAAATGCATAAGCACGCAAACACGTGTGATAATCAAAATGATCAAATCATATGTTACAGGTAACGTGTGACGCTGACTCCTTCCATGAGTTCATGCCCTTTGAACCTTCCTTCCTGGTGACAGTCCTGTGTTCAAACTCACGCTTCTGCCCCAAACCACTGACCTGTGTGAATAAATCTCAGAGTTATCCTCGAGAGATGTGTCAGAGTCGAACGCTGCACTGAATCTGAGAGGAACTCTTTTCCGCTGAGACCTGTTGGAGCTAGTTTGGGACTATTGAACCATTGGAGCTGCTCACTGTATTTTTGGGAAAGGAATCTCATGCATTCTTTCTTTTTTTTCTTTTTTACTACAACTAGCCTAGTTTGTTTACAAATTTACGCTGGTTTACATGTGGTTACTATAAATACCACAGTTAAACTGGTTACTAAATAGATAACCAGATAAGGAAGGAGAGCATTTCACAGAGTAAAAGTGATTCCTGTTGTAATTCATTAATGATGGATAATTGGATAATTCGTATTCTCTTTATTGTAAATACAGTTTGAGGTCTGAAGTCTGAATGTATCATAAATGTCACTCTTATATTCGAAATGTATTATATTTGGATGAAACACAAAAAAGTATTTTTGCATAGGTGCGTTTTGGTCTGTAGTCAAGGAATTTCATACATATACCATTTAATGTTTTAGTGCAGAACATGAATCAGTATAAAAATTCAGTGATCATGTAATTTCAAGAACAATATATCTTAATCTCAAAGGCAAAAAAAGAGATTACATTAGATTAAAAATGCAAAATACATAGATTTTGTAAATAAATAATTTGACTCAAGAAAGTCCTAATAATTTAGAAATGTCTTTCTCATGTTTATTATTTATTTCAATTTCTTTTTGAAATCATTATTAATGATTTCAAAGAGAAAATTGTCAAATTCAGGTATTGTTGTGTGTTCATTTTTTCGTAGTAACATTTAATGTATTTCAGAACTAAATTCTACACTGTAAACAATAACGGCTCAATTTACACCAGGAAAAAAAAAAAATAAATAAATAAAAAAACCATATAAGCCCTAAATGCCGTCATCAACGAGCGCCATTCTGAACAAACGTGTTGTTGTGACGCACATTTGATGCGTCGTAGTTCTGTGTCAACATGGCTGCACACGCTGGAAACAAGCGTGGTCTGGAGCATTTAGATGAATATGACCCAAAACCGGCAAAACAGCAAAAAAGTTTGCACGATCAGATGACTGAAAAGCGTCTTGTTGTTGTTTTAGAAGGAGCGACGCTTGAAACCGTAAAGGTAAAAGACAGCTAAACTCTTTAGAGATTACTGGATTGCTAGAGCGTTAGCAATAATATTTCTCCTAGCCGTATGCCTCAGAATTTAAATGTAAAGGTATCTCTGTGCAGGTTGGAAAGACATTTGAGTTGCTGAACTGTGATCAACATAAGAGTATGATCATAAAAAGTGGAAGAGATCCTGGGAAGATTCGCCCTGATATCACACATCAGGTAAAGCTCTTCAGCCCTTAACGTTACCAGTCATCAGTTTCACGTAGTTCATATTCAATTTTAAAGGACTCATTTTTTATTAAAAGGGTGTAATACGATTAAAAAAAAAAAATTATACATTTTTGCACATTCACTTTTTAATGAGTAATTATTGATCAGGTACACTATGGTTTTAGTTGAAAAATGGTAAGTTATAACTTATTATACATATGTCACTGAGAATAAAATGAAAAAAATAAACCATCTTGCAAAGATATTCTATCAACTCAAACCATGTGATTTTAGTTTAAAACCGAGAGATTTTAATTCGTCCTAAATCTGTGCTCTGAATGTCCCACAGTGCCTGTTGATGTTACTGGACAGTCCTTTGAACAGAGCTGGACTGCTTCAAGTCTACATTCACACAGAGAAGAATGTTTTGATCGAGATCAACCCACAGACAAGAATTCCTCGCACTTTTGCACGATTTTGTGGACTAATGGGTAAATTCACTTCATTTGTGCGTTTACTGTAATCAACAGTATGCCGAAAATTAGTAAGTTTATCTTACTCCTATTTGTCCTCCTATAGTCCATCTTCTGCACAAGCTGAGTGTGAGAGCAGCGGATGGTCCTCAGCGTTTGTTAAGGCTGATTAAAAATCCAGTGTCGGACCACCTGCCACCTGGATGCCCCCGATATTCGACATCGTTCAAAGCAGGAGATGCTGTTTGTCCCAGAACAGTTGTCCCTGAAGATGGACCTGCCGCTGTTGTCATTGGAGCATTTGCACATGGAACAGTGAGTCTGTTTACACTTCTCCTCACGGCTAAATGAAGTATAAAATAATTTCATAAATGTGAATTTTCATTGCTTTTAAGTAAATCACTGATTTGTTTCTCCATCCTCTCGTAGGTGAATGTCGACTACACAGAGAAGGTGGTGTCTATCAGTAACTATCCTCTGTCTGCAGCTCTGACCTGTGCCAAGATGTGTTCAGCGTTTGAGGAGGTTTGGGGAGTGTTGTGACACAACCAAACTGTTATGAACTGTCACAAACAGACTGTGTTGTGTGTATGTATATGGTCCATTCATTGGAGCAAAAATTGTGTTATATGATGGCACAACAGAGGAAAATTTTTAGTGTATTATAACACAATTTTAACTCACACTGACGCAAAAAGTTATACCCTTTAAAGTGTGGGGTATTAAACTTCAGTTTCATTTTGTATAAGTTAACATAACATTTAATAATAAACCCAGATTTGCATGTGTGAAACAACACTTTGCCTTTTTTCTCCTTACAGTAAACAATAGCATGCAACAGCGGGCCACTTTTTCAGCAGCCTTGGTTTCTGGAAGTTTTTTCTATTCAAAATGTCCATGTTAAAGGAGTATAAGCCATAAATAAAACCAACCAGTGATACGGTGAATCAAAACATTACTATTAGGCAAAAAAAAAAGGAAAATCAGACAAAAAGATAAAGGTACAGGACTGTACTTAATGGCTTTGAGGGGATAAAAAAAAAAACTACAATCCCATGAAGCATTCTGAATGACAATCAAAATAAAAATGGAGAAATATAAAATTCAAAGTTGTTGATATGAATAGCAACAATGTTTAAGATAAAGAAGTATTTTGAGAGCATAGCGAGACGATTGTTATTCACTGTGCTTTATGGGAGTGAAAAATTGCAAATTGTGGCTCTGATTGATGGAGATTTTTTGTGTGTGTGTAATCTTGGGCAGTGTAATTGTTCAACAGAAATTCTTCTGTTAAATTCAGTTCTTTAAAAATGAAATTGAAACGCTGTAAACTGATGGCTTTGGGAAAAGCATGTGCCACTGATTAACAACCCCAAGTTCACATCAGGTCTGTCTTTGAAGGTTTGTAAGTTATCATTAAAAATCTATTCCCTTATAGAGAATATTAAATCATTTTTTACTTCTGGACCGGGACCTGACTGTTGCACTCACCTGGTTTTGTGCATTATTCTGAAATGTTATTTTGAAGTTCTCTTTTAAAATGTTCTGGTTTATCACAGTTGTACTGTAGCTTTAAAATTAAAAATTTAGACGGCTTCAAAACAGTCTCTCCTTCTGTGTTTGGGCTCTGGACCCTTTAGCCATCAAATATGCTTTTAGATGTTTTTTTTTTTTTTTTGTCTAGGCTTCATGTTGGTTCCCCCTGCTGGGTTTGTTTTCCCTTGTTCTTTCACCACACTTCACGCCTTTGCCAACAGTTCTCAGGCTCCACTGGTTTTCATTTGAACAGTTCAGTTCCTGCTGCAGGTTTTGGCAAGTTGTGATGCATTTGTAATTTTTCAATTATTTGGGACATTTCCTGTCTTATATATATATATATATATATATATATATATATATATATTTTTTTTTCCCACATGCAACACAAATTTATAATTAATTTATAATTAATTATAAATTAATTAAAATTAGTTCTGTATTCAGCCAGTGTTAGTATATTCACACAGAAAAAAAAAATAAAGAAACTTTGCCATTAATACTTTTTAACAGTGAGCTGAAATCGAATATTATATAGTTATTAAATTTTCTATTCTAAAATATTTAATTGTCTAAATGGTGATTTAACCACTTTGAATAACTTTTAATAGATAGATGGATAGATAAAGACGCAAATGGGACACATAAATTGAACAACTTTTATGTAAACAAAATACGAAACTAACTTTTATTTACCATAAAAACTAAACCTTTACATGTAGTAGTATATACACATTATCAGAAATCACAGTCTTTTAAGAGCCATCGTCCTCTTCTTGTGTACTGATCAGCTGAGAGCAGCTGCTGGGGTTCATCGTCTCCTCAGCAGAGTTCTCCAAAGTCTGAGTCTCCTCCATTTCATCCGCGGATTCGTCGCTCGTTTCTGGATCCTCGCAGTCTTTGGATTCAGATTTCTCTGTGTCTCTGGGATCCAGGTAGCGACAAACTGCGCTCTTCCTCCCGAGCGATTCCTCCTCGTGGAGAGCCAGTAACTCTATTCGGTTAGAGACGGGCTCGTCCTCCTTCCTCTCCGACAGAAACGTCCGCTGAAGCATTAGCTTCTTCATTGTGTGACATTTGTATTTAAGAGCTGAAGCAGAGCCCGCGGCGTCCTCTTCAAAGATCACACAGGTGCCGATGGCGTCCTCGTATTCTCCGGCGAACAGATAGCGACCCAGCTGCATCATGGGCTGCTCGCTGTCAATGTCCACGATCTTACACGCGCCCTGCTGCCGACTGGAGATTAAATCAGAGCTGATCATCCCAGACAGTTCCGCCACAACCAGCTGCTCCTCTTCCTCCCATTCCTCCTCCACAGCTGTGGCTGATGAAGCAGTAGCACTCATTTAACTCTTTCACATGTCATGCAACTCATGAACTCAAGAAGCGAATTGCTTTCGCAGAATGTGCGCGACGGAAGTAGTGATCGGAGGTCCGATTCGTTTATGGGAATCGGTTCTTTTGAACAGTTCGGTCTAAAGGATCTTTAAAACACGATTCAGTAGTACTCTATCTATCTATCTATCTATCTATCTATCTATCTATCTATCTATCTATCTAGTGTCTGTCTGTCTATCTGTCTTTTTTAAGTTTTATAAATAAAGTACTATTGTAATTTTGCGTGTTTCGTGTGTTTCTTACAACCGTAAATCAGATTGAACATTAAAAACCTTGGTCAGAAACGTTTTTGCACATTTAGCCTAAATAAATACTCCTCTTTACTTAATTTACTCATACTTTTGACCAGATTTCACATTCATAAGTGTAAATTTACTAACAAGAAACCCATTTTTTTATTGAAATATATATCGACAGTATCAGAGACTCTAAGAAAGCTGTAAGACCTTTGAAAGCTCGTGAACTTTATAATATAAAGTTAGGCCTATTTATCTGATTTTTAATTTTTTATGCGTGTATGTGCATATCCTGTGTCTTTGTTTTGAACTTCCCCCTGGCAACTCCTATTTGTTGTAATTTATTATTCTATCATTTTTATTTTTATTTTCTTCTTTTTGATGTTATTTCTTGATAAAACATTGTATATCATTGTTCTTTAAAAAAAAAAAACCTCTTTAAAATAAACAAACAGTCTCCGTTTCGTCGTTTCGTACATGCGTGTTGCTCGCTTATTAAAGTAACTTTTCGCATATTAATTTAAACCTCGGTTCACCTAAAAAAAAGAAAAAAAAAAAAAAAGAAACCAATGGATAAGGAAAAGATCCGACTCCAAAGAATGAATCGTTCATCAATCGGGCATCGCTAGCAACTTCCGGAAAACCAGCGCGTGCTGAAGTCACATGTGCGCTAGTTCACAGCAGCATGAGAGACACATGAACTCAGGCAGCTTTCGTAAATTAGAGCTTTCTCTGAATGTCCTAGAGAAGATCGGAATAAGCGCAAGAGCGTGTTTTTGTTAAACAGTGAGTATTTGATGGGTTTATCTGCTGTGATTTTTTTTTTGCGTGTCTTTATCGGTTCACTGTAAGCTAAGTTAGCAGCGTGCTAGTTAAAGCTGCGCGAAATACATTTTAATGTTTATTTTCTAAACATGGTATTGAGTTTTGGAAGCAGTTTTGGTATTGTGGAAGCAGCTCCACGCTCCGATCTGTCAATCAAGCAGCCAAGCTGTAACGTTATTTGTCACGATTACAAGCTTAGATAGATTACAAGACATCTGTTTTACTACAAGGAACGCTTTGAATTGCATAGATGAGTATGTTTACATAATGAGTGAAATCATAAAGTACGAAAGCCACATGGGACATGCCCTGGCAATCTACACTCTGTCTAGGTTTCTGTTTCTAGTCTTATAATTATGATTTTTTTTTTTTTTTTTTTATTCTGGTCAAATATCAACTCATTAATTGTTTACTTGTATTGTTACCTTAGAGCAACTTTGTAGGTGTCAAGCATGGGCAGAAAGTTGGACCCCACCAACAAGGTGAAAAGAGGACCTGGACGTAAGGCCAGAAAACAGAAGGGAGCAGAAACTGAGCTGAACAAGTTTTTGGTTGATGGTAAAGCACACATTCTCTTCGTGATTTATACTTATTTTGTAATATATATATGTATATGTGTTTATAACAATGTTTATTCTCTATTTGCAGAGAATGGACCAAAAAAACTTTCAAGCAGAGCGAGAAAACGGCAAGTTTCTTTTAAATGACTACATATGATTAACTACATGTAGTCATTTCTTTTGTCATATTTTTGTATCTCTGTGGTAATTACTTGTGAATTTTATTTTATTTTTTCCCCAAATGAATTCCAACAGAGCTGTAAAAAGAGCTCAAGTGGCTAAAGAACTCAAACAAGAGGAAAAGCCTAAAAAAGGTTTTCGAACATTTAAAAATGAAATTGTAATGGATTTACGATGTTTATGCACCCATTAATTTTTAAATCAATTATTTTCTATTGCAGGATTCTCAGATGAGAATAGCAAATGGCTAAAACCAGCACAGAGGAAGCGAAAGATTGAACAATCTGAAGAAGATGAGGACAGTGACAGCCAATGGGAGGAGGAGGAAGATGATGATGATAACAAGGAAATAGAGGAGGATGATGACGATGAAGATATGGTTGATGACTATGGTGCTGATGAAGGGGATGTTCAAGACAGTGATGGAGAAGAGGTATGATTTCAACCAATGAGAAACATTTGTATTGAAGAAATCGTGTCCTTTCTCAAATGTCAAAAATAATATACTTTTTTTTTTTTCTCCTGATGTCGTACCACTTAAGCTTGGAGCACAAAATACTGTATTTCACAATTCAGTGTGCTTGACTTTGCGTTTACATGTGAGATGAACTGGAAATAATGTCAAAATACTACATTGTGAAATACATTTCGTCACTTCACAAAATAAATATGCAACAAAGTGAGGTTATGACAACATTGTAGCATACTACCATTTGAAATATTTATTATATATTATTATACGCTAAAAACACTATTAAAAAACAATCAGCATTGTATTCGAAGCGTAGCCCTTTCCTGATTATAATCTTATCATTACTTGCCCTGTCAGCTTCTGCCAATTGAGAAAGCTGCAAGAAAACAGAAAAAACAAACAAGCATGAAACCAGAGAGTGATGATGAGGATGAGGAAGATGATGATGAAGAAGAGGAAAAGGATGATTTAAAGGAAGATGAGGATGAAGAGGATACTGTACAGGCAAATATTGATGAAAATGAAAAATTCAAACTCCCATGTGCAGGGAAGGAGGGTGAGTTCAACTTTTAGTATGTCAGCAAGCTAGAGAAATTCACAGCCTCAAAATTGTATTGGATATAGAAGTGTGTTCTAACCCTCCATCTCAATTTATGTAGGTCTTTTACCGATGGACCTACAGACCATCCATCAGAGGATCAAAGATAACGTGGATGTGCTGTCTCACTTCACTGAGAAGAGAGAAGAGGGCAAGGAGAGGTCGGAGTATCTCTCTCTGCTGCGCTCTGACCTCTGCACCTACTACAGCTACAACGAGTTCCTCATCAGCAAACTCATGGACCTTTTCCCTCTCTCTGAGGTGTGTGTTTGTATCTGCTAACTTAACATGACAGGTTTTGTTAGC
Organism: Spinibarbus caldwelli; assembly: GCA_039654775.1. Taxonomy (NCBI): domain Eukaryota; kingdom Metazoa; phylum Chordata; class Actinopteri; order Cypriniformes; family Cyprinidae; genus Spinibarbus; species Spinibarbus caldwelli. The sequence continues at coordinate 15,971,231 of CM077226.1, forward strand.
ATCTAAACTGCTGAAGTGTAGATGCTTCCTGTTTTATTACCACCCATCTGCTTCCTCACAAGGTGTGTGGCTATGCTAACAGGATAGAGGAACTGTCTGTTAAGATCTGAAGGGGTGGATGGCCACACCTCCACCTCTATATGAATTAGCAGTACATCTATATCAGAAAATAACTGTCTTTGTAAAACTTTGGAAGATGTTTTCTGTGTGTTGATTGATGTACATATACAACGTTCAATTTCAGCTGATTGACTTTCTTGAGGCCAATGAAATTCAGAGGCCAGTCACCATCAGAACCAACACCCTAAAAACCAGGAGGAGAGACTTGGCTCAGGTCTGAAAAGATTTCTTTTCCATTTTTTCCAAAATGTTGTGATATTTTGTATTAGAGTCCCATTTGCACCTGCTTTGTGATTGGACAGTGCTAAATATCGGTTCCAAAACATGGTCCAATTACTCAAACCTCAATAGAGCTAGTTTAAAAAGAAATACATGTGACCACAGTGTATCTGTAGAATAAATGCTGACATATCCTGATACATCCGATCAGTGTCAAAAGGGAGACTGTCTGTCAATCATTCTTTGCGCATAATATTGCTGGTGATATGTGACTCAATAAATATCGGACTTTCGACTAAAATAACGAGCCTCTCATTTGAAATGTCACATTTACTGTAAGATCAAATTTGAAAATTAATTTGGAATTAACTGTGGTTTATCAGATGTAAAAACTCATTAGTGAAAAATCGCAGAAAAAAAGGTCCATTGTCAATAGCTTAGTGATCCACAAAGCACCGCTTAAACAGAGGTCACGTCTAACCAACCAATACACTTGAACCCAGTGCAAAATCTGTGGCAGGGTTTCTGCTGGTCTTAAAGTGTTTTAATTCATCCTTCCTCAAATTAAGGTCTGAAAAAGGTCTTAAATCAGTGCAAAAAGTCTTAATTCATAAAGTGGCATTAATTGTTGCATGGACTGAATTAATTAATGAATAAATAGACACACACACACACACATATATATATATATATATATATATATATATATATATATATATATATATATATATATATATATATATATATATATATAAATTTTTAAAATCCTTCTCATTACAACACATCACAAAAAAACCCAGAATGGCATTAATACAGATGTCTCTCCGGTTCGCAGATGTGTTGTGTAATCTAATGACATGTTCTTTAACACAGGCTCTGATTAACAGAGGAGTGAACCTGGATCCGTTGGGGAAATGGTCCAAAGTGGGGCTGGTTATCTATGACTCTTCTGTTCCCATAGGTTAGATCCAGTGTCATTTCAAAACATTTTGTTTTTCATCCTTCATCTTTGACGACTGAAAGAATTCATGTCGTTTGTTACTTTTAAACAGGAGCAACTCCTGAATATCTGGCAGGCCAGTACATGTTGCAAGGTGCATCATCGTTTCTGCCTGTAATGGCGCTTTCGCCTCAGGAGGGGGAGTCAGTGCTAGACATGAGCGCCGCTCCAGGAGGCAAGACCACATATACGGGTGAGCATATGCTTCTCTGTGACAGTCACACCAACTGCTGTGTTATTGTACAGTGACTAATCTCTGTTAAGCCTTTTTATTGTTTATTGGCACAGTCGACACCAAAGAATGAAAGTCAGATATTTCTACAATGTTATATTAAAAAGTTATATTAAAATGTTTTGAGTGTGTGAAGCCAAAATGTGGATCATTTGTGTGATGCAGCTCAGCTAATGAGAAACACAGGCATGATTGTGGCTAATGACGCAAATGCAGACAGACTGAAGAGTGTGGTGGGAAACATCCATCGTCTCGGTGTCACTAACGCTGTCATCTGCAGCTATGACGGCAGACAGTTCCCCAAGGTCTGCACCATCCTTTTTTCCAGTTCTGTCTTGTTTTTTTTTTTTGGCTTTCAGTTAACCATGTTGTGACATTTAATGTTATTGTTTTTGGTACATATCCAGGTTTTTTTTTTTTTTTTTTTTTTTTTTTTACAAATTTCTATACAATTATGTGTGTCTAATCGGATATTTATTTTGAATGGTAGGTGATGGGAGGTTTTGATAGAGTGCTTTTAGATGCTCCTTGCTCGGGTACAGGAGTTATCTCTAAAGATCCAGGAGTAAAAACTGGCAAGGTAAAATTATTTTCTCTTTGTGGCATTTGATACTGAAGCTTTTAAAACCAGCCTTTATTCTGAAGAATTTGTTACTTTTATGTACATTCTCCATTGAAACTTAATCTTTCTCTCTGTCCCTCAGGACGAGGCTGATATTCTTCGCTCGGCTCACCTGCAGAAAGAGCTCATCCTGTCTGCTATTGACTCTGTCAACGCTGAATCTCCAACTGGCGGATACCTTGTTTACTGCACATGCTCTATTATGGTCAGTTGCACACAGTAGCTATGTTTCCATCTCCATATTTTTTTGTGCATTTTGAAGCATCGCGTCAGAAACAAGTGATGGCAATGCCAAATAAAATTTAAAAATCTCTTAATTCACAAAAAAGTTTTTACGCTCGCTTGAGGTGATTTTTGACTTGTGCAAAAAAGGGTTAATGCGAATAATGGGAGATGGAAATGCACTTTGCGAATAAATTCCTCCATGTTCATCAAAAAAGTTATGTGACGGCATAACCTGACTAACCAGCAGACTGATCTGAAATGTTGTAATGGTCATTCTTAAATTGCCGAGCAAAGTCTGTAGTTAAAGAATTCCTGAACAATTGCCTCCCAGAACGGTCTTACACGACTGCGTGCCCAAACAGCAGGCATCCACCCCTGAAAGCAATGACCGCATATTGTATTTCATCTGCTCGCTCTGAGGCACAAATAATTTATGAGAATTAATATACTCAGTGGCTTCTCATACTTTTCCTAGTGATATTTAGTGCCAGTTTCTCAGGAAGTGACGATTTTGTTCTCTTTGACTCGTTGGATGGAAACAGTGCTTATTTGCAAATATTTGATGATATTCCAAGGTAAACTTTGGATGGAAACCCAGCTACTGAGTCACATTATTGCTATTAGAGATCGATTGACGTGATATTTGGTTTCATTTGATACCAAGTATGCAGAACTGGTATTAAATAATGGTTTTATTAATTATATAATTTATTTTTGCAAATTGTTAACTGAATTGTTGTTTGAGTAAACCTTATGATAAAATAAATTGTAGCCCGGTATATTAAATATATATATACACAGTGGGTACGGAAAGTATTCAGACCCCCTTAAATTTTTCACTCTGTTATATTGCAGCCATTTGCTAAAATCATTTAAGTTAATTTTTTTTTTTTCCTCAATGTACACACAGCACCCCATATTGACAGAAAAACACAGAATTGACATTTTTGCAGATTTATTAAAAAAGAAAAACTGAAATATCACATGGTCCTAAGTATTCAGACCCTTTGCTCAGTATTTAGTAGAAGCACCCTTTTGATCTAATACAGCCATGAGTCTTTTTGGGAAAGATGCAACAAGTTTTTCACACCTGGATTTGGGGATCCTCTGCCATTCCTCCTTGCAGATCCTCTCCAGTTCTGTCAGGTTGGATGGTAAACGTTGGTGGACAGCCATTTTTAGGTCTCTCCAGAGATTCTCAATTGGGTTTAAGTCAGGGCTCTGGCTGGGCCATTCAAGAACAGTCACGGAGTTGTTGTGAAGCCACTCCTTCGTTATTTTAGCTGTGTGCTTAGGGTCATTGTCTTGTTGGAAAGTAAACCTTCGGCCCAGTCTGAGGTCCTGAGCACTCTGGAGAAGGTTTTCGTCCAGGATATCCCTGTACTTGGCCACATTCATCTTTCCCTCGATTGCAACCAGTCGTCCTGTCCCTGCAGCTGAAAAACACCCCCACAGCATGATGCTGCCACCATCATGCTTCACTGTTGGGACTGTATTGGACAGGTGATGAGCAGTGCCTGGTTTTCTCCACACATACCGCTTAGAATTAAGGCCAGAAAGTTTTATCTTGGTCTCATCAGACCAGAGAATCTTATTTCTCACCATCTTGGAGTCCTTCATGCGGGCTTTCATGTGTCTTGCACTGAGGAGAGGCTTCCGTCGGGCCACTCTGCCATAAAGCCCCGACTGGTGGAGGGCTGCAGTGATGGTTGACTGTCTACAACTTTCTCCCATCTCCCGACTGCATCTCTGGAGCTCAGCCACAGTGATCTTTGGGTTCTTCTTTACCTCTCTCACCAAGGCTCTTCTCCCCCGATAGCTCAGTTTGGCTGGACGGCCAGCTCTAGGAAGGGTTCTGGTCGTCCCAAACGTCTTCCATTTAAGGATTATGGAGGCCACTGTGCTCTTAGGAACCTTAAGTGCAGCAGAAATTTTTTTGTAACCTTGGCCAGATCTGTGCCTTGCCACAATTCTGTCTCTGAGCTCTTCAGGCAGTTCCTTTGGCCTCATGATTCTCATTTGCTCTGACATGCACTGTGAGCTGTAAGGTCTTATATAGACAGGTGTGTGGCTTTCCTAATCAAGTCCAATCAGTATAATCAAACACAGCTGGACTCAAATGAAGGTGTAGAACCATCTCAAGGATGATCAGAAGAAATGGACAGCACCTGAGTTAAATATATGAGTGTCACAGCAAAGGGTCTGAATACTTAAGACCATGTGATATTTCAGTTTTTCTTTTTTAATAAATCTGCAAAAATGTCAACAGTTCTGTGTTTTTCTGTCAATATGGGGTGCTGTGTGTACATTGAGGAAAAAAAATGAACTTAAATGATTTTAGCAAATGGCTGCAATATAACAAAGAGTGAAAAATTTAAGGGGGTCTGAATACTTTCCGTACCCACTGTGTATATATATATGTATATATATATATAATATACATACACACATATATATACATATATACATACACACATATATATACACATATATATATATATATATATATATATATATATATATATACACACACACACACACACACACACACACACACATATATATATATATATATACACACACACACACACACACACACACACACACATATATATATATATATACACACACACACACACACACACACATACATATATATATATATATATATATATATATATATATATATATATATATATATATATATATATATATATAAAGATTAGGTTTGAAGACCTACACTACCATTCAAAAGGAATTTGTAGGACTTTGAGTAAAAATACAGTATTGTAATATTGTGAAATTATTACAATTTTCAATTAATATCTTTTTAAACATATTCCTGTGATGGCAAAGTTGAATTTTCAGCATCATTACTCCAGTCTTCATTGTCACATGATCCCTCAGAAATCATTCTAACATGCTGATTTGCTGCTCAAGAAACATTTAATTATTATCTGTTGAAAACAGTGCTGCTTTTGTGGAGAACGAGCCATTTTTTCAGGATTATTTGATGATTAGAAAGTTCAAAAGAACAGCATTTATTTGACATTAAATGACCAATTCCTTAGGGGCCAGTGATCATAATACATGAGATATCATACCCTGAAGACAGCTTCTCACACGAGATGGTTTTTGGCCTGGAAATAATGAATCCTTCAGGGGGCTGAAAGTGTTGGAAGTGTTAAAAGAAATATTTTACAGACCTTAGCTTTAGGTCACCAACAACAAATACACAACCTATGAACTAAGTCTGAGTTGGTGCAGCAAAAACCTTTTCTAATTCTGTCTGATTTGACGTGGATTGATTCAGATATTGCATTTTAAACCAGTGCTGTAATGCAACATTGAGAGGAGAAGTGGAAGAGATGGATGGAGAATAATTATATGAATCTTTATCTGAAAACCCACTGAAATGTGTAGATGATTACATCTGATATCCTCTAAAACATGCTCATTTTTGAAATGAATTTCTTGAAGATTTGATTTGTCTTCTCCATAGGTAGAGGAGAATGAGTGGGTGGTGGACTACGCTTTGAAGAAGAGAAATGTAAAGCTGGTCCCCACTGGACTAGACTTTGGCAGCGAGGGATTCACCAGGTAATGAGGCCTTATTTGAGATCCATCTACAGTAATAAAGACTGCTCCTAGAAACTGAGTTCTTAATGTGAGTCTGTCAAAGAAAGTGATAGAAATTATGAAGTGCACTTAGAAAATATGATCTCCTCTCCACAGATTCAAAGAAAGACGTTTTCATCCCTCTCTCAAACTCTCTCGCCGATTCTACCCTCACTCCCACAACATGGATGGATTTTTTGTGGCCAAACTAAAGAAGCTGTCTAACACCATCCTCACTGCCCCAAAAGAAACAGGTGTGTAATCATTTCCCTTTTGTTTCCACATCTTGTTAATTCTGTTAATTGATCTGATATTAATTCTATTAACTATTCTTCAGAAGATGAAGTAGAATCTACAAAAACAGAGACCGCAGCCTCATCGAAGCAGATCCAGAAACCACAATCTAAGCAACAGAAGCCTGCTTCAACTCCAGAGAAAAGCAACATGGGCAAGAAACAGAAATTAAAACAGAAGAAATCTGAGCCGCCCATCATAACGAAGAAAGCTGGAGTGAAATCTGAGAATAAAAAATCTGGTGGTCCCAAAAAGGCCAAAATTGCTAAGTTGGATGGTGAAGCATCCAAAAAGAGTGAGAAACCTGACAAAAAGCAGAAGGTAAAGGAACTGAATGGAGAGTCAACAAAAGAGGCGGGGAAGGAGAAGAAAGAGAGAAGCCAGTTGGAGAAGAAGAGAAACAAAATGAATAGTAAGAAACTGTTGAAGAATAATAAAAACAGAATGGGGAAAAACAAGTTTAGGAAGTTAAAAAATGTGCTTGGACAACAAGAAAGTGGACAGTGAAATTCAGTCTCTTGTTGCAATGAATTGACATGGACCTGTATGCTCAGGACTGGGATCTGTCATTGGTTTGACACGAGACAGGAAGTTAAACCAATCCCAACATGCTGTTAGGGACTCAAAGATTATCTTTTAGAAATGTACACAATGATTTTGTGTATCTATCTTGGCTTCCCAAGACTTTTGTCCACCTTATTATCGCTTTACTGTGACGATTACTTCAACCTTGTGGTATAAATCTTATAAATGTATAGTTCATTGTCCGTTTTTATGGATTTTGTTTTGAAAAAAAAGAAACATTTAACTGAAATACTGCAAAGGAGTGAGTATGTGGTCTGTTTTTCTGTCACCTATTAAAAAGAAAGTGTGAAAAAAGAGGTTTGTTGTCTGAAAAAGTGATGTCTGAAGCCTTAAAGCACTTTGGTTATCGCCTTCCCTGGGAAGAGAGTGACTGAAATGATATTTCACGGCTTGTCTTAACCTGACCTTTCCTTTCAGCCTTTCAGGAAGTCACCTCAGAAAATCAGATCAAAAACTATTGAGGTAGAAGTGAAATCGTACTTTGAGCCTGAGTGCATCACGACTGCTATTCAGCAGAACCTATTGACTTCACTTTTCACATCGCTTAGCTCCCGCCATAGAACATTTATCAGTGCGCAAAAAGTTTTCTTTGGGTTCAAATGGCTAAAACGCTCAGCAGATGAACTTCAGCTGTGAGTGGTCTTTCCTCCCACCCTACTGGCCCGGTGCCTGTGTAACCATGGTAACGTACTTATCGCATTGTACGTCGCGAAGCCCTGAGCTAGTACCCTCTGAACTGTGATGCTTTCTCTGTACTTGCATGAAATCCTTCTGTCTCCACAAAAGATGGCCCAAAATGCCATAATTATCGCCGCTTGTTCCTCCCAAAGCTGTTAATTCTGTTGAAATGTAGCGCATGTGTAGGCAAAGCGTTTATTTTAATCACATTGCAGCGATTACATGCAAGGAGATAATTTAAGGTTGTGCCTGAAGGATAAACGAAGCCATTTAGCAGGCCTGTGGGTAAAACGTTTTAGATCAGACTAGTTTGACACCCCACTGATTAAGTGGTATTGTAGAAGGGTAATTATCATGATCACCTGCACATATGATTGCAGGGGTAGGAGTGTCCAATCTGTCTTTAATAAGAGCTACTTCCCTTGTTTTGTACAATGTAGTTGAGTTTTCTCTTATTGTGTCACCAGTATATTCCACACTATTGTTTTAGCTTGGTTAATGGTGCTTACTAAGACAAGAAACACTATTAGTACTGGTATTTGAACAAGTGCGTAATCGTAAATGGGTTAATGAGTGAGTGAGATTTTGTATGGTTTTGAAAAACTTTTATACTATTTTCAAAGAAAGTTTAGGTTTAAAATGTAGTGTAACCAGGTTAAAAGTGGTAAAAAAAAAATCTCATACCATTTTTTTTTATAAAGTAAATCTGTGAAATTTGTTCAGTTTTAATATTTTTGTTCATATAACTATTTACACATAATAAGAAAAAATGCAATTTAATAATTCACAATTTTAAAAAATATATTAATTATAAAAACATAAACGTGTATAATTCATAAATTTTGTAAAAAAAAAAAATAAAATAAAATAAATACTTAGAAATATAAAAATTGTGTAAAAAACAACTTATATAAGTTGTTTTTAGGAATTTTTAGGAATAACATTTTGGGGGGTTGCACATTACATTTTACAACAGTTTGTCTCATTTGTTAAATCTGTGGTTTATATAAATATAAGAGAAAATGCTATTTCATCATTCAGAAATTTTGTAAAAAAAAAAAAGAATTATAAAAATATAAACTAAATTTATATATATAATTAATAGATTTTGTAAAACAAAGAATTAATGATTATATATAATTTTTTTTTCACATGACATTTTACAACATGAGCTATCCTTGCCTTGTCATAAAAGGTAAAATTCTCTAATATTTTAAAAGACTTTGCACACACAGGCTGCATCTGAATATGTGTACTTCCTTACTATAGAAAGTGAAAACAGTATGTGATGCTGGTAGGTCATTGACATTTCGAATGTAGTATGTACAATATATGAAACTATGGTTGTAAAGTATGTATTTATTCAAAAGAAATACCTACTCTCAGTATGTGATTTCAGAAGCAGCAATATTCATGAGGGTCTGCAGGGGTCTTCTCTATGATATTTCCTGATTTGTTTTTGAAAAGAGATTCCATATCATAAAAATTTGGGGCTTTTTTTTTACTTAAGCAGCCACCAATCAACACCGTAGCATAGCAACATGCTCACAACAACTCAAACTCCTTAAAACTGTGGATGTGGAAGTAAAAACAGCAGCAGAAAATTATTTTAGCACATGAAACATATTTAAATAACAGCATTTCCATTGGCCTGGGGTGTTGCCTGTATGTAAATGTGCCATCCCATCCACCCCTTTAATTTATGTTCCGCTACGTTTGTTATGTTTCATTGCCTCAGTCTCTCTGTAGTGCATCTGAGCATGTTTGTGTCTTGTCGTGACTGCACAGTTTGACTGTATAGTTAATCCTCTCACAGCTGGGAAATGCGCCAGGGTCTTCATTATATCCTCCAGCTAACCTATATCAGGAATGACTGCAGAAACGTGTAGGCCTTCGCTGAAGTCTGTACCTGGAGACACAGCTGTCAAACCCAACTAGCCTACATCTTACCAGTCTGTTTCAGCCACAGAATAGTTCAACCAAAATGACTGTTAAAAAACTTCTCCACTGGTTTTGTATGTAAACATACAAGACGGATTGGTTTTAAAAAAAAAATGTAGACCCTGCATGTTTTTTTGTTTTTCATTGCATTAGCCTAACTTTTTATAGATGGAAAGCTTTTTAAAAACCGTGCCTTTAGACCTTGCATTTTTCATTCCACTACCCTGCATCTTGCATTTTTAAACGCAAAAACATGTTTTGTGTGAATGGCCCTGTAACACTGTTCTTGACAATATCTGTCAGCTGTTTAGTACGGAGCCCCGCACATGACATGCAGGAAAAAAATGTATCGTATCAATAATTCGTTGCCTCATTTTATTAAATTGTGCGCACAAAATAATTAATTCCCTTATTTTACTAAATCGTGCGCATGACATTACCAAATCGTGGCAGTTTTAGTTGAATCAAGCGAGCGAATAAGGCCTATTATATTGTGTGCACAATTTACTTAAAACAAGGAAGCGAGTTAGTAAGTTATGCGCACGATTTAGTAAAACGAGGGAACGAATTATTATTTTGTGCACACAGTTTAGTAAAACAAGGGAATGAATCATTAAGTTGTGCGGATGCTTTACTATGTTTTTTCACCTGTATGTCATGTGTGGGGCTCCGTAGTTTAGAAACCCAACAAGTGATGTCAAGTTCAGGAATAAATGACTCTTTTGAATAAGCTCTTTTCAATGAATCAGTTCTAATTATCAAAGTCAAGTTGACGGCTCCAGCATAAATGACTCACTCACTCTGAATCTAAATTAGTTAGATCCACCAAATGGCACAGAAACAAACATATGTTCAGGTCAGATAGCAGCAGGTTAACTGCTAATAGTGAAAACACTCTTATTATGATCATTTTTAGTTCTTTATTGGAGCTTAACAGTCCCTTTGCCATTCACTTTTTATAGTATGAAACTTCCAGAAAAACATCTCCTTTTGAGCTCTAAATGAATGAAGAGAACTGATAAATAAAGAGAATTGATATGAATTGATATTGAAAATGGTGTTCCCATGAAATGTTTGTTTACTTCCTGTAGAGCTTAAAATGTACAGTATAGCTCTGTTTTTGCTCAGTTTTGTCCTGTGCACAGTGAAGGTCTGTCACAGCTGGGTCTGACAGAATCACTACCCGTCTCAGGCCTTCACTTCCTCTTTTTGTCTCTCTCTCAGTCTCACTACAAACTTTCTGAACTCTAAAACCTTTATTTTGAAATTTAGTGCTCTTCTCAGGGTCTGTTGTCCTCTCACCCACCCACACGCCTACACAGACGAATCTGCCCACTCTTATTTCTCACCACACATGTGCACGTACACTCGCACACACACACACACTGCTAGATTCCCTGCCTACAGAACTGCAGAAAACACACACACACACACACATTCCACTTTCGCCTCTTTCTCTCACTCAGAGGTGACACGCTGGTGGGCTCTAGCCGTATCCTACCATATCCTCGTTTTTCATCCTTGTCTCATCCCTCTCTTTTCGCCCACCCATCCTCCCACACACCTTCTCTCTCGTTCTAGCGTTCTCTCTCTGTCTTGCTTTGGCTCTTTCTCTGTGTCTCTTGAGTGACAGTCAGAGAGGACTGTAGAGGCCAATTACTCTTCTGCTGTTTTGGTGAGTGTGTTATATAAAATAAGAGCACCTTCTGCTGTCTGCGAGAAGCAGACATCTCTACTTCTATGTGCGAGTCTGCAATCATGTCTTAAACTTTTTGGATCATTCTGGATACCTTCAATATTTATGTGTATTATTTTAGAATTTAAAGGGGTTATAGCTGATGTTTTGACATAAAAGAATTCTAATTAACTCTTTCCCTGCCAGAGTTTTTTTTTTTAAAAAGTTGCCAGCATTTTTGGTCATTTTAACAAAACTTTCATGGCCAGAATATCTTGTTGTATGAATATCTGAACATTCAGTATGTCAAAAGGAAGAACAGAGCATCTGCTTTTAAACAAACAAACAAACAAACCTAGCTTCATCCATTCTTTTTTATCAACACTTGAATGCATGTAAGTTTAATTATATATTTAGAACTTCTACATCTTGATCAGATTCAGAACAATGATCAAAACAACGAGATGGAGTAGATCGCTTCCATTAACACATCCAAAGCTTGCACAAAGCTTCCTCTGCCACTTCCTGGCTCGACGTTTGATTTGGTAACATTATGGCAGTTTTGATTCATATGCTGTTTAATGTTTGATAATGGCGTTATTTTACATATGCACGTGCTTACATATGCGATCAATTGTTTCTGCTTCTTCTTCACTGCGTTTTGATCCAGGGATTCAATATTCTTTCAGAAGATGCATAATAGCTCCTCCTACTGTATACCAGAGAAAACACAGAAAGCCAGAAAAATTGTCAAAGGTGGTGGAAGAGTTAATACAGGGGTTTTCAAAGAATAGTGTCACTAGGGATCACAGAAAAATGTGTTAGAAAAAAATATTTTAAAAAAATTCATTTTCATTTTAGTACTGTCAAAGTTAGCATGCAATCAAAATATTTTTTTTTTTACTAACAATAAATTAATACTACATTTATATGTAATTATATCTATTTAATTAAATATGTTTATTGAATCTATTTCATAGTCATAGTCCCTAAGCTCCCGATTATCAGTAAATGTTGAAGATTTTCTTAGAAGGATAGTTTACTCAGTAATGAAATGTCATCATTTACTCACTTTCATGTTGTTCCAGACCTGTATGACTTTCTTTGTTCTGTGGAACATATAAGAAATATTTTGAATGAAACACAACGTCAGTGGTATGAACATTCATTAAAAGGGAATCGTGCTCATGCAAGCCTGCAGCAAAAACTTTTTGTTGTAGATGTCCATAAGTCTGTTATAGTCTGGGGTGAAAGCCTTGTATTATTTCATGACTGCAGTCTTGTATTTTCTAACTGTTTTGATGCATTTTGAGAGGATGGATTTACTTTATAGTAGTTTGGCTTTGAAAACAGCCTCTATTAAAAGATCACTGCCAGCAAACAACTCATATTTGGCATTCAGAAACTTGGGTCACCCAGTCAAGGTGAACTGATAAGGAGGAAATAGGATAGATTTTATTGTTCTTAAACACCAGAAGAATTAATAAGCACAATGTGCAAATGTACACAAAAATCTGTTGTTTCTGGCTGTGTAGCACCTGCTACTCTGCATTTAACCTTCTGAAGGACCCCAATGTTAGAAACAAGCAAAATTTCACATTTTTGTGAAACACTGCAGTGTGTGGATTGTTTTTTAATCTGTCACAGTGCAAGACAGGTTTTGCAGAGGCTGTTACAAAAGCATGCGACAGCACAAACTATATCAAGCAGGAAAGAAAACTTGCCGTAAGTGTAACTCGATTAGCATTTAAATGTAGGCTACAAAGTGAAGGTAAAAAAAAAAAAAGGTTTAGTACATGACTGAAAACTACATTATGACTTTTTGGTACAAAAACCTTGACTTTTTGGCAACTCTCATATTAAATGAGGTAGCCTACATTTTAATTTGACTGATATCTGTAATTAGAGTAAATAGGCTGTGTAATGTAAATAAAGTAATTCGATCTTATAAATGGCTCTGTCGCTAGGTTGCTGCTAGATTGGTTGCTAGTGGCAGCAGCTGGCTGGATAAACCTGCAATCCTTCACTGTGTGAGAAACTCAGACAGGGTACACAACCGTAAAAACGCTGCTTTCAACCTGATCAAACACAAGAGCCCCTCTCTGGACGCTGATGCTTTATGAAGCCAGGGATACCTCAGGGCTGTGTGTGCGGTTTTCTAGAAAAGTTTTTGTCAGGCTACTATTATGTTAGATCACTGTCTGTTTGTTTGCTCTGAGTTAGATCATAAATGAATCATATATGGTGTTTGTGCTGTGATAAAGTGATAGTGTCGTGTTGGGTTGTGACACTGCATTCTATATCAACACATATAAGGTTGTCTTTGTGTATAAGGCCCTCTCGTTCTTTTATCTACTGGCACTTTCAGTTTCTGTAAATATAAAACTGGATTTAAAATTAAAATATTTAAATTTCAATATTCCAAAAATTTTAAGGGCTTATTGTTTTTAGGGTTCTCACTCTTTTAAACAAATTAATTTACATGTCTTATACAGTTGCTTGTGATATACTGGATAAGGATTAAGGATAAGAATGTATTTTAAAAATGTATTTCATCACAATTTCTACACAATAAAATGTTTTAGAGCTTGGCGTAGCTAGAAAAAATGTATATTCATTATAAAAGTGATGCTTTAAGGTTTTATTCATTTACATTTTGTCCAGGTCTAGAAATCACACTTTTAAAATGAAGCATCCAGATTTTTCAAGACTGTAGGAACGCTGCTTCTTCAAAGGAAACAAATAGTTGTTGAGGGCACAAATTAAAAGAAACATTTTGATTTTTAATCATTTTAGCATATTTTAATGGTTGTTTTGTCTTATACAGCTAATGGTCTCATTAAGTTAGAATTAACTGTGTAATGCAAGAGAGTTTAACATAAATATTGTATGTATGCAGGGTTGGGGAGTAATGTAATACATTTAGTGCTGTCAAATGATTAATCGCGATTAATCGCATCCAAAATAAAAGTTTTTGTTTACATAATATATGTGTGTGTATTGTGTATATTTATTATGTATATGTAAATACACACACATACAGCATATATTTTGAAAATATTTACATGTATATATTTTTATTCATATAATTTATATCATATACAAATACATTTAATTTATAAACGTAACATATTTTTCTTAAATATATACACGCATGTGTGTGTATTTATATATACATAATAACTATACACAGTACACACACATATATTATGTAAACAAAAACCTTTATTTTGGATGTGATTAATCACGATTAATCGTTTGACAGCACTACACTTAGTTACGTATTTCAAATACAAAATATGAATAACTGTATTTCATTACAGTTACATTTTAAATGGGTGGTAATCAAATTACAGTTACATCTGAAAAGTATTTAGATTACTAAAGTGATTACTTTGAATTTTAATGTCATTCATTTCATTTAAACACTATTGTAAACTGTAACAGGCAAATAATTTAAACAGCAATTGGTGATTTTCTGACTCTGACACTCTGCAAAAGCATCCTAAACTAAAGTTCTGCTAATAAGTTTCATACCCCTTGCAGAATATACAAAATTGTATTAATTTTAACAAAATAAGAGGATCATAAAAATTGCATGCTATTTTTATTTAGTACTTTCGATGTTTACATTTACTCAAATGACTGAATTTATGAAAATTGCCCCAAATTTACATGTTGAATCTTAACTGTCTGTCGTTATCTGGATGATCCACAACTGTTTTTATGTTTTGTGATAGTTGTTCATGAGTCCCTTGTTTGTCCTAAACTGCTCACTGTTCTTCAGAAAAATCCTACAGTCCTGCACATTCTCTGGTTTTCAGCTTCTGTATATTTGAACACTGTCTAACAATGACTGTATGATTTTGTGATCCATCTTTTCACACTATGGACTACTGAGGGACTCAACTATTACAAAAGATGAAAACATTTACTGATGCTCACGAACGAAACACAATGCATTAAGAGCTGTTCAAACTTTTGAACAGGATGATATGCAAATATTTCTTATTTTGTTTAAAGATTTTTTTGAATTTAGTACTGCCCTTCAGAAGCTATTAATTACATGTTTCCCAGGAGACAAAGTTAACCTGTTTATCCAATTAAAATAGTTTACACACCCCAGCACTTAATGGATTGTGTTGCCCTCTTGAGCATCAGTATTTTTCTTTTTAAGATTGTCTGCATTTTTCCTTTCCTACCCAGAGGAAAACCAAGTCCTATGTTTGGTGAATGTCATTTTTCTCTGGACCCTTTGTGTTCCAAACCTTATTAGTATCCCAAAGTATTCTAAAGTATTTAGATTAAGTTACAAAACTTGTGTAATCTAACAAAATACATTACAAATTACATTACTTTTTGTATTTTGCAATCTGCAACGAAATACATTGTAAAAGTAACAAAAGTTACACATATTTTTTTGTTTGTTTTTTGAATGTCAAAATGTTTTAATTTTCCATTTATTTTATTTTAAATTAGTAACGTGTATTATAAAATATCCATAATATAAAACTATCTGCATTATTCTTTTATTAAAATTTAAATAGTGAGTAATTAACCCAGCACACCTGCATGTCCTAGATAGGTGTGTAGAAGAAAGGACAAAATAAAGTCCAATAAAATAAGAAAAAAAGAAAGTCTGCACACTTTTCCACTTTTCCACACTTGAAAAAAAAATTCTAAATTTATTCCGCAAAATTTCAGTCCCAAGACTTTCATATTATATAACTGACACACACACACACACACACACATATATATATATATACATATATATAGATGTATATTTATTGTATACACTATTTATTGATACAGTTGTTGTGTATGTTATGAGTAAATCACTGCTAAATAGTTTTTAGTGATATTCTTGCATATTAACACGTTTAAGGTTGTGTGTGTGTGTGTGTGTGTGTGTGTGTGTGTGTGTGTGTGTTGGCTCTTGTATCATGTTCTTGAGGCCAGGGGGAGCAGTAAGCAGATGGCACTGGCAGTCTGTGATGGCACTCACAGAGAGAGTAAAAAATAAAAGGCGCAAAGACATTTCTCACAGTGACCCACAGAAGCAGATTAATGGGGAAAAAATTAAAGGTTTCATATTCAATAAGTGACTTTTAGTGCAAATGCACTCAAAAAAGCTCAAAAATGAGCTTTATTCAGATGATGGATATTGACCGTGAGTTTAGGACTTTAGGCGTATGACACAGGAACAGCTAGAAACTTCTCTTTCCTATTCAAACAGACATTGAAAGCTCTATATATCTCCTTGAGTTAAGTCCACCAAAAAAAGTGTTGGCCTCCTCTCAACAGACACGATATTTTGCCAGCCGCTGGTGCTTTTGGCAGCTAGAGTTGCACCTTGCAAACAGAAGGATGTGAGGAGACAAGGGATGGATGGATGAGGAATGAAAAAAGGAAGGGTGAGATCATTTAAAGTAGAGGGCGAAGGGAGACAACACCTGGTTGTGGTACCCTGCGTTTGTGTCACGACTTCTTTTGCAGTGTGCGTGCATATGATGTCATATTCCAGGCAGAAGGTGGCATCCCCTCGACAACATCAAACACCCCCTCCATACCTCTGACATCATCTCGGAGACGTCTAGATAATAAGGTGCATTTGCGTATATATGCGTGTGTGAAGGAGAGAGAGAAAAGGGAGGGAAAAGAGGTGTGTGTTGTGGAAGGGGGGACGGGTAAAGCATATATAGACACCTCACCCTTACATATGAGATGCTATTAACATATCCAGCTCCCGCAAACACACACTGACATACAAACAGCACTCGCTTTAAATCACATTCCCGCACACAGAGGAAGGAAGAGAGCGGAGAGGGAAAGACAGGGATGCTCTTAGCAGGTGCCAAAAACTGAGTCCAGAGAGAAAGAGAGAGAGACAGAGGAATGGAGGACTAAAGCGTTCAGTCAGGTTTTAAAAGCTCTTCGAACTATTATTGGTGAGTAAAACAATTTGAAAACTTTATCTGCTTATTTTCTTGTGTGAAAATTGTGGAACCATGCTAATCAGTACAAATTTTTACTTTGAAAACTTAGTTTAACAACTATAGTTGTTGAGATTTATATTAGTAAGACTGTATTACTTTATAAATATTAAATACTTATGGCATTTTGCATGAACGTCATTCATTTTGAATGTTTTTCTGCACAGAATAAGGGTGCATTCCATGAAACTTGACAAGAACATGTCTGAAATAACAAATAAGAAATAACATAAGAATAGTGATAGAAAATGAAGGATATTTTTATGATCATGATATTTTTCATGACAATTAAGAACTCCTTCAAATTCTCATTACCGTAATGCTGAAATAGAGAAATAAAAAAAATAAATAAAAAAAATCATTATTTTTCCTGTACTGTGCAAACAATTATTGATATGTTTTAAATGTTGAGGTTTTTATATGCCATAGTAGTATTTTTTGTGCTGTCTTTATGCTTATTTAAATAGAAAATCATTGTCATTTTTAGAGTCATACAGTTCAAATAAAACAGCATTAAACTAATATAATGATAATCATTTTTGTAATAGGAATTACAAAAAAAAAAAAAAGGAGAAAATGTATTTGCGTGAAAATAATATCAAATTCCAAATTTGATTCCAAAAACATTTATTTTCTATATGTTAAACATCTGCAGGGTTTTGTGCAGTGTGACATGGATTTTATTTTATTTTATTTTATTATATTTGTGAGATTAGCCTATTTACTGTTATACAGTTATAGCGCATAGTACAAGATGGTTTTGTTTCTTTTCCAAGATGATTTTGTTCTAATATGAAAGTAGCTGAATTTATTCAAAATGCATATCAAACTAACCTCTTTCTGTGTTTTATCTGTTTCTTTGTATGTACTGTGTATTGTTTTCTGCAGAATGTTGTTTTCTGTTTGTATTTCTATGCTTCTCTCTCATTTATCTGTGTTTGAGTGTGTTCATCTAAATTTGTTCATCTAAATCTATCCATACCGACTCACATTAGCGGTGTATTTGGGGCCATTATCACTTGCACTATGCTGTGCTCCTCTGTATTTGTGGTGCTCCTAGTCCTTCTGGCCAATCCGGTGCCGGGCCACACCCGAACCCTTCACACCCCTGACAAAGCCATGCAGGTGGGCTTCCTCACAGGACTAAACACATATATTTTTAAGTAGTAAACAGAAAGTAGCCTTAGTCATTGAAAAAGATGTCCTGTTTCCATGATGCAGGTCATCGAGCATTTCCTTGAGCGCTACAATGACCTTTTGACCCTTGATGATGTTGAGAACCTCACGAGTGACCAGTCGGAAGAGCCCATGCAGACCTTCAGTTCTGGGCTAAAGGTGGCAGAATACCCCAAGTGGATTGACATACCTGTGCAGAGCGAGAATGCCTGGCTCCGCCTTCTGAAGGGGGCTTTGGCCAATCAGAAGCGAGCTCCACCGGACCGGTTGCGGAGGGGTTGGAACCGAGGCTGTTTTGGCCTGAAACTGGACCGGATCGGCTCTATGAGTGGCCTCGGCTGCTAATAATGAACTGAGAGGTGGACCGAGATGATGAGATGACTGTTGTCCCGCTTACCTTTAGGTAGAGGTCTGGTTTGGGACTCTGTGAAAACTAGGTGGACAAATTCATTATATTGTGTATTTCAATATACTTATTTTTACATGGGATTTGAAGTGACATGTTGTTTAACTGTATTTGTATTTATTTCTTAATGAAGGTAGTAGTGTTTCCTGGTTCCTTGAGATGTAAATGAGATACAGTCATTTTGATAATATGCTAGTAGTTTACTAGTAAGATCTAGTAAGATAAGATCTTAAAGTAATGTCTCAAATATTCTCAAAATGCATGACTTATAGAACATATACTGCTCACCTTCTGTAGTTTTTGCATGAATAAAATTTCTTCCACGTCATGTTTCTTTTTGCTTTCTGCATGTCTCTTAATTCCGACACCATCAAGTGTTTTTATTATGCTTTTCTAAACCCAGGTGTCCTAGGTGCTTTTCTAAATCTGCGTGTTCTCCCACACACTGCAAATCAAGGAGTTCTTGGGCTGCAGATATGCAAATGGATGAATGTGACAGGATTTTCAAAGACACGCAGGCTGACACACATCCACATCTTTCCGTGATGAGAAGTGGGCAGTCTGGGGTTTAGTGGTGGATAAGTGAGGTGTACGTGCAGGATATTTAGTTTTTTAAGGAACTTAATAATTGCTCATATTGAACAATATACGATGCACTATTAACAATTATTGTAAGTGAATTTAAACAGTATGTCTCTGCATAAGTGTTTCCTTTTCTAAAGCAGAGAAGGAACTGGTAGTCTTACATGCATCCACAACCACTGAATCATTTGGGAACTGCATGAAAATCCCGTTATTTCTTACCACTCAATCAGCCTGTGAAATGTTTATGAAGGCGTTAGGATTATAGCTTGTATGAAAAAAACAAACAAGCAAACAAAAAAAAATCCTATACTATGTTTAGGCACAAAATCTCAACTTGAACTACATTTTATAGAATAGATATTCTCTCTAAGAACTGATGAGTGTTTAATCTTAAAATAATTTGGTAAATTAGTCTGTTATGATCTATGTCCTTTGTTCTGTCTTTTATTTTTACAGTTTAATTTAATTTAAAAGTGAATAAGATAATTTACTCTTAAATTGAAATAATAAATTAAAATGCTACACATTTTAACGAGTTTGTTAAGCTACCTCAAAGTTAGTATAAACCAATGGTGTTGTTATACGTGTTCTTTTATTCGTGATACTTAATAATCCCTTGCTGCTTGTGCACTTTTAGAAGACTATTGGGGTATATATGTGATGATTGTCAATTCATATGAATTTCTTTCTTCAATGGAACACAGAAGATGTTATGCAGAACGTCCAAAATACTTTTTGCACTACAATGAAAGTGAATGGGCATCACAAGTGTGAATAAGCCAGAGAGAGAGAGATAAAAAAAAAACCTATAAATTACCATAAAAGTAGTCCAAACAACTTATGTGTACATAATTAAGCCATGGTCACTATACACTTTCACTGTATAGAAAAAAATAAACATATATAATTTACATGATTGTGAGTAACTTATTTGTTTTTTTAATGAGTTAATATCACTTTAAAGCAGTGGTTCTGAACCTTTTGACTTGAATGCCTTCCATTGCATAACTGCATAACACATCAATATGTATACAGGTGCATCTCAATAAATTAGAATGTCGTGGAAACGTTCATTTATTTCAGTAATTCAACTCAAATTGTGAAACTCGTGTATTAAATAAATTCAGTGCACACAGACTGAAGTAGTTTAAGTCTTTGGTTCTTTTAATTGTGATGATTTTGGCTCACATTTAACAAAAACCCACCAATTCACAACTCAACAAATTAGAATATGGTGACATGCCAATCAGCTAATCAACTCAAAACACCTGCAAAGGTTTCCTGAGCCTTCAAAATGGTCTCTCAGTTTGGTTCACTAGGCTACACAATCATAGGGAAGACTGCTGATCTGACAGTTGTCCAGAAGACAATCATTGACACCCTTCACAAGGAGGGTAAGCCACAAACATTCATTGCCAAAGAAGCTGGCTGTTCACAGAGTGCTGTATCCAAGCATGTTAACAGAAAGTTGAGTGGAAGGAAAAAGTGTGGAAGAAAAAGATGCACAACCAACCGAGAGAACCACAGCCTTATGAGGATTGTCAAGCAAAATCGATTCAAGAATTTGGGTGAACTTCACAAGGAATGGACTGAGGCTGGGGTCAAGGCATCAAGAGCCACCACACACAGACGTGTCAAGGAATTTGGCTACAGTTGTCGTATTCCTCTTGTTAAGCCACTCCTGAACCACAGACAACGTCAGAGGCGTCTTACCTGGGCTAAGGAGAAGAAGAACTGGACTGTTGCCCAGTGGTCCAAAGTCCTCTTTTCAGATGAGAGCAAGTTTTGTATTTCATTTGGAAACCAAGGTCCTAGAGTCTGGAGGAAGGGTGGAGAAGCTCATAGCCC
This sequence comes from Spinibarbus caldwelli, assembly GCA_039654775.1. Lineage (NCBI taxonomy): Eukaryota > Metazoa > Chordata > Actinopteri > Cypriniformes > Cyprinidae > Spinibarbus > Spinibarbus caldwelli. The sequence continues at coordinate 15,992,451 of CM077226.1, forward strand.
AAGTTGCTTGAAGTCCAGTGTTAAGTTTCCACAGTCTGTGATGATTTGGGGTGCAATGTCATCTGCTGGTGTTGGTCCATTGTGATTTTTGAAAACCAAAGTCACTGCACCCGTTTACCAAGAAATTTTGGAGCACTTCATGCTTCCTTCTGCTGACCAGCTTTATAAAGATGCTGATTTCATTTTCCAGCAGGATTTGGCACCTGCCCACACTGCCAAAAGCACCAAAAGTTGGTTAAATGACCATGATGTTGGTGTGCTTAACTGGCCAACAAACTCACCAGACCTGAACCCCATAGAGAATCTCTGGGGTGTTGTCAAGAGGAAAATGAGAAACAAGAGACCAAAAAATGCAGATGAGCTGAAGGCCACTGTCAAAGAAACCTGGGCTTCCATACCATCTCAGCAGTGCCACAAACTGATCACCTCCATGCCACGCCGAATTGAGGCAGTAATTAAAAGAACCAAAGACTTAAACTACTTCAGTCTGTGTGCATTTAATTTATTTAATACACGAGTTTCACAATTTGAGTTGAATTACTGAAGTAAATGAACTTTTCCACGACATTCTAATTTATTGAGATGCACCTGTGTATATATATATATATATATATTTATATATAAAATAAAAACAATAGACAATAAAAAGTTAGATTATTTTATATTTTATCATTTTAAGTCATTCTGAAGCCCCCTATTGGGCCCTGGTCCCCTGGTTAAGAACTGGTTCTTTCAAGGAGCATTTCCTAACTCTGACATAACCAAAATCAAACTTCAAACCTATCTTGGAGTCACCACCCAATTTTCCGCCACTGTTTCCTAGTATCCATATATTTGCCTATAGTAACACATTTGTATAAGCTGCAAACCTAAAATGATGAAAATAAAGATAAAGATTTTTAATGAAAATGAAGCCCAAATGCATTATTTTACTTTGACCACAAGATAGCACTATATCCTGAGACTCGAGACACTAGACTTCCCTGGGCAGTCTGCACTTCAGACAACACAGGATCCTGGACTCTGAGCTCTACAGTTATGCCACTTTATAGTTATAGTTAATATATAACATCCTCACATACCAGCTAACAGAGCTAGTGAAGAATGATCCACACGGGGAGAACAGAGTTTAAACAAACAACTACTCATCAGCAGAGTTCAACACATCAAAAACCGGTCTGCAAATTTTACAGCTGAAGAATCTAGAGTGAACTTGGCAACGTGACGTGACAGACGTGCTGTTTGTGTCTGTCAGGGTTACGTTCAGAAGCCTTTCTGAATCATGTGAGTCAGTCGTACTCTTAACAGGGTGAAGTGGATTGTGCAGGTCACTCCACAGGAGCACAAGATAGCTGCAGTGGAAAGGGTGTGGGGTCAGCCTTCGAGTGTTTGAGTATTTTTAGCCTGACCCTGGCAACAGTCCAAGACATTCTCTCTGCTGGCTGGGGAGCAGACATACACTATTCTGAGGGGCTGTTACTGAGCGCTTTCAATCTGTTTTAATGAGAAGAATGATTTAGAAGTTAATATTACATGCATATAGATGTATATACATTACAGTTACCCCATTTCATAAAGATGTTATGATGATTAAAGGGTGTGATGGCATTTTTAGAAGTGTTACGCCCCACTTCAATATCCTGTGACAAACTCTTTTTGACCTTCTCTTCATCTCTGTGACCTCGGAACTATCAAAAGAAGCCAAAAGGCCAGGACGGCAGCAGTCACGACAGTCCAAAATTGTCTGCAGTGCAAACTCAGATGATACTTAACACCATAGAAAGGACGAGACTAATTCAATGCAAAGAAAAATAAATAAATAAATAAATAAAATGGACAAATATGTAGTTTTGCAAAGGTTAAAATCCTATCTTGCAACAAAAGTGCAGATTCACAGAGGAACATTAGAACATTGCACTTTGACAGCTAATTGCTATAAAGCATGAATGTATTATTATTTTTTTTTTTTTGCAATGACGGACCACCTAATTAACACCAACGCTAAATTTGATGGATAACAGAGAGATTATAATGTGATTAATCAAATGTACTTTGTGATCAAATTCACTACGGTAATTTAGAAACTAAGCAATTAATCTACCCTGTCACTCTCTGAAGGATCGTGCTTGTTTTAAAGCAGTGGTCTCAAACTCTATTCCTGGAGGGCCACAGCTCTGCAGAGTTTAGCTCCAACCATGCAGCTCCAAATCACACCTCCTTGGAAGTTTCTAGTACTCCTGAAGACCTTGATTAGTTGGATCAGGTGTGTTTGTAGCTTTCCTGTAGCTCAAATAGTAGAGCATGGCGCTAGCAACGCTAAGATCATGGGTTCGATTCCCAGGGAAAGCAAGAGCAGATAGAAATGTATAAACTGTAACTTGAATGCAACATAAGTCACTTTGGATAAAAGCATCTGCTAAGTGCATAAATAAATGTAAAATGTTTGATTGGGCTTGGAGCTAAGCTGTGCAGAGCTGTGGCCCTCCAGGAACTGAGTTTGAGACCAATGTAATAAAGGGATAGTTCGCCCAAAAGTGAAATTTGTGTCATCATTTACTCCCCTCAGGTTGTTCTAAACCTGCATGTTTTTTTCTTCATTTAAACATACACGAAGATATTTTGAAGAATCCGGGTAACTAAACAATTGCTGGTTCCCACTGACTTCTATTGTATAGGTGGAAAATACTAGAGAAGTCAATGGGGACCAGAAACGTTTTGGTTACCCATTCTTCAAAATACCTTCTTTTGTGTTCAACAGAAGAGAGTCAGTCATACAGGCTTGGAACAACTTAAAGGTGTCTAAATGATGACAGAATTTTCATTTTTAGGTAAACTATACCTTAAAACAGGAAACCCGTGTAATCGCCAACCAATCCATTTTTCTGCTTTTCCAATTGTTAATCATGCATTAATTTGCAAGCAGATGCACTTGCGAGTACGTATGTGCTGGTTCGAGATTTCCTACCGATGTGAGGGATTATAGGATGCAGGAATGGCAGGGTGAAAGGGAAGGGTCATGGTCTTTCCTGTAAATGTCACACACTCACGATGAGGGCGATTTGATCCCCTGCTTCATCTCGCTCTCAGTCTGGGCCGGTTACTGTTAGAAGGTCAGAGTGGACAGACATGTTCAAATCAAATTTTCTATTAAGAGAATACCATTAGCAAGCACATTTTATCCGAAATGTCTATTTTGCAGAGTACACCTGCAAAAATGTGGAGTAACTGCACGGAGTTGTGAGCTCAGAAAGTCTCTGACTGTATGGTTTCCATGATTTAAGACTGAACCTGCAGCCACCAAGATTATTAACAACATATGAATAAGCTACTGTATGCAAAACATTTCCTCCATGACAAAAGTTGTATTTTTAAAAGCCTTTTCAAATGCACTAATTATTATTAAGCGCTTACAAAACAAAGGCCTGGCCCTTTAATAAAAACATGAAGCTTGATCCTTTTCATTACTGCTTTCCAAAAGTGACAATAGACAACATTATGTCAGTAGTTATGTAACATGTTTAATGTAACGTGAAAAGTTTCTTTTAGCTTGATTTAATTTGTTATTATTTAAGTGATGCAGTTTTTCATCCAACTTTTCCCCAATACGACCTTGACATTCTAAGGGGGCGTGGCAATTATGGTCTAAAGTCCAAGGGGGCGTGGTCAACGCCACCCCACCAGATATAAATTAACCTCATGCTTGAAGTCAGTCCACTCACACCAAGTGTCAGGACGGACAGAGGCTTCTCACAAACGGTAAATTGCAATTCATACACGTTTTATATCTTATTCGGAATTGTTTTCTAGTCATAGTTCATAATATACTGATAAAAGGCCCTTGCTGAAGTTATAATTTAAGTATTTAACTAGCCTACATATGCATGGAATATACAGCTGAAAGTGTGAGAAAGGTTATTGTGATAGTGCTGCATGAAAGCCATTTGTTCAGGTCTATCACGACTTTACAAAGTTTTAGGCCTATAAAAGGCAAACACTTAAACATAATGAACTGTAATACTATGAACTTGGGTTTAAAGGGACTTGGACTAAATTTACTCACTCTCCGTCTCTACATAACAGCTTTGCACGTTCACACTCACAAACTGTACTTTATGCTTGATTAAGTCAAATAATTTAATGTTTTCTGTTTTCTTCTCCCCAGAGGACAAGATCAAATCAGGCATCATGGTTAAAGTTGGTATCAATGGGTAAGCACACACAAATACAAATGCGCCAAAATTATTTATCTTAAAATGTTTGTTTTGGAGCTTTTAAGTAATCTATTAATAAAGACAAATCTGTTTCTAGCGTATCTAAAGATGCTAATGCTAAAAAAAAAAAAAAAAAAAAAAGTAACTTTAATCAAACTGACTTTAATACCCCGGGCCGCTCATTGATTCTGATGAATGATTAGAGAGGGCGTCAGCTGCGCGAGACAGTGGCGCCGATGTGTTGGGATCGTGCCATCGCGATGTCAAATAATAGTGCGTTTTATCTCTGTGTACTTGGCCTTTTTACTTTAGGGTCAGTGTGTGTGTTTTTTTTTTTTTGTTTTTTTTTTTTAAACTTTCATTGCCATTTCATACACTGGTCACAATGCAGTATCCAACAGTCTGCTAAAGTCTCTCACTGGCTGGGCTGTCTCTGCAATGGGAGACCCTCTGCACCTGCTGTGACCTTTCCAAGGCTTATAGAGTTATGCAACTGGAAATGTGATCCTTAAGTGACATGTACAGGGCACATGCATCGCTCATACATTCACACGTAGACCTGAATACTTCACAATAACTTTAGTTAATATCTAGATCTTATCTACTGTCCTGCAAAGTCTCGGTCCAGCTTACAGCAAACCTGCTTGGCCTAGATGTGCAAGGTTTTCAGATTCATTTGAAGATTATGGCTTTTTGTTTAAAGAAAATTAGAGTGGAAGAGAGAGCTAAATCACGTCCCCAAACGACGTTAGTAAAACAGTTTGACCGTTTCCAAAAATGAGTCCTGTTAACGCGTAATATGAGCCACTTGTAACTGCAGAACATCCACCGTGAGTAGATCATGTCATGGATGTGTGCTGCGTAAGTGTCGTTCCACAGCTACATGCTCCTTGTGGAAAAGTGTCCTTGATTGTCTTGAATGTGTAGGCCTACTTGTAGTGTACTTCAAATCTTGAAAGCATTAAAAAAAAACAGTACTCGCAGAAAATGAATATCCAGTTATCTTTTGGGCTTTCAAGTACACTTGAATAATACTAAAGCACATTCTAAAGCTTGATTTTATTTTTATGTATCAGTGTGTGTGTGTGTGTGTGTATATATATATATATATATATATATATATAAGTTGCAACTTTTGTATAATGATATTTGAACAATGCAAGTTTTAATAGAATTAAAGTAAACTTTAACTTGCCTTAAGTATGTCAGTATATCAACAGAACCATATTGCAAACTTGGTAATTAAAGTTACATAAAATGCATTAAATTGGGTCAAAAGTGACTTCGATTTTGTTCCACTAATTGCATTTAACAAAATTAAGCTAATGCAGTAGCTTAATTCTAATGTGTGGTTAAGTCCAAAAACATTGTTTACACTTAAGTGTTTCCTTTCAAAGTACATTTCAGTAAAACCAGGTCCCCCCCTCCCAAAAGGGGGCTCTTCTGTGTCATTCCTCTCTATAGGCCATTATTACGTGCTGCTTCAACTTTTTGACTAGCTTAATTATTTAAACTGCAACGCTGGTCAAACAGTCACCCCGTTTTCCAGGAGCATTATACCTATAGGACTTTCTACCTTTGGCCTGTTTCTCAATCTTAACGGACTTCATGCAAATGTTTTGAAATTGTTGTACCTTCACCATATCAGTATGTCTTATCAGTGCAAAGCAGTATGTACTGTGATCCCGGTTTCCTTTGGCCTGTCGATTTAATTGGTTGCTGAAAGTGTTTCAATAGAAGAGGATTTCTTTCATGGAGTCAGTCCTGCCTCTTATCTCCCTTGTGAGCAGCACTGGTATTATAGGCACCAAAATAGCTTGCAATGACAGCTGGAGGCCTTGAGAAATTCTTTATCACAGTCTGAATGGCAAAGGGCATGCCTTATGTAGCTCTAGCAAGCTGTCTCTAATGCTTTGGTAGTACCATCTAACTAAACTGTACTAAACCATTCTCCAGGGTTTTGCCTTATTGCCTTTAGCACATATTGAAAGGGTGGATTTGGTTGGTTAGAGATATGGATAGATATGCATATGTTATTTACTGGTAGGTCACAAGTGGGCCCAGTCACAGGGCTCATGAGGACAGGAAATGGTTTTGTACTTATTCAGAAACAGAACTTGTATGCCATCTAGTGGATGCGATGAGGAACTTACTGTAGGTGTTCTATGGGATCAGATACCCGACAAAAGTATTGCAGTCACGGATTTGAAAAAAATAAATAAATAAATAAATAACAAGTGCAGGCGTAGCCTACAGCTGTGACAGCCACACAACGGTGTCCTGTATAGAAAGATGTAACCCCAGCTGACAGTTAAACATTTTTCACCTGTACAAGCGAACGCTGAGCATCGGAAGCTAATGAGGCGCATTGGAGTGATGTCCACTCCCCTCTTCGACTGATTGAGCTGTCAATCAAGAACTACTGGACCAATGATGACGCTTGAGCCCGCCCTGATTTACATAACTCTAACCGCAACATTTGGAAAAGCAAGTGCAGAACGTGGAAACGAGCACAAAGGGAAAAACAGCATAAGCATACAAAAAATAAAAATATGAGCATAAAGTGTCTGAGAGCAGAGAAAACAGAAATATAACCAAGAAAAACATGGGTTTTGTGTGCGCAAGAGAATTTTGCATTAATATTTCAATTTTGTGCAATATGATTTCAAATGTTTAAAGCTTTTATTCATGCTTATTTAAAAATGCTTTTTTTTTTTTTTTTTTAAATGTGGTCCATTTTAAGAACTCTACAAATACACTAACCTTTGAAATTTGGTGGGGTGTTGTGCCCAACAGAGCTGCATTTTCAGTTTTAAAATGTAACTTTACTCATGTTTTAAGCAACCATTACTCCAGCCTTCAGTGTCACATGATCCTTCAGAAATCTGAACCATTATGCTGCTTAATATTTGTGGAAACCATGTGTTTTTTTTTTTTTTTTTTTTTTTTTTAAACCCAGATTTGGCCGCATTGGGCGTCTGGTAACCCGTGCTGCTTTCCAGTCCAAGAAAGTAGAGATTGTGGCCATCAATGACCCATTCATTGACCTTGATTACATGGCAAGTTCCTAATTTTGGTTTCCTTCTGAGTGATGGTGGCCTGAACTTCCTGAACTTTTTATGCAACTAATTTTAAATTTTAGGTTTTATTTTCCTTCAAAATCTGATTTCCCTTTGTCTCTTCACAGGTTTACATGTTCAAGTATGACTCCACCCATGGAAAGTACAAGGGTGAGGTTAAGGCTGAAGGCGGCAAGCTGGTCATTGATGGTCATGCTATCACCGTCTTCAGCGAGTGAGTGCTGTCCCTACAAACATTACGTGACGTATTCAGTGAGATGTGCTCTGATCTCTCTCTCTCTCTCTCTCTCTCTCTCTCTCTATCTGTATCCACACAGGAGGGATCCAGCCAACATTAAATGGGGTGATGCAGGTGCTACATATGTTGTGGAGTCTACTGGTGTTTTCACCACCATTGAGAAGGCTTCTGTATGTAGTCATAGTCATTACATCAGTCATAAACGCTACTGTACATTTCCTGTGTCTTAACCTTTGCTCTCTCCTGCTAGGCTCACCTTAAGGGTGGTGCCAAGAGAGTCATCATCTCTGCCCCCAGTGCAGATGCCCCTATGTTTGTCATGGGTGTCAACCATGAGAAATATGATAATTCCCTTAAAGTTGTCAGGTAAGGATATACATGTGTATAAAACATTAAATTGACAACAGTTTGCTTTTGTGTGTGTGTGAGACCAGAAGCAGCAGCCTTTAGTAAAATTATATTTAATGTAAAAATTTAAACTAAAATATAAAGTTATTAGACTTCTTGTTAATTCCAGTCAGAATTCTTGATTTAAAATTTATTTGTTGCTTGTATGTTTTGGACGGTTTGTTTAGGTTTTTACTTTTACTTTGTCAATTTAAATTTAATTTACTTATACAACACAAATTACATCTTGCATTACATATACAAATACTTTATCAACTTGAATTTAAATTCAATCAACTTTGACTTATTTATTTTATTTTTTTATGACTTAGGCATTTCTTTATTTTGCTTGTTTTAATATTATTATTATTATTATTATTATTATTATTTTTTTTTTAAATACCTTGGGGGTTTTTTTCTGTTAAAGTTGTATAAATACTTGGGTATTATAAAGTAAAGAGATTAATATAATAAAAAAAACTTAAGGGTTATGCTGCTGAGATGCAATAATGGATAATATCCTGTAGGGGGTGTACTAAAGCAAACATTTGAACTCCATGTTAAACCCAAACATTTCTCTTCCACTTAAAGTCCCTGCTTTTCGTTAAAATGATTCTCTTTTTGTGACTAATTCCACCCGTCTATCTGTTTACTAGCAACGCCTCCTGCACCACCAACTGCTTGGCTCCCTTGGCCAAGGTCATCAATGATAACTTTGTCATCATTGAAGGTCTTATGGTAAGCTTAAACTGCCTTTCCAATCTCGCCAAAAAGCATTTTGATCCAAGTGATTTAAACCTGACATGTGTCAATTTATTCTGTTCCACTTTTCAAGCCCTACACTTGGTTCTTATTGAAATGCATCAGTTGACACTAATAAACGAGATGCACCTAGTTTTGGTTTTATAATTGTTCTCAAACGTTAACCGTCTCCCAATTCCCCTCTTTCAGAGTACTGTTCATGCTATCACAGCCACACAGAAGACCGTGGACGGGCCCTCAGGAAAACTGTGGAGGGATGGCCGCGGTGCCAGTCAGAACATTATCCCAGCCTCCACTGGGGCTGCCAAGGCTGTGGGCAAAGTCATTCCTGAGCTCAATGGGTCAGTAACACATCTGTTGGATTGTAGTTCCATTCGTTTCCCAGATTTGTTTTAAATTCCACTTTCATGAAAGTGTCCGGCGTGCCTTTTTATAGATCAGAGTTGAAGTGTTTTCAGGATGCACTGTTATTTACTCAAAAGTGGAAAGTTCTGCTTGGGGGAACTTGAGGACTTGTTTCGATTTTGCTTCCCCTTTCTGCTGTCCAAACATACTCTGATGCTTGTTGCTTCTCATTTCAGCAAGCTTACTGGTATGGCCTTCCGTGTCCCCACCCCCAACGTGTCTGTGGTGGATCTGACTGTTCGTCTTGAGAAACCTGTGAGTTTATTTCCAGACCTGCATAAAGTGGCTTCAGTTGAATGAACTCTTTGGTTTACCTACAGTAGGAATGACTTATTCTGTGTGCCTGTGGGTGCAGTGTAGGTGACTTGACTGACCTGTTGGCTTTTTCATGTCTCCGTTTTGCTAACCGCAGGCCAAGTATGATGAGATCAAGAAAGTGGTCAAGGCTGCAGCTGATGGACCTATGAAAGGCATTCTGGGATACACCGAGCACCAGGTATGCACATCCATTTGTGTCAGTGTTGTGACCAGGGTTTTTGAGCATATTGTTTTATACCTTTCTTCTGTGTGCAGGTGGTATCCACTGACTTCAACGGGGATGTGCGTTCATCCATCTTTGATGCCGGTGCTGGCATTGCCCTCAACGATCACTTTGTCAAGCTGGTCACATGGTAAGATTACCCCCCATGTTGCAACTCCTGTATAATCTAGAATTCAGAGTTTCCCCTTGTAAATACAGCTTCACTTTGTCATTTAATTTGGTTTAACTCAAACTACAATGTTTCCAACTCTATTTGAAAGATGAAGATTTTGGAGACTCTTGGCTTGTGTAGTTTTGAATGACACTAATTCACTCTCTTCTTTCCCATAGGTATGACAATGAGTTTGGTTACAGCAACCGTGTATGTGACCTGATGGCACACATGGCCTCCAAGGAGTAAATGTGACCCCCTTTTGTGTCGCATCTCAAAGCCACCGTTCTCCCATCTGGTTGGATGTTTGCACCACATGCCTGGAAGGAAATTACATGCTTGATCTGAAGACCAATGTTATTTTTATATGGAAATACTCTGTTCTGTTTTGTGTGAGGTTTAAAATGGATGTTGCCTTCAAAGGCTTTTCTGTCTGCTAACAACCTGTGACAGAATAAAGTCCTCTGTTTGTGAGAAATGGAAGTATGTTGTCTGTGTTTTCACTAGATCTAGTGACTTCTTTGGGTCAGAGCAGTCTTTCTAAACTTGGACATATGTTCTTTTAAAGCGAACTTTAGGGTTTTAATTGGTTTCCTTTCCCAATTATCAATTTGCATTAGTTTAGTGACGTAGAGTTATAGTATGACCAAATATAAAACTTGCACCCTAGACTGTCTTGTAAGTACATACTAGAGCTCAGTGGCTCACACTGAAAATTACAAGTGCACTTCATGAAGTCATGTGGTTTTGGAATAAGCTTGTGTAAATGTTTTTCTACAGTGTTTAAGGATAAAATCATTTGAGTCTTATTCGTGGGCCATATAAACCAAAAATACCAACATCTGCACCACAGCTGTAATTACTACTGCAGAACAATATTACAATTGGTTCCATAACACCGACCCCCTTTTTCTTTTAACAGCTGACAAATGATAAATGACCACCAGTCAAAATCTGCTTGATTCAAAGAAATCAAGTTGCTAGAGTTATTCGTTGGTGTGCAAAGTTTGATTCTGACGAGAATATGATTTTAACTAAAATATTTGATTTTGATCTGGAGGTTTGTACAAATGCGTGTGTGTAGTTGTGTATTGTTGTGAGAAAATGGAAAACTGTTTCATGAACTGTGTTCGCAATTGAGACAAACAGTAACACTTCTACTACTCTATAGTGAGAGTTAGTTGATATGCAGTTGCAAAATTAATTATAGTTGGTAGAATGTCTAAAGTGGACTATCAAAATATAAATTAGGTTACCAGGAAAGTTTCTATTAGACCTGGTGTGCTGATAAAATATAACTTCTCACTGTTTTCAATTAAATACAGTGTCCCTTTGAAACTGAGCACTCATCTAAGCACTCCATTGCATTCTCTTTTGCTCCCTGACTCACTCTTTTAGTTCAATACTCAGTCCATTTGTGGATCGGGGGTAGTTTTCCATGAATAATGCACTCTGACATAGACATGCCATTATTTCACCTGACGTGCCTTTATGAAATATGTCTATCAATGTTATTGATGTGCAAGTCAGAGGACCAATGGACATGTTTCAACATTAATGCACTGCATTAGCAAGGCACAGATTTACCAATGATGAGCACGGCGCTTTAGGGGGGAAAAAAGCATATAGACTTCATCACTTGAAAGTGCATAACATTATTAACCATGCATCATTCATATAAGATTTGACATTTTGCAATCTTAAAATGCTGTTTACAATGTTAGGTTCCAAACTATCATTTTATAGCAAAATCAGTGTTTCAGCATATGACTCATGGTTTAGCCTTGAGGGATTGTGAGATTTATGGCACAGTTTGTGCTTGTGCATTTACTGTATGTGTGTTTATGCATGCACTTTAAAGCTGTTCAGTTCTGTTGATAAGAATGAGGACGGAGGATTAAGAGACTTTGGTTGTTTAGCTCAGATGGCTGTTATACACGCATATTTACTCTTCCATATGTAACGCTGACCCCCACCTCTCTCTCTCTCACTCACATTCACAGATTATGTCACTGTGCTTTATTAATCTTATAGCACCAACAAGTGCTGTGTCTGCTAAACCATTTGTTCGTCTCACTAAAACATCAATTACCGCTCCCATTGTCTATAAAGCTAACCTCCGACTGTCCTCTTATCACAGAGGTGAAGTGTTAGGAGTGCAAATAAGGGATGAGAGGAAGGTAGAGGTGTGCATAAAGAGGGAGGTGGGTGTTCAAAAGGATGGGAGGGTTCGTGTGCATGAATCCTGATGGTCCTCTGGCAGACTGACCAAAGCCGAATTGATTCGCTCCACCCGTATAAACAGAGAGCAACAGGAACAAAAGAGGCTTAAGACAAAAAGCAAGCATTTCACTTTGAGATTAAGAGACAGTGGCAGACTGAAAAAGACGGAGAGATAAACACAGAATAGGTGGACTGACAGAGGAAGGTGAGTAAAAAACTTTCACTCTGTTCTTTGCTCAGATGTGGCTCTGTTTGGGTTCAATATTTCATTTGACACTCTCATTTAAAGCTGAATTGTGGTTCGAATAGCTTAAGTGAAATAACTTATCACACTTGAACAAGTTTGTTATCATTGTTTATGAAACAATACTTAATACCTATGCAGCTGTATTTTTCCAACTGAGTTTTCTTGGGCACAGCAGCAGCATCATTAGGTCTCAGTCTTTCTCTTTTCCTTTCTGTCTGTCTCTCTGTTAGTAGTTAATGTCTAAGAGAGTGAATGGCTCGTGGATGGGGTCTATCTCTGTCCCGTCCTCTGTCCCTCATGCCTTCCGCTCACAGCTCTCTTCGTCTGCTGACCTCAGCATAGCCATCTTACTCATCATCACAGGTCAGTTATTAGTCTTTTATTAAATTAATCATTGTTTAATATATAGTGGAGTTCAGTGGAGTCCAAAATTAGAAAGACCACTATTGAAAATGCTTTTGATTAAGGGATGCATTAGTAAGTGATAAAACTTAACATATATTGTGTTTTTGGAGGTCTGACATGGGAGTCTACTCTATTTATTCAGTCAAGACTTGATCTGCAATCAGAACCTATGCAAACTAAAGACACTTGTCCTCTGCAATCAGTACACTTCTGTGCTGATTTGCACAATAAATATAACTCCCATTACAGAGTCATTTAAAAACTGCAGTGCAGCAAGAAGTGCTCATATGCATTGGTGCGTTTGACCAAATTAATATTTTTAGCTCCTTGCAAAAAAAAAAAAAAAAAAAAAAAAAAAATTGGATATAGAGCATAAATTGTTCTAAGAAACACTAGTTCATTGGTTGACTATAAGTGACCTTACACTCCAAAAAATGCTGGGTTGTTTCAACCCAATTTTGGGTCAAATATGGACTAACCCAGCTGTTGGGATAAATTTTTACATTAAATTTTTAACCCAAAAGTTGGGTTAGTCCATATTTGACCCAAAATTGGGTTGAAACAACCCAGCATTTTTTAGAGTGTACTGTTAAATTACACGCAGCCTACTGTCATTTTTAATGGGACAATACCTGTAATTTACAGTAAGAGTTAATAAATATGAATACAGTATATAAATATTTGACCCTGGACCACAACCACAAAACTGGTCATAAGTCGCACGGGGTATATTTGTAGTAATAGCCAAAAATACATTGGATGGGTCAAAATCATCAATTTTTCTTTTATGCCAAAAATCATTAGGATATTAAGTAAAGATCATGTTCCATGAAGATATTTAGTAAATTTCCTACCGTAAATATATCAAAACTTAATTTTTGAATAGTAATATGCATTGCTATAACTTCATTTGGACAACTTTAAAGGCGATTTTCTCAACATTTTGATTTTTTTTTTTTTTGCACACTTAGATTCCAGATTTTCAAATAGCTGTATCTCAGCCAAATATTGTCCTATCCTAACAAACCATACATCAATGGAAAGCTCAAAAAAAAAAAAAAGAAAAAAAAAGTGAACCTTATGACTGGTTTTGTGGTCCAGGGTCACATATATTAAAACTCTTACTGTAAAAAAGTACATGTAATGTCCCATTAACAATTACAACACATGTAACTTGCAGTAAAATATTTATATTTTTACTTTTTTTAAGTAAATGCAAAAGTGAGTAACACTGTCTATGAAAATTTTTTTTATTTTTTTTTGTTACCCACTATGATCTGTGTTTCTCTCTGTCTGTCCCAGGTGTAGTGTCGGTGATTGGGAATGGGCTGGTATTGTTGGTTTACGGACAGAGGAGAAAGAAGCTCAGAGCGCACGAGCTGATGACCATCAATCTGGCTGTTTGTGATTTTGGCTACAGCCTGCTGGGGGCGCCATGCCTCATCATCTCAAGGTACCACCACTGCACTGACTGTTTTAGATAACACATTTACACATAAGCGTGATTCTTAACATGCATTTTAAGAGTAATACTAAGATTGCTTGGCATGCCTGTGTACATTACAAGTTATAAAAGCTCTCTTGAAGCCTATATTAGTCTATGACATCGCATGCATCAGTCGCTCTTATGATTATCCCTGCATATCTTCTGGAGTTTGTAAGTGTCAGTATCAAGACCAGAGGATTGTGTTAGTTAAGAAAGAAGATTGGCAGTCCGAGTATAATCCATTGATGATATTACATAATGTAGAACAGAAACGCAGGGTATATTATAGATCTGGTTTGATTTTAGAGAGGATTTAAAATTTAACAGGCATTTGGTCAAAATACTTTAGATGTGCTCTTGAATCAGTTTTGCTTTATTTTTATTTATTTATTTTTTTAAATTCATGTGCTTATACTACTCGAAAAGTAGTAGAAATAGATTATTGTGGAAAAAAGAAAAGCAAAAATCCTTTGAAATCTCAAGCCACTAGACGTTTCATGCTATTTAGAGTGCATTCTCAAGGGGCCAAAAGGGTTTCACTTTTATGTAGCTAAAAGTATTTTTTTACCCACAAACCACTAAAACATGCCCTCAGGGGATGATTTGTGAAGAAGAAGAAATGGATTTGTGAAGAAATACAACATAAATATCTTGGGCCTCTAACATCTTGGGTCAGAAGTTATAAAGCTATATAAAAATCATCACCCTTAGCTTTTTGGTTTCTGAACTTGTATATATACAAGAAGGAATTCATAAGGTACAGTCTTATAGAAAATAAACTCAGAAAAACCTTAGATCTGCAGAATTTGAGCATATTAAATATGTAGAGTTATTCTAGTTATTTTTGGATTTGCTGTGCTCAGTATTTTGCTTCTGCTCTGAACTGTTTTTTCTTTTTTTTTCTCTCTCTCTCTTTCTCTCTGTTTCTCTCTTAGTCTGTCGCATGCATGGATTTTTGGGGAAACAGGATGTATGTGGTACGGGTTTCAGGGTTTTGTTTTTGGCATTGGGTCTCTCATCACTACCTGCCTTATCTCCCTCGACCGCTGCTTCAAGATATGTAGCTTTCGATATGGTAATTCTCCATTTTTATCCACTGAATGTTAGTTGTTTTATTTTATTATATTATATGCTGATGAGACTTGCAAGTTAGTTAAAATATAGGCCAATCATTCATTTCCACATCAGGCATTACAGATAAAGTACAGAATTTGGTTATTCTTGTTAGACAAATAATTAGCACTATCACAGAGGGAAATCACTTTCCCCATAATCTGATACCCCTTTTCCTGAAGTATTTTACCTTTTAACCCCTGTATCTCAAATAAGAGCACATATCAAAGAAATAAAATTGCCTTAGTACATAGTATTAATATTGCTGAATAATTTGTATGATAAGTGGAATCTACATTGTAATTATTTTAAATGAACTAAATATTTTTTACTAAACTATCATGATCAGCTTAGTCCAGAACGATTTCCAAGAACTTTACTGAAATGAAATGAATTATGCAGAGTGTTTCACTGCCCAGGCTCCAGGATCGATCTCTGCATAGAACAGAAAATTCAAATAAATTAAATTTAATTCAATTTAAAAACCTGCCTGCTTTAAAGAATCAGATATTAAAAAAACTTTTTAAATCTCAAAATCTTTTTGTTGTTGAAAATTCTCACAAAAACATTCAATAGCTTATTTAACTTATTTTTCCTCATGCAGAGAGAAAACAAAGCATGTGCTGAGAAAATGAGATCACTCAAGCTGGTTTGTGATTGAAGAAATTTATTGCATTATTTCTATAATTACAGTTTGCCTCCCTCCTTAAAAGTATAGTATGTCATTGCGCAAGATCAGATATAATAGTTGTCGTTTATGCAAATCTAGTGCACAACAGATTTCTAATTCTGATGAACTGCATATCTTTCTCTCAGCTAACAGAATCAGGCTGTGACAATCGATATAATAATACCCGGCTAGTACATTTCAGTCCTATCCAGCAACTATGGAGCCATTAAGTAAACTTTTAAGTGTTTACTAATGTACTTGTTCCTTTGTCTCAGGTCAGTGGATTGAGAGAAAACATGCCTCTCTGTCTGTGGGTCTGGTGTGGATCTATACGATATTCTGGGCCTCGCTACCTGTGTTTGGCTTTGGTAGTTACGGCCCAGAACCCTTTGGAACCAGCTGCACCATAAACTGGTAATGAACCATAACCATTAGTAACACTTGTAAATGAGTCGCTAACCTATTCCCCAAAGATTAGTTGGTATTTTTAGAGTGCATTCTCAAGGGACAAATATAGCGTATCAAGCAGCTGAATGTTATTTTACCCACAAACCACTGGAACATTCACACATCACAGAAAATATGTGTTGATGTGTTCATGCATTGTTTCCTGTGGCCTCAGGTGGAGAATGAAGTCTTCACTTAATGATAGAGTCTATATTTACCTGATTCTATCACTTTGCTTTGGAGTTCCCACCTTCACTATCATCATTTCATACCTTGCTATTCTCATCAAGGTGAGATAAACAGAGAGACTATCAGTATTAATAATGACTCTGAAACACTTGAAGCTAAAACATGAATGTTATTTGATTGTTATTTGATTCTAATGTTGACTGAATTGAAGTGTTGCTACACTGATGTGTGATTTCAGGTGTATCGGTCTGGTCGCATATTGGCTTCAATCCCTTCATCCAATGTCACTCACAACAACAAAGATCTCCGGCTGACAAAGGTACCAGCTCTGATTGATCACCCATCATACCTTTGGAAAGGACCCACTTCTCAGACACAATGACATTTAACATGGGATATCTTAAGGTGTTTTCACACTTGGTTCTTTTAAGGGGTCTGAGCATCGTTCGCTGGATTTGCAGCCAATATGTGAATGGTCTCAGACCCTTTTAACGTGAATCAATCTAGAAAAAAAGAACAATTGAGTAAAAATGGACAAAACCCAGACTAAATTGAAAATACACATTAAAAATGAATAAAATAATCAAAATAAGACAATGCTGTTACCTCCACACTACTATTCAATTTATTTGTTTTCATGATTCACAAACAATTTCTTATTTCCTTCTTGTATCACACAGTTCCTGAAATGTTTCCTTGCAGATAGCAGCAGTGGTGTGTTCCTCATTTCTGATTGCCTGGACTCCCTATGCGATTGTTTCGCTCTACTCCGCTTTGACTGCCAGAGAGGAGCACACTGGAGAAGACGGAGAAACCGCTCTCACGGGGGGAATGTCAGCAGCAGGGGTCGGCCATGGCGGAGGGTTGTCTGACGTCTTTGGTTTTCCCTTCCTCATTAACTGGACCTCTTCAGAACACTTCGGGGATGCTTTTGGATCCTGGAGGAATATGACT